>JAFMOB010000010.1:17650048-17839563 GCA_018985215.1 Larimichthys polyactis
TATCCATGTCGGACAATTCTTCACCTTACCGTTTCTGTCCAGTGTCAACGTTTACTGTCAGTGTAGGAAGTACTGTGGAACAAAATGGTTTGGAGGACTTACTGTATTCTTTATAATATTATCTACAGAGACCCAATAATTCCCATCATGAGCAAGCACTTGGAGGCAGTGGCAAGGAAAAGCTTTCTTATTATTCTTATTATCATCATTAATATTACTACTAGTCATATTTCTATTATCTTTGTCTCTCTAAATTCACCTGGTCTCATCCACCATGACCCAGGTTTTCTGCCCCTTAAAGGAAGTTTTTCCTTGCCACCGTCACCGAGTGCTTGCTCATGGTGAGAACTGTTGGGTCTCTGTGAATAGTGATCTAATCTTTAAGTACTCGATCTAGAGGACTAGATCTGATATATATGGCTCTATTTGGCGTCAGCTGTGACCAGCTGGAATTAGCCAACAGGTGTTTGATATGATCAACGTGTTTAACGTTCTGCCTAAAGCAGTTTTCGGGAAAATCAATATAATTCTGTTACATTTATGTAGCCCTGTGGCTATTATTTTCATTCATTCATATACAGATATTAAGTGTAAATATGTTTAAAAAAGTCATGTCATATACAGTTAAAAGTCAGAGATAAAAGGGTGGTGTTAGTTTTAAAATCCATATGATTGTCAGCACAAAAGCTAGGAGACCACATTTGTTTGTGGGGTAGTGAAGCATCTCTTAAATCTCTCATCTTTGAATGTATGTAGCCGTAGCCAATCCTGTCCTCACCTGGTTCAGGTGGGAGGGGCTTAGCCAATCCTGTCCTCACCTGGTTCAGGTAGGAGGGGCTTAGCCAATCCTGTCCTCACCTTGTTCCGGTGGGAGGGGCTTAGCCAATCCTGTCCTCACCTGGTTCAGGTAGCAGGGCCTTAGCATCACCTACGTGCCGCAGCACATTAGCGACAGCAGAGGCTGCTTTATCTGCGTCCGAGCTGGATAGCTGTAAACTGTAAAAATACTCCTGACTCCTGAGAAGGACAGAGAGTCGTCCTGTGGTTTATGTGTCAGAACTCTGAGAAGCTGCCAGAGGTAAATTCATGTGTTTTAAATGTACTCGGTACTGTTGCGTTTTCCATCTTAATCTCTGACTGTTGTTGGACTCGTGAGTACACCATTAACCCTTTGCACGTGCTTTTGTTTATGCTGGTTTTTCGTTTTCGGCCTCCATGCTCACAAGCTTCGACCAGACCTGCAACGTTTTTCGTTAATAGCCCTGTGTGAATGTGTGTGTGTGTGAGTGTGGGCTGTGGACATTTGAGTTTACCTGTTTATTTTGATCTCACATTCTCTCATTGGGTTCATCATTTGTGTGCTACAGTAAACCTTCCAGAGCATTATATGAGAGCCAAACCAACGTATGTATTTTTCTAATGCTGAGTGTTTACAGCTACTAATGTGTGTAACACTGTTACTGTGATGATAAATATTGAAATATATATATATATATATATTTAACATTTAATCTGTGTCTATAATAACCAGATCCTGAAATGTAGCTGAACATATATATATATATATATATATATATATATATATATATATATATATATATATATATATATATATATATCCAGTTCACTACCTCCTCTAGATGATGCTGATCAAACTGTTTGTTCTCCTTTTTTCCCAAATGAGAATCGATAAGAGAATCGATAAAGAATCGAATCGTTAAGCAGAATCGATAATGGAATCGGAATCGTAAAAATCTTATCAATTTCCATCCCTACTTATAGTAGCACTTATAGTATAGTATGCACTGCACAGTCAACATTACACTTCAAGCTTGCTTCCATCCAGTCTGTTTTACTTTCTGGCTTAAATAACGTGTCCAGAAAATGCATTCATATTTCACAACTCATTTACACCTTTTCGATTGTATTGTGTGACACTATCAAACTGTAATGTTAGTGTGGAAGTGCTTGAAGGCTGACATTAGTTGTTCAGTGGCTATCGGTGGCTAATGGGTCATTAAATATGTTGCTTTAAATTGTAATATAGCCCGATGTCCCTCTGGATTTTCACTATGCATTGACCTTTCAGTTGCTTATTACTGATGAAAACAATGAATGATTCATCAGATTCCTCAGGTTTATGCCAAGCGGCAAACTCCGTGGCTGTGAAGTGAAGCCTATGTGGAAGTGCCAAAATACAGTTCCTCTAACGTCCACCTGAGGCTGGCTCCAGAAGTGAGTCAGTCTCCATAAGTCCCCATGTTCAAATGTCCAACTTCACAGCAGAAATAAACATGTTTACAGCCTGGTACAAAAAACAGTTTTGGTCTCTGTAGCTAATTTCCCCGTTCATGACAACTGTACTGAGGGTGAATTTATATACAACTCACCTGTTCAGATGATCTCTCTTGTGGCTTTGCTAGTCTCACAATATTTCTAAATGTACTGTAACAATAAACCAGGCATGACCTATCAAGGACAAAACAAATACACTGTTACATAACAACAAAAGAAGCCATAAACATTACAGCACTAAAGATGTATTATTAGCTTACAGAGGCCGATGTTATTGTGTTTCCTCTTCTTAATTATACCTGAGAGAGCAGAGACACTGGTCCAGTTAAAACAGCTGATCAGCTACATTCATTTTTCTTTCAACCCAACCCCCGCCCGCTCCCATGACACATCAGCACGTTATTGTGTGGAGACAGTCATAAACTGGCCTCTTATTGCTATGTAAGCAACTCCACTCTTCAGAGTGACCTTCAAAAACTTCAAAAGTCAAACGTGTATTTTGCTGCAGTGGTTAGAAAATGTAAAAACAGCCTGGTGCCTCAGTCAGTGTGCACACAGTGTTCAGTACTTAAACCTGCGTTCAACATCACCAACCTTCAGGAGGAACAGTGATTATTATAACAAATTAGAACGAAGACTGAAGATTTTTTCTAGATAGATGACACTTAAAATGACATGTGTAACCTGATGTGGCCTGATCTGTACAAGTAAAAATGATGAATGTAACAAGCTCCTTTAAATCACAATGAATCTGTGCATAGACGTATTGTTTGCAGGCCCAATGTGTCTCATCCAACACTTAAAATCAATGTAGCTGAGTGTTTCCATACGCACACCTCATTTTATATGTGCGCATATGCAGTTAACCAACTGTACCAATAAAATCATTATGTTACATTCGATGATACATTACTTTTACACTGCAGAAGAAAAAAAAATCCATACCATTGTAGCTCTACACACACAAGGTTCATGTTTTATGTCAGCAAGGTCAGAAAAGAGTTTAAAAGGGTGTTACTCATACTCATGGGAATGTATTTTCAGCAGGTGGTGCTGCCCTTGATAGGTGCATTTACAATTGAGTGAATTTTACTTGGACACAAGATACCTCAGTGGTCCGTGTACATGCTGAAGTCATCTTCACAGTCATTTAAATAAAAGTTTAGATAAAGAAACATCTCCGCTTCATAACGCTGACCCTTGGCGTCACTATGGAGACTGCCCCTGTCTGCACTTGTATTGTGGACATAGAACTACTGGCGTGATCAAAGGTCCACCTGCCTCTGATTTTAAATTTGTGTGGACTTGTCTGTGTCCGGACCCCGGTGCAGAATATTTGTCTTTCTCTAGTCTTTGGGTGGAAGGCCTGTTTTAGACTGGTTACACTGAAATTAAAAAAGAAAGACAATATTGCTGTTAAAACTGCTGCAGTTACCCACTCCCCACGCTTATGGTGTTACTCTTAAAGCAACACGATCATTTCAAGGACTTCTGTGATTCACGGAAAACCTAAGCGAACTCCATCCACTGATGAAGATTAGCATGAGTAAAACATGAGCACCTCCTTTAAGATTTCTTTGGAAGACTTGGTCTATCAGGTTTCCAAGGTCAACAATGTATTACAGTTTCTTCAGTGGATATGCACAATATTAATGTAAACTGTCAAACACCCTCACAGCTTTGAGTCAGCACTTTATCTGCACACACGCAGTTTGATATCAAATTCAGTCTGCTGAAGTACAGTCAAATGTTTCACTGCCCAGTCACCAAAGATTGCACCGGTGGATTTATTCTTCATAAATGCAATAATAAATAAAAATATGAATGAGTGGCACTAATTTTAATCTGAATCTTCTTAAAAATGACATTATGCTTTTTGATGAGGTGTGATACCTGCACTAAGTACAGTACACTGTGTGTGTGTTTGTCTGTGTGTATATTGTATTGTATATTCATGCATGCCAGTGTGCTCTCTGTGACATAATCACCATGCTCTCTGTGTTTTATCTCTGCTGCGTCTCCAACACCATCTCCATGACTCAGATTTGAATCAATGCTAATGGCTCTTTGGCTCATACAGCATTGAAAGGCATGATGTTTGTCTGCAGCTCCCAGCTGCTCGCTGAACTAAATGCAGGATAAGGACTACACACATGATGTTAACAGTGATGTGTTCCTTTGAACGGCCACTTGATATTTACAGTCTGGTACAAAAAATGGTTTTGGTCTCTACAGCTGGAGTAGAACTCACCTGGTCAAATTATATTAATGTGGGCCGCTTTGAAAGACAGCTGAATGTAACATATACAGTATATATATTTAGGGCTGCCACGATTAGTCGATTAGTCACGATTATGTCGACGAACAAAATCGTCGACAACTAATTTAGTAGTCGACGCATCGTTTTGTGAATCCCTGTGAATTCAGGGCGGTGTTACAATTTTAATCAATCACCGAGATTTTTCCGCAACTTCCGCGCAGTCTGCCCGGGAGATTCAACTCGGGTCAGGGACGGCCCCGTGCGGCAAGACCCCCTCAAGGGACCTCTCCCTGCCGTTGGCTGGCCACCACCAGAGATAGATCTACAAATCTATATATATATATATATATGTGTGTGTGTGATCACACATTAACACAATGTACAAGCATAGATTGGATTTCATAGTGTCCATGGTTTACTAGGATGTTAGGATTTCAACAGAGGTTCAGTTCCATTCAGGTCAAACAGAGTCAGGGTGCTGCTGTGCTGCATCTTGAGGGCATGTGGTGTTGAGCTTGAACATTTCTCCACACTCGAACATGAAACATCTGACAAGTGAGACTTTGTTGTAAATGATGGCAAATAGCATAGGTGTGTGTGTGTGTGTGTGTGTGTGTGTGTGTGTGTGTGTGTGTGTTGCATTGTGAGGTGTCACGCTTCCTGTGCACAGAGAACAGAGAGGAGGAAGAGTGCTGTTTATCAGCCTGACAGGGACTTGGTCAGCAGCCTGAGGCAGGCTGGTAGTCGCTGAGACCGATTGTGTCTTAACTCATGTCAGCACGCTGATGCTCGATAGCATTCTCACTGAGTCTGTGCTACTTTTATATCTTCAGCTCCAACAACATCAGTGAAAAGCCATATTTAAACTGTCTGGAGGATTTAATTATTCAGTTCTGTACGGGAGGGCGCATTAATTTGAGTCTGCATCTCTGCATGAATCTGTATGTGTTTGCATTCACTCAGCACAACGGGACACTGAGAATCCATCTGGCAAGTTTAATTTCCTGTCTTTGGCTGACGTCACAGTACATTCACAGGCTCCAAAGAGTCATGTAAAGACACATACACTGCATAAAGATATATGGCATGTATACTGTATATAACCATTTAAAAACAATGTCTGCTTTACAGTGTTTGTCCACCAGAGAGAACAGGAGCTGTCACTACATATTAGTCACTGTTAAGGGAGTATTATAAAATGTGTACATGTTAACATTAATGTATGATATCAATTCTATCCATCCATTTTCTGTAACTACTTATATGGCTGGGAGCCAATCCCAGCTGACTTAAAGCGAGAGGTGGGTACATAGAGACAAACAGCCAATCACATTCACACCTATCAGCAATTTAGAATCACCTATTGATTGGTATATTAGTGTTTTGACTGTGGGAAGCCAGAATACCCGGAGCTAGAACCCAGAACCCAGACACAGAAAGACCCTCAGCCATGGTTTGAACCAGGAATCTTCTTGCTCCTCTTTAGTTTGAACTGTGGAGGTAGAAAACTATCTGCTTCTGTGAGATGCTACTTTACATCTGATGGACTGATTTGTTTATATGTTTGTCCTGTCTTTGATTTTAATGTCTTTAAAGTCTTTTAATTTTCCATTGTATTATGGATTTTAAATAGTTGTTGTTTTGGTCCTTCCTCTGGCAACTGGACAAAGCAGTTCAATAGCCTCTCTGTTCCACATCTCTGCTCGACAAGACAGAAGAGACTATAGGAACCACAAGGAACCCAGCATCCTGAGAGCGCAGTGTTCTAGAGGGGTAGTAAGGTACTATGAGCTCTTTTAGATATGATGGTGCCTGACCATGAAGAGCTTTGTAAGTAAGGAGAACAATTTTAAATTCTATTCTAGATTTAATAGGCAGCCAATGCAAGGAAGCCAAAATGGGAGAGATGTGATCTCTGATCTTGGTTCCTGTCAGAACACGTGCAGCAGCATTCTGAATTAACTGCAAAGTCCTCAGAGACTTATTGGAGCAGCCTGATAACAAAGAGTTACAATAGTCCAGCCTAGAAGTAACAAATGCGTGGACTAATTTTTCTGCATCCGCTTGAGATACAGTGCGTCTAATTTGGGCAATTTTATTTGTGTTATACTGCAAATTATTCCTAAATGAAATGACAAGAAGGCAAAAAATATTGTGCTGACCTGCCAGCTGAAGATCTTTTTGGTCTTTTGGTCCTTCCTCTGGCAACTGGACAAAGCAGTTCAATAGCCTCTCTGTTCCACATCTCTGCTCGACAAGACATGACTTCCATCCCATGTCGCCTTCAACAGCCAATCTTGCTGTAAACTGATATGCTCCAAGAAATCTACTCTGGATACAGCTACTAATCCAGTTAGGATTTATCAGTAGAAACTGTTCTGATTCCATGTCTCCGAATCCTGCTGTTGCTTCTGAGTATCTCCCTGTGTCTGTGTGTGTGTGACTGTAGAGTAGAGGCAGGTTGTGCTGGAGTCAGAGCAGAGCCACACCAGATGGACCTCATCTCAGTAATCAAGACCTCTACAAGTGCTTAAACATGCCACTTCCACTCTGCCAGATCCTCTGCCGTAACCAGTTGGTGTTTGCTATGTTTTAAGCCACATGCATTCATGCTGTTTGCTCGTCGCTGCCTTTTTTTTTTCTTCGCCTAACCCTGTCTCATGTTCCCTGCAGTCCCGTCTGCTTTGACTCCGCTTCCTGTTTTCAGCTCGTCGTCTCGTCTTCATAGCTTCCAGTTCATGCCCCAGCCCCAGGATAGATAGACAAATAGACACCAATTAACCGATGTATTCTTGGAATGGGAAATGTTCCAGTTCATGTCTGTGACTCCACAAAGTCTTCTTGAGTGAATTGAGAAAACCCTCAGAAAACAAGCACCAAGACCTGCTGATAGAAAAACAGATTGATAACACAAAGGATGGTGGTACATTTCAAAATTTCTATGCTCATATATTTAAATCACAAGACTGGTTTGTTATGTTAGCTGCATGCTAACATGAAGTCCATAAATGAAAAGAAAGAATGAGTTCCTCCTTTTGTTCTTTGGTCTCTCTCAGTCTGTTTCTTAAAATCCACCCGCCCCATTACATTAAACATAAGTAAGAAAATGAAATGCAATACTCTGCTTTAAGGCACACAAGAGAGCTTAAGCATTAAAATGATCATTAACATGAACACTGGAGGCTCTCCTCCCCGTATTAATCCTTAGAGCAGAACAGGATGAGCAGATACTGTAATTACTCACAGTAGAATGAGTGTGATATGACTTTACTGCTGATCATCAACGTGTTCAAGGGGAAATTCAAAAACTTGTTTTGTTGAGATTTCATTGCAGATTGTTCTCAGACACCCAGCACTGATTTCACCAAGGCAGATCTACTGTAGATGGCTTTCACCAAAACATAAAGCTGGATATAGAAGAGTAAATGGATCATTTAAAAGTAAATTATTCCATGGTTATAAATGCGCATTCAATGTTTTGAATGTTTTACACATCAAATATTACACAGTCGGTTAAATTAATCTAAAAAATGTGTTAATTATAAAAAATCAATCAAAGATTTTATCTTTAATTTCCATCTTATTACATCATGGGAATTTAGAACGGGTTCCAAATTGTCTTTTACTCAGGATCATATGCCTTCAAGCTCATTAATTCCTTGTATCAATGCCAGCATGTTTTTTTTCTGACAATGATGTCAAACCTGCACTGGGAGTCATGCCATAGAGGAAGAGAAGCGTGGTCTCAGGCTCACTGTATGTCTGTAAAACAATCAGTAACAATTAACATAAGCTTAACCAATAAAGCAGAATCGATAATGGCACTGGTATCAAGAAGAGCTTAATAATTTTATTCAGTTTTATTCCAACCCTCCATGTCTGCAGCCAGCACAGGCACACATTTCACTCTTCCCCTGCTCCCCTCTGTTCTCTCTAAAGTTAATAAAACTCACTTTTCTCCTCACCGTTTCTGTAGTGCAACCAAAGCTGCACACTATTTTATTCATGCATGCATTTATACAGATCATTATAGCCTGCAACCATTGGCGTGTAACTAAATCACCAAGCATTAAGTTTGATCTCCCACCTGAAGTTCAGGTGACAGAATAGAGGCATAACATCTTCAACATCAATCTTGGTAAATAGTTGGATCGCAATCACTGTTTTTCTCGCCAAGGCTGAGTTTTTGTTCAAAGTTTTTGAGGAAGTTGAAATAGAACTCCATGACACACAAACACAAAGGTGTGACTGTGAGTGACTGGTGTCTTGTCCAGGGTGTACCCCGCCTCTCAGGCCAAAGTCAGCTGGGATACAGGCTCCAGCCTCACTGTGACCCTGATGAGGATAAGCGAATGGATGGATATCTAAATATCAACAGTGATAGTGCTGTATAGTAATGATTTCAGTCAGACACTGCATCGACTGGCCTTCATAATCCCACATTGGTTTTACTGCATTTTGCATGTGTATGTAAGAGAGGTCACCTCTGTGTGTGTGTGTGTGTGTGTGTGTGTGTGTGTGTGTGTGTGTGTGTGTGCGCATTAAAGACTAGAAGATTGATTACATTGGTGTTTGTATGTATAGTGGAGCTGTAAAGTAGATGTGATGTGATGGAAACACACTAAAAGATTCATAGGAATAATTAATACTGTTGAGGCTAAATGTATGACATCAGAATAGTTCTCACACATTATGGATTATAATTAGAGTATGAAGAAAGGTTCATTTGTTTGCATGGCTGCAGGCTGCATGCCTGTTGTCTGGTTTCATTACAGTTAACATTTTTAAAACGTTATGAAATGCATCATATCAGTGTAGGGTTCAGTCATGCACACATGCAGGCTTGCATAATGAATGTGTGGTGCTGTTGTGTTTGTGAGGAACCAACCTTGAGTATAAGATAACAGTAACATCTTAATAGATGAGTTCCTGTTTACTAATGATCCAGGATGCATGTGCAGCAGGGGTTATTATCTAAAGGTACATTAGTAAACTATATCTTTTTACCACATGTAACATGACATATGGAATTTCAAGTTAGTCTTAGGCCCACTTTGACTGTTGTGTTTACCGTGACCACAAATCCTGCTCAGTCTGTGTTAATTTTGGCGATTAATTTTAAACAATTAACGCGTTAAAAAAAATTAACGCAATTAACTGACCCATAACCTTTGGTCACATGCGCGGTCAAACATCTATCCTAACTAAAGGAGAGTCTATGGTGGAAAGATGGATAAGGACTTTTAGGGGGAACATTTCATTTTAAAAAGTTGCCCGACGGCTCGTTGGACAAAAACAAGGTGATTTGCACAGTTTGCAAAGCCGAATTTAAATTCCACAGAAGTAACACGACTTTAACATATCACCTTAAAGCAAAACACCGTGCTGAAATTACCTCCACGGGACCTCGCGAGTCTACACTACAGGAGTGTGGCACTCGTCAGTATATTTCCTCATTCTGGCTTTTTTCTATTTGCACTGTGCATATGTGCACCTTAAGCCAATAACATGAATGAATTTAAATATACTTTATCTGTGTTTATTCTACATTAATTTGATCATTTTACATAAATAAATATTCATTATAAGCTTCAGTCTCAGAAAAATGCAATTAATTTATTGATAAATTAATCGCGATTAATCACGATACAAATGGACTAGCGAGTCAATTTGGGCCCTGTTTTAATTATGTAAGCACAATGACAAAGTGTAAAGCAGGTCTTTGTGCACAGAAACAGTGTGGGCGTCTCCAAGTGCACCGGCTATTTTGGTTCATGGAGGTGTAGCAGCAGAAACTGCAAACAGGCTACCCAAAGTGGAATATAAATCAAAGGTGTGATGATTAATATCATACTCTCAGTCAGTCATGTCATGAGTCTCATAACTCTCAAACACCTGAGCCAAGAAATCTGACAACAAACTGGAAGATGCTTCTCCAGGAAATCATGTCATTGTCTAGAAGGTGCAGAGTGTCGTGATGTGAATGCACAGAGCCACAAATCTGCAGCTAATGAGATTTATTTATTCATATTTTACTGATAATTGGTAGAGAAATATAGAATAGTGATAGAAATAAAAGTTACATGTTGGTGATGCTGTTCAGGCCATGTATGAACGCATCAATCTGATACGGTTTGAGTTTTAACTCTGCAGTATTTGACATCATACAGTAAATGGCAAAATCATGTGACATGAGGTCACTATCAAGTTGTAAAGGAGGTCTTTATGCACAGGACTAATAAACCACTGGCATTTTACAGTGGCTGCAGATTGATCAACATTTCTGTGCCTGCAGGGATTCACAGCACTGAACTGAAAGAGGAGCTGCAGTATAAAGCAGCTGTGAACTAAAGACAATGTAAGCATCACTCATCCCATGCTATCGGTAAACACAGAGTGATTTTCTGCTTCAACCGCATTCGACTTTGATCCCAGTTTAAATGAATCTACTGGCTGGAAAGTGTTCAATAAAAATAGATTATTTATTTCCATTACAGCTGCTCGTTTGCTCTGAGTGTTAGTTAGCAGCCTGTTAGTATCAGAGCACTTTGCTCCTGTTGTTTCACCGGAGTGACTTTCCAGCAGAAACAGACGAGCTCCTGAGACGGCTATTCTCAGCTCAGCTGACTGCACTGCCTCGTTGAATCTGAATGAACCTTCCACCTGTTTGCTCCTCTCCTCCCACCTGAGGAGAGGAGGACCTTCCACCTGGCACCACAATATCACACAGATGGTGCTACAAACAGTCACCAGGGAGACTGACAGACATGCATATGAAGGGTCCTCCCTTCCCTTGCCTGTTTCCAAGTTAAAATGATGTGAAAAACACAAACTTTTTATAGAAAGTAGTTCAAAGACCACTCATCAAATGTTGAAACTGAGAAACTTGATTGCTTTTGGAAAATAATGTGGCCATTTTGCCATTGAATTGCAGCAACACCTGACAAGATGTTGAGATGTTTCCCTATTCTTACATGAGGTAGGATTTCAGCTATATATATATATATGAAACATATTATATGTTTCATAATGTGTCAAACATCTTCGGTGACAACTCTGGACTGCAGACAGCTCAGTTCTTTCACTACAGAGCCATGCTGTTTGAATTCATGCAGAATATAGTTTGACATTGTCTTGCTGAAATAAGCCAGGCCGTCCCTGAAAAAGACGTTGTCTACTTGGCTGCATGTGTTGTTCCAAAACCTGTATGCACAAATTATGCAGATTACCTATTAGTGCTGTAATGCACCTCAAATCAAATCAAATCAAATCAAATCAAATTTGTATAACCCAAAGTCACAAAGTACATTTGCCTCGGAGGGCTTTACAATCTGTAATCCATGCCATTATGGATGCTATCTTTTGAACTGTGTGCTGATGGTCCGATGGTCCCTCTCCGCTTTATTCTGCAGGACGCGCCGTCCATGATTTCCAAACAGAATTTCTAATGTGGACTGCGCCTCAGTCCATCTTAAATGAGCTCAGCCCACAGAGGGCCGTGGTGTTTCTGCATCTGGTTCATATATGGTTTCGGGAATTCAATAAAATGAACGTGTGTTGGATTAATATAGAGTGTTTGTGTTTTTTATAGACTGATGAGTTCACATATAAACACAAGTCCCTTTTGTTGTTTCGCTTATTGAACAAGCATTCTCCGTCCTTCTCTTTGAAAATCAAAGTTGTGTTGACTGTATTTGGTGAAGGGGTTTAACCAATGTCTACTTTTATTTTGAGGTTGTGCAGTACTGAAGGAACGCGCCCTTTGTGTTGGCTGACTGTGTGTAATTAGACCACATTTAGTCTGTCTGGAACCCACCAAAAATAAAAACAAAATACTAGTTACACATAAAAGCTGTCCCAAAGGCCATGGTCTCTGTTTGGTTCTCATTAAATCCTGTCTTACTGCACACTAATGAAACGCTGTGGGAGAAACAAGTTCTAACTAGAAATAGCAGATTTAGTTTAACAAAGTAGTTCTCGTGTCTAACTACAACTACACTGATGACAGATTAGAAAAGACTTATGATACATGACATAAATTACTTATGAATTACGAACAACAGGGATTGGATGTTGGAGCTCCGCAGTGTGTGAGATGTTTTGGTTTATTTCTTCTGCAATGAATGGATGACCAACTCTGCTTTGGCTGCTGTACCCCTGAGTACCCTTAATAAGTGTCCTTTTAGAAGGCAACAACAAGTAATATATTTAATTTGTGTATTATATTGTGTTTTTTCTTTCTTCAGAGCAGTTCATCTCTTCTTTCCCCTCTGAAGTGCAGAAATCAGCCTGTATAATCAGGTTTGTTAGCAAAGTAATCATTCGACATTGGCAGCATAAACAAGTCTCTTCTAAGAGAACTGCATTAAAAACACAATATATGGTAACTCAGGATATTGCTCCAAAACCAGGGGATTATGATATAATGAACTAAACGCTGACATCTAATAACCAGCAGTTCCCCGTGCTTGTAAAGTCCAGCAAAGCAAAGAAGAAAAGTCTCAGAGGATGTCGATATTTATTTATTTTTTCAGACCAGAGGAGGTCAGAGCAAAGACAAGTCTTTCACGCTCTAAGGTTTTAGAAACATGCACATAAACTGTGTAATATACAAACTTTGTAATATACATAGTTTGGAAAGGTTTTTTTTTTTTTACTTGGCCCTGTTCCCAACATTAATGCTGTTTTTTGTATCTGATTAATCTATCTATCTATCTATCTATCTATCTATCTATCTATCTATCTATCTATCTATCTATCTATCTATCTATCTATCTATCTATCTATCTATCTATCTATCTATCTATCTATCTATCTATCTATCTATCTATCTATCTATCTATCCATCCATCTAATGTGTTTTTTAAATATTTTTTGTCTTTTTCTCTCTCCTCCTTGTTGTACTTATGCTCCATAAAATGCTCCATTAAAAAAAAATTATATACAAAAAAAGTTAAATTATATTCAAAGTTTACTTCAGTTTTTTTTTTTAAATGCTCACTGTGTATTGTTCTGTGTGAAAAAAAATTTAAATTCTGATATATATGTAATACAATTTCTGTAACAAAATCGTTTTATTTATCCAGAGTGTATATGCAATTTATTTAATGACCACTTCTGACATAGTGACCCAAAATGCCCAAAAGGGCACCCTATGCGAAGGGGGGGGTGGCCTACTGGCCTCCTTTCAAACAACGGGGTCACAGCCCCTGTCCCTGAAATGGAGGATAAAGTGATATTATGTGTTTCTTAATATCTATCTTAACTGTACAACAGAAGCATAATGGTTTTTGCACAGTTTGGTGTGTGGCCTGTAGGTAGCAATACGTGCCTAAATATATGGTTTAGTGTGTGCTGAACAGCGAGTGCATTACAAATTTGGTTTTCCAGAATTTCATTTGTTGCCGTTTCATTGCGTTTTTATAGACTGAGATATGAGCTCTATGAAGTCATACAAACAACAAACACACATTCTTATGTTGAGTTTGGTTTGTTGAGTCTGACCTTCTAACTATTGAAAATCGAAGTTGTGTTGATTGTTCTTTTATTAAGTCTCTTGTGTTTGGTCAATACAGAATTAATGCTTTTGTCCTTACTCCTGCATGTTGTCATCCTGCTTCTTCAACATCTTTTTGAAAGTTTTCTGGTGCCCAGCAGCAGTTCTGTATATGTGGAGGTGGCACTCCACACAGTAGTCTATTTAAGTAGGTCAGTATAGATTCCATTCCATTGAATGTCTTTCACTTTGTGCTGACACTCAGTGCAAAAATGTACCCGAGCGAAAGGTTTTGGTCAATAGCAATTACCTTTCGTCTCTCCTTGGGCAAAAAGGATTTTTTTGGGGGCCTAATGGGGTTGACTGAGTGGCTGCTTCAGGTCATGTGATTTGAGTAACTATTTTTGAATCTTTAATGACGGAGCGCTGTGTGACACTCAAACCCTAAAGCACCTCAGGAAAAAGGCATTTAGATTGTGAGTTTTTTCCCTTTATCCTAGTAACTTCATTGTTTTACTGCAGTAGAACAGAAAGTAGAAGGCTAGTTGAAAATTCATGTAACCCCTGTGACCCTCTCCTAAATGTATTTTTAGGTTGGGGGGAAAAAAATCTTATTCTACACTATCAAATGGAAATATTCCATATATGTGATTCTGGGACTGAAATTAACTTAAATTTAGAGATTTGAAATGTGGGTAATTTTACTAACCATTTTTACTAACCAACATTTGAAAACAAACAGTTTAGTAGTAAAGATTGTTTGTTGAGACTTTGATGGACAACATATGACAGGAAATATTTTGGTTTGGTTTCTGTCTGCATTTATTTGTCACCCTAAATGAACCGAAATCAACTTTGGGCTTAGTGCAAGGTTGTCCAAATGAGAGGAGGATCAGAACGGACCTGACCAGGTACTGCTACAATGTGGGAAATAAATGGAATGATGGAGTAAAGAATTCACTTTAGTTCAAGTCAGGCTTTCATTCTTGTTGCCAACAAACACATTCAGTGTATGTTGTTTCAGTAGCTGCTACAGCTCAGAGGCTTAGTGGTAATTAAGCCCCGAGACTAAACGACAAATGACTTTAGCAGCAGCTGTGCTGAGACACTAAACTATAAAGTCTTGTATCGACATTTTTGTGTTATTAAATTTCAAAGAAATTGTATGCAAACACAATTGCCACTATATTCTTATTACTTATTCTGAGTCCATGTAATACGAGTGACCTTTACACACATTCAGATTTTAGATTAGAGCCTTGATAGTGCTAAACAAATGGACCGTGTAAACGAATAGCATTTTTATCTGATGTGCTTCTCTTGCATTTGTTCAAACAGGCACACAGTTTTACACTATATTGAAAGCAGACCTATTCATGTTTTCACTGCCCACTTAAACCATTAATTTGCTGATCCTCTCTCACTTTTCAGACGCTAGCTGTTATAGACTGGAGCCCACCTCACTGTCTGTCATGTGATCTGCTGGAAGTTTAGATAAAGCCTTATTCACACCGGGGACGTAAGCACCGCAGAACGGCTGCACCGCGGTCACCGGAGCTGATCACTGCCAGTCTAATCAATCAAACCATTCACACCGGGCGCGCCCCTATCAGCCGTTGCTCAGGTCAAAATCATTCAAACTAAACAGGTTCTTTGAATTACCAGAGTTAAGTGGCAGAACTTTGATATATTCAAGGAAAGAACAAAAACATTAACAATCGCCCGATAAAACTATTTACAAGAGTATTTACAAGCCTTTCATGAATTTGAGCTAAAACCCCTGAAAGAAAACTGTGACCAGTAACAGGCAAACAGCCAATCATTCAGCAGCTGTGTAGTTCGGTTGCAGTAGTTGCCATGTTGGTTTGTTTACAAGGGAGTAGCATGCAGTGAGAAGCCGAGAGGAGAGTAGAGGCGTCCGCTATGTAGCGGAAACTGGCACCGGTAGTATAGTAATCCATGGTAGTACCATCCTGTAGAATTTCTAGTATAGTAGGAACCGTTACCATTTGGCACCACGGGTATTGTGCAACTCTAATCATATCAAATTAATACTGATGTATTCAAAATTTCAAAACTAACATCTCCACCACAGGTCACTGTGTATTTGGTGGACAGCCAAAATGCAGTACCCCCATTTAAACGATGGGAAAAACCAGCATTTTCATTGAAGAGCCAGATACTGTCTGAATGTACCTTTAAAGTTACATCACTGCCTCCTACTCATACTCAACTTTTACTGTTCAATTACAGTCTCATAATTAGATGGGTTGCTTTGAAAACCTATTTTAAATATCCATTCTCTATCTTCTCTTGTGCCCCGATGCTCAAGAACTTCTTTAATCCTGGCCTCCAGTCATTCCAGCCTCCAGTCATTGTACCGTTACAGTTAATGATAGCAGACCAAATATGTAAACACAAGCCTTGAGACCAGAATCAGTTATACAGTTTATTGGCAAAACAAGTAGGACTGGAGACTTGGCAGGTTAGAGACACAGAAACACTGATAAGAAGGCAAAACATACCTCCATCATAACCAAGTGACAACCTCTGTGACTGTGAAATCAAGCCAATTAGGACGTGCAGCTGCAATTCCACAAACATCCAGGTTCCAGAAGTGAGTCGATCTCCATAAGTATCCATGTAAAAATGTCCAACTTCACAGCAGAAATAAACATGTTTACAGCCTGGTACAAAAAACAGTTTTGGTCTCTGTAGCTAATTTCCCCGTTCCTGACAACTGTGACAACAACGGTTTATTGTGCATAAACAAAACAGGAAGAGGACTGGACTGTTTCTGTGGTGACGGTTAAGGAATTTAACCGGTGTAGCTTAGCTGCTGTTGTTTCAAATGGGGAGATAAAGAACTGTTAAACATAAAACATAAAATTTTTGTCAGAAATATTGAGTGTGTCATCTCTAAATACTGATATTCACTGAGTGAGACTAATTATGGTGGTAGGTTGAAACAGATCCCACACTCTGCATGGGACTACAGTAATATGAGTGTAAATAACAATAAAATATTTAAAAATAAATGAATCTTGTCTGGATAGAACTTTAGAATGCTAATTTGCATATACTTCTTTCTTTAGATTCTTTGCCCTTATGATGTCACATTCAGTGTGACTTCACATTCTGAAGGCAACAGCCTCAAAACTCTTACTAGTACACACTCTTCAGGTATCTGCAGGTATATCATCAAGTTATCTGGTTTGGAGCAACAAGAACATTGTGTCTGTGGCTTTACATAACTTGAACGTGAACACTAACCTCTGTAACAACATGGAGGAGGATCTGAGTGAAAGCAAGAAGAGGGCTGGTGATGGTGGAGCGATGCCCCCAAAAACGATGAGGTGTAATAACCTGACAAACCACGCTGAACACACTGAGGCTTCAGAGGAGGACAGAGTGGCCGAGACAAACAACAAGAGAAAGACCAGTGTTGTCCAACCACCTGTACAGAAGACAAGGAAGACAAGGTGTAGTATCAACAACACCTTCTACTCCGGCACACATGTAGTGTGCCATGATGGCAAGCCATCAAAAAGCCAGGGAAGGCGTTCCAATGCCAGTGACCCCAGTGTGATAGTAGTAGAGAATCTGTCAGTGGAGACGCAGAAAACAAAGGCCAATGATGGCGCTGAGGCACCTAAAAAGAAACTGAGCCACAGCACTAGGAGCACTGATGTGAAGAAGGACGTCAGTTCTGATGAAGATGCAGATGACGTCAACCAAAACCTAAGCAGCGCCTCATCTCAAGAGGAGAAAATCTTTGAGATGTCTTCCTCAGCAAACACAAGCACAGGTAAGCTGGAAACCAAATGACTTAGATTTAAAACAGTTTTCATTTCATGAATATCTTAAGATTATGATCTGGGTGTTTTTAGCTGACTTTGAAGACAAGTACTATGAGCTCTGTCGGCTCGGAGCAGGAGGCTACGGCTATGTGTATGATGGATTGCGTAAATCAGACAGTTTCCCGGTAGGAAATGCATTTACACACACATAACATTCACTGATCCTCAGGAAGTACCAACCAAATTATTTTCTGTCTTGCAGGTCGCCATCAAGCACATTCCCAAAGAGAATGTGAGATGGGAACAAGTGGTAAGTACTTTCTTTACTGTACTGTGGATGAGCAAAGCCATGATCAAATTAACTTATAGCATCCTTGGTATGTATGCATTGATTTCCTGTAGATTTGCAATGGGAAGGAGTTTAAAATCATTCTTGAGGTCGCCTTCATGCTGAAAGCCGCCGGTCTACCAGGATCAGTTGGACAATTTGCTGCCGTGTCCCTCCTTGACTGGTACATTCTGGATGAAGAGTTAATACTGGTCATGGAAAACCCAGTCAACTCCATTGACCTCTGGGACTACATTGAATCACAGGGAGGATCATTGAAGGAACATAAGGCAAAGGTAGAGAGACCGACTGAGTAATGTTTGTGTGTGTATGTGCATAGTGTTCCCCAGAATAAGCAGGTGTTGGTGTGTTAGCTGTCTTTATAGTCCAGAGTTTATTACATTAGCAAGGATTTACGAAATTTCAGCAAATCCGCTAAAATTAACTGATTGTGCAGCAAAAAGTTTTTTGCTTTAAATGCTGATTAATGAATAAAGTTCATGGATATAATCATGCTATGGAGCTCATATAATGGTGTGTTACTGCCATAGTTTTGACCATTTTTATTATTATGTTGTTTAAGAGACTTTTCCACCCTGTCAAGAATCAGGAGAAATGTTTCCTTGCAGTCCTTTCTAACTCTGTCTCTCTCTGTCTAAGATGATCCTGAAGCAGCTAGTGGACGCTGCCATTGACATGCACTCTAAGAGTGTCTTTCATCGGGACATTAAGCTAGAAAATGTCCTGATTCAAAAGATCTCTGGTGTACCAAGAGTCCGTATCATTGACTTTGGCTGTGGCTGCTTCTCAACAGATACACCTTATGATTCCTTCTGTGGTAAGATATATGTTTACTGCTCCTTACTCATTTGTCAGTCTTTGAAATAATCACTTCAGTAATGTTGTTCATGCCTTTTCTTTCTTTTTCCTTCATCTCTCTGTTTGTCTCCTTCCATTACTCTGTTGATGTGTGCAATAGGTACCCTTGCTCACTCCCCTCCAGAGTGGGTTCAATGTCAGAAATACTGGGCCCGCCCTACCACTGTTTGGCAGCTAGGTGTGCTCTTCTATTCACTGCTGAAAGGACATGTGCCTTTTACCACCGCACACTACATCAACAATGACATTAAATTCAACACAGCACTGTCCACAGGTAAGACGGAATATAAAGGATATATCTATCAGTTTTTAACATGTCTTTTATTCATTGGATTGCCCACTAACCTTTGATCTGCTGCTTGTTTCTCGCTATTCAGATGTAAAGATTTTGCTGCGCATGTGCCTGACCTTAGACCCTAAATTGCGATCTAGTCTGGAGGAGCTAAAGCAGAGTCGATTCCTCAACAACCCAGCCCTTTGTCTACCTAGGGACATCCTTTATAAGTGACTTTATTTTTGAAAGGTGTCATGGGTTCAGGTAGGTTCCTCCTTCCACCAGCATCATTCTCACAGTCAGGAGAGCATCACACATTTTCTCTATGAGTTAAAGTCATTCTTTAAACAGCAGAATAGGTATGATGACAGCAAATGTTCCTTTACAGGGAAACTGGCAGAACATCTAAGAAGTAAAAGCTTTCAATAATTGTCAGAAACAACAAACAGAAACAACCATCAGCTGCAGACTGAGAGATGTCAATAAAATCAAACAAGCCTTTCCGTCTCTTGAGAACTTCTTTCAAGTCCAAGTCAACTCTGTCTGAAAGGTTGAAAGTAAATGTTTAGATATTTCACGACATAAGTGAAAACTGGGACCTGTCCAGGAAAATTCCCAATCCAATATTTGCCAAGACATTTCATGGTTCAGATGGTAGGATTGAGTGGCATCTGGTGGTGTAGTTGCTAATTCAAAATATGTTGCCTCACCCTGTCCCTCCTCATGTGAAGGGAAATCTACAGTTGCCAAAAAAAACATGCAAAAAACACATGAAATTATATGAGGCTTCATGACTGTGAGTCTGATGTAGTGATTTGCAGTAATGTACCCTACAGGGTACAGTCCTATCTGCTTTTCTCTTCACCCTGTCAACATCACACTTCAGTTACAACACTGACAACTGACAACTCCAGAAGTTCTCTGATGATACAGCCATCGTTGGACATCAGGAAAATCAGAAACAGAAACATTTTCCAAGAGCATTTGCCTTGAGCAATCATTGAATCAGTAGTAATATCTCTTCTTGGAGATAAGTGGACAAACACAGTCAATTCTAGCCCAGCAACATTTTCCAGCCATGTGTTGTATTACCTTTTTCGTGTGCATCTTTTAAAAGATTTTCAGGTGGAGCTGTCAGATTTTTGTACAACAGATAGATATTCTTTGTTAACTGTCTTTAGGTTACAGTTGAAATTTGTGAACAGATCATCATGTATGCCTCCATGAAGGTGCTCTAGGTCACGAGCTGCACCACTTTCGTTGCAAAGGAAGGGAAGACTCATTCTGCTCCAAGAACATATCCCAGAAGCACATTTGTGCCTGTGATGTCTTCTCTTATTGGTTTCGTGATTTTTCCCCCCAATTTTTTCAAAGACTGGTCATCATGATAATAAGGTTCACAAGAGCATCTTAAAACACCTAGGAGATTAGCTCACTCACTTTCCAACCTAGACACAGGCATCAAGACTGAGCTACTGAGTCCCACTTCCTACTCTTTAATTATTTACAGGGGTGTTTGTGTGCCACCAAGGGAAAAGGGCAGAGTCCCCCAGGAAAGAGCTGGGATGGTAGCCTATTGGCTCAAATCCTATCTATCAAACATCTACCCTGTTTGTATCGACATCCTGGCAAAAAATCGGGTTGATGTTATATGGACTTGTATTAGCCCTAACACCGGGGGCGGAACATAGCTGTCACCATACAGCTATTGCCAGGTATCTGGGATTGCAGCACTTTCCAACCTTGGATTGTGGTGTGATGTGGGCAAACTTTGGTTGACAGTGAAACAAACAACTAACAATGGTATTTGATATTTCTGTTTCTTGTAAAAATTCAGTTTTGAAATGTAATTTTGAACAATGGTGTGACCATCTAAGAAATGGAAGGTTTTCAATCCCCACCTACTCCTGGAATCATGTTGATGTGTTCTTCAGCAAAACAATGAACAACCATGAAAAACAATGTGTTTGTCATGGTTGCCTTTGCTGTCAGTGTGAACGTTACAGACATTATAAAGTGCTTTTGGACAATGGCATTATAGAAATGCATACCAATTACTATTTTAAATAAATCTTTCTCCCTAGATTCTTCCTGTCGTTAAATGATCAATTTCTAAATGGCCAATATGCCAATCACAGAATGGATGATCTTTTGCTTCTCCTGAGTTAACGGGTCCAAGCATACTATAGGTATGCATCCATCCATCCATCCATCCATCCATCCATCCATCCATCCAAGACCATAGAAAAATACTCCTGAATTTGCAGGAGTGAAAGTGTGAGACCAAGAAGAATTCAAAGATCTCCAGCAAGGCCATCCTGATGCATTTGGAATCTGGATGGCCTTGCTGGAGGCACACTATAGACTGCTGAACACACTAAAGATGTCGAAAAAGGACTTGACCTCTCCTAGACAGTTCAAACAATTCCATTTTCCCCACAAAGCTGGTGACCAAAATTAATTTTCTTCATGCCTTGAGATGTTCCCACTAGAACTGATCAAATTTATCAGGATGGCCGTCTGGTGATCTCTAGATATTCTTGGTCTCTCACAGAGGCATTCTTGCAAATTCAAGGGTCACTTTTGGCTTTCTTCCCATGACCTGTGAGATTTTTTCATAGTGTAGAATTGCTTGTACTCTCGCATTATGTTTCGTGCTGTGGCTGCTGACACCTGTAAACACATGGATAATATTTAATTTATAGGTGGTAAGAATACTCTAGAACATCGCAGAAATTACCAGGACCTTTTCGATTGGTATAGTAGCTTTCATATTTTAAAACACAATATCTCATTTCAAGATGAGTAGGTAAATATGTAGTTTATGTCCTTTCCAGCCAGATGAAACCAAAAGCGTATGACAAATTACTTTAATTCAAAAATTGTCATTAGTATGAATACATTTTGGCTTAACTGTACACACACACACACACACACACACACACACACACACACACACACACAGTGAAAATACAGCATCTTTGTCTTTTGATGATGATTTGGACCTGTTTACATGCTTCTGCAAACATTCGAAACAACAATATTTCTGGGAATTTGGGAGCAATGTCAATAGTTTACAACAAAAATATTCATCCAACCTTTGTTGAATGTTGTTAAACATATTTATTTAATGTTTTCACAGATGCTTGGATAGTCCTCAAGAGGCTGGAAGACTAACCAACCCGAGAAGTGACATGGAGAGCAAGGGTAAAGAGATGGCAGACATGCTGATCCAGAGGGGCTGGATAGAGAGATGTCATTGGCTGGATGAGTCAAGATGCTTAGTGCCATCTGCGAGCAAAGATTTGCAGTACTTGGTAGTTCTGCCAGAGTACACTTGTGATTGTGTTGCTGCGTCATCTGGAGGTATGCCACCAAATTCTGTGTGGAATAACTTGTTAATCTGAAATTCTAATTATTATGTTATCTCCTTTGAACTTGTGAATGCAATACAGATATGTAACTTGATATCTACCTCTAGTTGTCTCTCATCTCTACCACTGAAACCATTCTTTTCATAGGTCTCTGCAAGCGTTTGCACATCGCGTTGGAAGCAGCACATCAGAGAGGTCATGACATGAGGAATCTGCAGGACAATATTGCAGAGGCAGTGATGATGCATGGGAATGTGTCAATTACCAACACAACTGTTTTTGTTCAAAGCACTTTGTCTAACAGTCAGTGTCATAGATCTTGCGACTATGACTAGAGTACCTGGAGCAAGATGCATGTTCTGCACCCATATAGAAAAAGATTAAAATATAGGCCATCCCCAATGTTGCATAACTATCAAAAGACAAAGTATGTGCATAAAAGGCATGACTGAGGTTGCTCAGCAGTAGCTACTGTGACAACCCTCCGCTCCACTAGGGGCTCTTTGCATTTTTGGTATGGTTTCTGGTTCTCTTTTGTTTTGCAGAATCCTGGACAGGGCATAGACTTTTTGATCTGTGCCTACCGACGCCCACAAACACACATGCATACACCGCTGAATACTGATTACCATGTTTTTCTTGTGTGAATTGATGATTTTTGTAAATAAATATTCCTTTTGCATTGAAAGCTTGTCCGGTCTCCCCGGGTCCCCTCAATCTCAATTATATATATATATATATATATATATATATATATATACTCCCAAAATTGTAACAAAAAGAGTCACAAGCCAGAAGTAGATTCAATAGTTTATTTAAAAATTAAAAAGTGGCTATTTGCACACATTCTTCAAAAAAAAACATTACTACTCATCTGAGGCTGTAGCACCTAAATGAAAAGACAGATTTATCAGTGGGCAGAGAATAAACTTGCACACATCTTTATAAAACAATCAAATCAAATTTTATTTTTATTTCCGTGTTTTTGAACGTTTCAGGTTGCTAGTCGTCTCTGAAAAAGGACGAGGCTTCTTAGGTCTGGTAGAGTCCATCCATGTCAATCTGTTGCGCTCGCTTGCTTCCATCGTTGCTTTCATCGTGTTTGCTGCAAATTTGTTTCATACCTGGCAACCTCGGATATGGAATATGGAACTAATTGATCAGAATAACAAAACATAAACACAGAGACGGGCCAGGCGGTAAATCTCAAAATAAGCATTTATGGCTGTTTTTGTCAACAAGCAAATATTTGAACTTAGCATGTTTCCTGTAACTGATGATATAGCAAATTCATGTTATGATTTAATACAGTAAATATCTTACATATTGTACCTTTAAATGAACTGTTCATTTATTTTGATGTTTTACTGTCATCTTTTCAGGGAAATGCAGATCTTGACATTTGCACACAATCTAGCCACCCTGCATATTAGGGGCGTTTGTGTGTGTTTATCCAGCAGGTCTAAACTCCTGTATGTGAGATTTGGGCTCCCCTAAGTCAATTCAGACCTCCGCCTCCTCTAATCCCCCCTGCCTCTCTACTCAGTCCAATTAAAGGCTGCTTAGTCAGCCAGGAAATGAACAACTCCAGGTCAGATTGAGCACAGCGTTCTGATATTAACTCTCAGCAGTGAAAGTTAAATGAATGGTAGAAAGACGTTTAGTCTGTTAAGCAATACATTTTGGATAGTGATGGATTTGTCAGCAGTTCTTACTGTGCAAACGGTCACTCAGGGAAATAAAGCCGATGTACCAGATAAAGTTGGTCTTCTTTTCAGTCATTTAATTACATAATCATCATTTTTTAAATAAAAGTTTCAAAGATTTTCTTTTCATATAGATATTTTTCTATCTTTCTAACCGTGGTGTTGGGTTCACCTAATCATGATATGTTTCTTCTTTGCCCAGCATGCGCGGGGTTCAGCTCGAGGTTTCTGCTTCTTAAAAAGAAGTTTTTCCTTGCCACTGCCACCAAGTGCTTGATCATGGTGAGATTTGTTGGATAATATTATGAGGACTACAGTCTAGACTCTGCTCCATAAGGAATGTGTCATAAGATAACTTCTGTTATGATTTGGCACCATATAAATAAAATAAAATTGAATTCCTGGACTTAAATTCAGACTCAGGTACAGGTACAAACAGGTGATGCAATCAAAAGCTCCAGAACAGCTGCTAATCTTGTGTTTTTCCTCAACTGCTTTTTCTAAAGTTCAGAATAAACTTGACCTTTAAGACAGAATAATGCAGAATAATCTCATAATATCAGAAGCTCCAGAACAATTACTAAAACTATCTCTCATGATGAAGTGATAATCTTTTCATTCATACATAAGAGAACTAAAAACACCTCTCCACTGGGGCTCTGATTGGGCTTTTTACTGTCAGTCAGATCTGGCAGCACTGGGTAAATAAGCTTTCATCATTCATACAGGACTGTGGTACAGCTTGGAACCAGCTTGGTAACGCCTGGATAGGTCTCTGCTTTATCAAACAGAGAAACACCTAGAAGGCAATATAGATTTTCTGGTTCACCTGAGCTGCATTTGTTTGAGCTGCGTTAGGACAGGGAGCCCTGAGGGGCCCGCTCTGTGCTGACCACTGATTCTGCCGACGTGGCTAAGGGGGAGACCTTGAAGAGCTTTTAACTGAATCACGTTTCAAACAGTATTGCTCACTTGACTGCACAGTTGTAGGACAGTATGCCAGCAACACTATTCATTGAGCTCAACCTCAGTTTCAGTTCATTTAGGTTGAGAAATAGACAAAGACCAAAATACTTCAGGTGTTGGGTATAGTTACTTTGGAAAGTAGTTAATTAGGTTACAACGTTACCATCAATTAAAAGTAATCTGTTACGTTACAGCGTTACCTATGAATAAAAGTAACGCATTAGAGTACTCATGCGTTACCACAAATGAAAATCTGTTTGCAGACACACAGCCTGCTTTAAATGCACCGAGACGTCCTGACAATGAATAACGTCAGTCATCCAACCAAATGAACTCTGCAGGATAACAACAACAGGAAAGACAGTCAGCAATATGCCCCATAGCGTTTTATTAATTCATTATTTTTTTGTCAGAACAGAGGTAACTCCTGAATGCAGTTATGAAAGTGCATTTAAGTGTGCTCTGTAAACACAATCTGAGGTGAACAGGTAGCAGATTCAGATCCGTTTAGAAATGAAGGTGTGTTAAGGTTTTCACTAGTGTCCTATTCATACAATCATAAACACTATCATATGCAGCTTCCTATAGCTAAATAATGATACTGTGTTTGGTTCAGAATTGAATTCAAGGAGCTGTGGTTAATAGTGGTGATCTATAATGCATGTTGGTATTTTAATATAGCGGGAATATATTTTGAAGAAGAAAAGGCAGAGGGGATGGATTATTATTTTTATTAATGTTATTATTATTGGGCCAAAAAAAAAACCTCACTCTTTGTTCTGTCACAGTTTGAACCACTCGGTATAAAATTAATATAACACCACAGCGAGCTCTGTCAGGCTGTTATTTCCATGTCAATCACGTGTTGACATCTCAGGGATGTTCGCTGCAGTGGATGGTAAATAAACTTCTGTTTATATAGAAGGGAGCAGTTTGGGGTTCAGTGTCATGCCCAATGAGGCGTTGACTGGACTAAGGGAAGCCGGGAATTAAACCACCCACGACCCACTCCACCACCTGAGCCCCAACCACAGGAGACAATGCAGGTTTACTGGACTGTACTTGAAGGCCTCATTCAGCATAGTTAATTACTTTCAGCTTTTTGCTCCACTTTGTCTCCTGCAGTGTGATGTAAGTTCACAGGTACAGTAGTCCACCATTCCTCATGGTCCTGATGTCCCCTTGGAAGTGCCTGAAGGGCCTTTGAGGTGTGTGAAGCCCACTTCACATCCACTGCAGAGCAGGTGGATCCTCATGGATCCTCATGGATCCTCATGGATCCTGAAGATTGTGGCCTGTGCATGAAGACCACGTGCACAGATGTGACAGGATGACGTCACACCGTTCAATCATACTGTCAGGTAATTGAAAATGTCTCCATTGTCCAGTGTAGGTATAGTTACGTCATTCTGAGTGGAAACAAAGAGCTGCATAGATAACACACATTCAAGTAGGCTCTGACCGGAAGTGAGGCACCTTGCTTTCACAATAAGAGCGTAAACTCTAAAATGAATTAAAAAAGAAGAAATTGAACAAATATATAAAAAGTCATTATGCTGCTGTTTGTTGTGCCAATGCAACAGAGACCATAATCTAATAATGTGTATTATTGTATTTGTATTTTTCTTTACTTCCAATTTCTTTCACATGCACTGCAAATATTCACAGTGTGTGCACAGGTTTAGAATAACATCCTGATTTCATCCTGGATGGATGTGTGTGTGTGTGTGTGTGTGTGTGTGTGTGTGTGTGTGTGTGTGTGTGTGTGTGTGTGTGTGTGTGCGTGTGTGTGTGTGTGTGTGTGTATCTCACCTATTTCTGTTTCTGTTCACACAACTTTCATCACCGCTCACGTGTAACGTTTGACTGAGAAACTTTTCTTTTGGAACGATGCACATTTTACGAACGAATGAGATCTTAGTCTCACCTTACCTGTTCAAATGAATACGAGTCACATTTAATGTATTCACATCTGTGAAGAAGAAATTAGATTAGATTAAAAATACATAGGCCTTTGTGTATGTACAGGCTACTTCTAATAAACACTTAAAGTGACACTAAGTAGACAAAATGCCATAATTTGTTGTTAACTTCATATTTCAGTGTTAATGTTTAACATTAGATTTTTGCACATGTTCAAATTCGGGGCGACAGGTAAAAGAGGAGACACAGGTTTGGAGGTGCTGGAGAGTAGTAATAGTATTAGAATTTAGAGTTACTTGTACTCTAATTGAGTAATTGTACACTACTTTAATTATGTAATTAAATAAATTGTATTGGCTACTACTGTACACTTTACCTGCACTTCATTCCTTCAGACAAATATCCACTTAAGCCGCTAAAACGACTGTTATAGAAATAATATCATGGCTGTTTTCCTGATCAGTATTTCTTTATAACGTGTTGATTTCATTAAATGCGATGTATTTTTATATAAAATATTATTCACTTGTTAATAAATCAGAAATAAATGATTCAAAATCTTTATTATTTTATAATAATAAACTCTGACAAGAGCTGTGTGAGCAGTATTTGTACTTTTGCTATGATTCATGTGTCTATGGTAAACATATGCAGAATGAATCTTCCATCCTCTCCAGATGGAAAATTCTGATCACCAGGAGGCTTTTATTTTGAAATCAGAAAGCGGCAGTGTTGTTGCCTGTTGTGTTGAGCTTGACGTGAGTCTGTGCACAGCTCAGCGTGTGTCTCCAGTTCCCTTCAGCTCATCCAGCGCAGCTTCCACAGCAGTGATCGAGGAATTACGCAGGACATGTGGAGACTGTGCAGCGCGCTGGGACTCACCTGAACCCGAGAAAAACCATCCGTGACAGTAAATGTTTATCAGCATGTACATGTGCGCGTGCATGTGAGGATATATACTATGCGTTCATTTATTTTTTTTCTCTCTTTGATTCAGACTGACGGATAATTGGAGGGGCTTTGCAGCGGGTCTCTGTGCACCCGGGCTGGGACGCCTGTCGGAGGGCTGCGCGCTGCGGATTCAGATGATGCCTGATTACTCTGAGTTGATTTCCCCTTTTGGTGGCTCTGTGAGGAGACGCTGCTGTGCTGCACCGAGCTGATCAGATGATTTTCTCGCTCTGTTCGCAGCAGCTCAAGGTATGCAGATACAAGTGAAAGCCCCCTGTGTGCGCGCCCTGCGCTATTAAAGGCTCTGCAGCTGCTGCTACTATCGGAATGCAGGTGGGCTTTACTGTGTCAGGAGCAGGATGAATTCACGCCTCATTCTGACTGTGTGTAATACAACCAGAAAACTATGTGTCAGGCAACATTGAATGAACATTCAGATATGTGTTGTTTCCAGGTACCAAGCTTCTCCTGAGGTAGGACCGTCTCTGTAGGTCTGTTCCAGCCACCCAGCAGCTATGGATCCCCTCCCAGAGTACTCTATGTTTCTGGTCCGGATCCTGGAGGAGCTGGACACTAAGCACAACACCATGTCCTACCAGGACCTGTGTAAGTCCCTGTGTGCTCGCTTCGACCTGGTGCACCTGGCCAAGCTCCGCAGCCTGCTCTTCTACACGGCCTGCCTGGACCCTGCCTTCCCGGCCACCCTCTTTAAGGACAAGATGCGCTGCTCTATGGAGGACCCACAGTCCAAGAAGCTCATGGTGGCAGCAGACATCGTCACCATGTTTAACTTGATCCAGATGAACGGAGGCATAGCCAAAGACAAGCTCCCTATAGTGCACAGAGCCAAGTTCCACAAGAACCAGTCAGTGGAGCTGTGCAGGTCTGACAATGACGCCTATAAGTTTCAGGACTGTGATATGGGAGTTAGTTATGAGCACATGGATCATCCCAGGGATGGACACCATCACCACCATCATCACCACCGCCCCCAGCAGCATCCTGTGCCTCAGAATGCCCCTCCCTGTCCTAAATCATCAGAGTGCAACAACTGCCAGCAGTTTATTCCCGCCTCCGTCCCCAACTTTCTTTTGGGTGTCAACAAGGACCTGAAATGTAGAGCAGCCTCTCTGGACAAACTCCACCATTTGCCCCAGTACTCCAGTGGCAGTCCGCCCTCTCCACCCTGCGAAATGCAGAGCACCTACTTTCCTATGGACATCGACAGCGAGTCCACGACCGACCAAGAGTCCCTGAGGCACATTGGCCATCCAGAGCCGTTCACTGTTCACCCCTGCATCCAGAAGAGGAACATCTTTAAGGAGGACTTCCACAATTTCGTGGCCTTCTCACCACAGGTTTGTGCCGTTGAAAGAGAGAGAGAGAGAGGGGGCTGTTTGATTCTGTGTTAATGTGCTCTCTATTTAAAACATATTCTCATCAGGACATGTGTTGAAAAGTAACAGAAAAGAAGAATTAGACATTATCTTGTAGAGTCTAAGAGAAATAAATGTATATAGATTTCTTATCTAATGAATTTATAAGCTTCCAAGTTGTTTTTAGTGACAGCTTCACTCATATCATTTTGTCACATGTGGTGGTGGTGATGATAAGTGACTTAATAGTTCATTTGTTGTCAAACTAGCCATTGTTTAGTGTGTTTTACCAGTTAACCAGAGCAGGAATTAGTCATATGAATCTATATACAGTCTACCTCTGATGCTGCGTTTCACCTAATTTAAAAGAAATGTTGCATGACTTGATTTTACATGTCAAACAATGAATAATAATACTGATAAATTAAGAAAGTGTAATTGTTTAACAGAATCATTAACAATCTCAGAAATCCCGATTGTAAAAAATCTCAACAGAATATTGACGTGAAAGTCCAACAAATATGAAACACCTTGAGTTGATAAACAATGTAAGAAGCCTTTTTAATTAATTTGTTACCTGATATATATGTTGATATGTAGAGAGAGCTGGGAGAACTGTCATTGTATCAAATGTAAGTTCTCATTATGCTAAATGACCCCATTCATAGTGTCATAATATTAAATATATTACATGATGCATTGACATGTAAGCAGCATTTTAATGTACTTTATGTGTGTATCTGTGCAAGGTCAAGTCTCAAAATCCATCCCCATAGCCTATACGTTACCTTCACATATGAATTATGCATTAATAATCAAGTGAGGCTCTCTCGCTCACGCTGTCTAATTTATACACAACTCTTTTTGTCTGATGGCATACAGCATTCTATTTTCCCGACACAGATAATTAAATTCTGCTTTCGACCGTAAATGCCATATTATATTATCTTAACACTAAGCCCCCTTTATATTCTGAAGGTCAGAGGTCTATAATTGAAGTCTTGCTGTTTCCATGAACACAACTTGACTGAGTGCTCTTTGAAATAATTATTAAGTACAGTGCATCGAACCTTTTGCTCGGTTTAATAATTCATTTACATTTTGTTTCTAACGTAAGCCCCGGACGGCTCCACAGTTTGGTGATGTTCAGACAGTTTTACAGTTATGCATTGATTTGTGTCCATAGTCATAATTAGTGGACTGTCTCTGATGTCTTTGCTGTTTGTTTTAAAGCCAATTCAGTCCTTGTCTGGGTTACTGTTGTAGGTCATCACCACTGAGTCCAAACAGGGCAAGAAGGCTTACCACAGGAGGGAGCTGCACAAGCCTGCCACCTTCTTCAACCACAGCTTTGAACTGCCCTACAGTAACCCCTATTTTGAGCCCCCACTCAACTCCCCTCTCCAGGACAGAAGGAGGGTGAAGCACGAGAGCCTGGATGACTTACAAGCATCCACCTACTTCGGGCCAACCACGATCTCTGAGACCGTCAGCAGGAAGCACAGCAACAAACCAGGGAAGCAGCCATCGTGGCCGGTGAAGAGCCTCAGTCTTAACACGGAAGAGGGGCCGCCAGACTTTGAGAGGTCATTCCTGAACAGCAAACCACTCAAAGAAAACCACCATCACAATATCAGCATCAGCATCAGCACTGACAGTGAGCAGCATTTTCAGAGCCCAAAAGAAAAGGTTATAGCTTCTCCATCTGGCTTTGCAAAGAAAACTAACGGAATAAAAACAAAGGATGTGGCACTGATGGCAAGTGGGCCTGCAGGTTTGGACAAAAGAGAAGTAGCCAAAAGGTTTAGAGACAAAAATATGAACAGTCCATCCTTTCAGGGAGGCGACAGTTCCTCGAGTGTTGGGACTCAAACAGAACAGGCCGAGCAGAAGAAAGTGAAGGAGTACAACGCCAAGTACAATGACAGAGAAAGACACACCTTCAAACACTCTGATGAGGACTCTGAGATCATTAGTGATGACATTAGTGACATTTTTCGCTTTCTGGACGATATGAGTGTGTGTGACTCTCTGGGTGTTGTCCAACCGTCATGCTACAACAGTAACGGGTCCCTCTCTCAGATAACACTAAAGTCGGAAGGCGACAGCTCACCTGAGCGCAACACGGTCAAACTAGCCAAGTCCAAGCTGGACCGTCTTTTCCATTCACTTGAAAACACCGACGACGAGCTCAAATCGAGCGTGTGCAAGCTGGTGATGAGGATTGGTGAGATCGAGAAGAAGCTGGAGTCTCTGTCAGGCGTTCGCAGTGAAATCTCCCAGGTGCTTTCCAAACTCAACAAGTTGGACGAGAAGATCCAGGAGCCCGAGCCCAATGGAAGACACGGGGAGACGGCGTCTGCATCCGGGTCCAATGCCACCCCTGACAAGCCGCAACCCCACCCTCATCCACATCCCGAAGGCACCCTCTCACCTCGTGTTTTCCAGTGCCACACTACAGGCCACAATGTCAAAATGGACAACGGCTCCTCTGGGGAGTGGTGCTGCTCAGACGGGAGTAACAGTGACAGCCTCAGGGTAAAAGCTCTGAAGAAGAGCATGTTCACCAGGAGGTCATCCCGCTCGCTCAATGAGGAGAACAGTGCTACTGAGTCAAAGGTCTCCAGCATTACCAACTCTCCACGGGACTGGAGGACAGTGTCCTACTCGTGTCACCATGGAGATGAGGGCAAGGACAAAGACAGAGATAGAGACAGCAAGGACAGACACCGAAAAGCCAAAGAGGTAGGTAGAGTGTTGTTAAATTCACTTTTAAATGAAACACACTGTGTTTATGGATTCAGTAACTGAATAATTAGATGAAACATAGGGGCATGGCTGCTTTTCTCTGTTGTGACATGCAAATACATATAACCTCCATGGTAATAGCAGAGGTATGTCTTTGTGAAACTTTAACATTTTTTGTTTGCAGTGTATAGCCATTTCATTAGTATTTTTTATGTGCTTATTATTTTTATGAACTTATCTACTTTTTTGTATTATTTCTTCTTATATTTAATTGATTTTGTGTCCACATGATAAATGTTCACTCCATTAGCTCTGTTTTAGCTGCTAAATGCTCCACTAGTGTATATTCATCAGCTAGTTGCTAACTTGGTCAGTCTGCTGTCTGCATATAGTGAGTTTATCAGAGCCTTTTCATTGATTTCTGCTGTCAGCTGTTGTTGGAAACCTGAAGTCCTGACACTGAACCAAAACAATAAAGCTGAGGCAGTAGATGCTCTGTAGAGGGGGGCTGCAGGTAATACTTTGTAATAACCGTAATCATAAGTAAATTGCTAGTTAATTTAAAGTTAATATTATTATTTTACTGTTAAACAATAAATGAATAAATTACATGAATGTTACTAGTTATTATTAATGCTGTAATTCATGTTATTTTAACAAAGTCAAATAGTTTCTTAATTCGATTGGTAATATGTTTGATAATAAGTACGTATATGATATGTTATGTTATCTTGGTCAATATCAAGTCATGTAGAACAAAGTCAATGTTTAATTTTAAAGGACACAATTTAACAAATGACACTTAATAATACTTTCATAAATGCTCATGTCAGTCCTGTATATGAGGCGTATAGAAGTGATCCGAGCACAGAGATCAATCAAATAGCTTGGTGGGTTTCTTTAATGCCAATTAGATCAAGTCGCCTAATAAAATATGATGGTCAATTGTGTCAAATGCAGCACTAAGATTTACCACTAAGACAAGTACAGAGACGAGTCTTTTCATTTTCATTAGAGTTGTCTCTGTGCTATGATGCACTCTAAAGGCTGATAGGTTAGATATCGGTCCATAGTTGCCAACCAGGTTGAACTGTGGCTGCAGAGTGCACAGCACAAATCACACTGTGTCTGAAAGGGCCATAAATATGTATCAGGTGTGTTTCTTAGGTTCCTGTGTCTGAAGATAAATCGGTGCCAGTTGAGGGCAGGAGATGGTGACTCTATGGTCGTTTCTATAAGTTACAATTTTATCATTGAGGTCATTATCATTTAGGTCAGGGTGTGGTTATCCTGGCTTAATGACTGAAGACAAGGTTAAACCACTAGCGTGGCTCTGTCCATAGTTCTACATTATATTGTGTGTTTAATCTTTAACTGAAGAGCTGTGTATAGTTTAATTTTTGTGTTGACTGTTTTGTTTGGTATTGATTTGACCTGGTTGCTGGTCGTTCGGATATATTCATTCTTATTTGGAGATAAGGTAGTTGGGATGAGTGACTAATTGATACATTTGTTTGTTAGTTTCAAGTTTTTCTTAAAAGGTAGACGCGGCTCTCTGCAGTGTTGCAGTGAGCACAGGTTTTGCTTGTGGTAAAATGACTGTGCCGAGAACACTGACATTTAATAATTCCAGTTAGTATTGGCTGATATAACAAACTTGATATGAGAATTTGAATGTTGATGCCATGGCAGCTACTGTTTGCCTTTAATATCTCCGAGTGTGTTAAGCCAAGGACTGGGATTTTGGTACCTTGATTTAAATTTGCAGAAGTTAAAGACATTTTTTTCTGCCTGGTCTTATCATCCAACCAAGTCACTTTTTCAAAAAATAAAAAAAAATAAAAAATCACTGTCATGGTTAGGATAACCATCTAATAAATGATCACATAATTATGACAGTGGTTGGCTTGTTTAGTCCAGACACTGTGGGATTGATTATCAAAGGTGGAAGAATAAAGGAGTGATGAGTGAATAAAACAACTTAAAGATTAAAATTCATGCTTAAAATAGATTTAATGAGATATTTATGATGGCTGGCTGTTGGGCTGTTACTTCCTGACGAGGTGAATCAGATTATTTCTGGTAGGAAGACTCTGGAATGCCCCATAAACAAAATGCGATAAGCAGTGCAGATACAGCCACTTAGAATGGCCAGCTGGTCCATGACAGGGCCCGTACAGATCCGGAGCAGATCCCCGCTGGGTCCCCAGCTTGGTCCTTTGGGGTAATTAGATACCAGTTCAGTGACGTTGAGGCTGTTCTGTAAATAGTTTTCTAAAACATATAGCAACTTCGAAACAATCATATTGATTTCATGTTTAAAGCTGCAAGCAACGACGAATGGGCCTTTGCACTGCATGCATGTTGTGGTATGAAACAACTGCAGTTTGTGGTGGTGGTCTGGTGTTTTGGACTACATGGGGTTGACTGATGATGACTGTCACACAGGGGACCGAACATTTGCATGTAAATGGACGTGAAGTTTGGGGTAGATTTGACAATGTATAGCGTAGTAACACCAACTTCCTATTTCATGGTGAATTTCAACTCAATTCATTAAGGAGTTCATTAAAGTACGATCCCTGTAAATTGCAACAGTGCACAGCGGAATCTTGACCCTGACACTTTCTGTCAGGAAACAGGAAGAGGGTGGAGACCGGATCAGGACAGGTGCTGCTGGTGGATTGAGCTTGTTAAGGCATGAAGCCAAGAGTTATGAGATACATTGGGGAAGAGGAGGTAAGAACTAGTTAGAGCTTGGAGATGAAGGGGTGGTGACTCTGGGAATTGACCCTGGGCACAAACCTTAAGGTTACAATTTGATGAACAGATGCTACTACACTCAAATGTAACTTGTATGTTGTCGTAGATACACATCTGAGAGTTCCCAGAACCATCATGGATAAATACACCCTAGTCACCTGCATGAATTATTACTTATTAATACATCAGAGATATCTAAGTATCAAACTTCAGTAAAATTAACATGTGTAGAACATTCCAATAAATAAAATGATGCTCTTCATAGCAGAAATAGGTTTTCCGACACCTCACATGCAGAGTTTGTGAAGTTTTTGGATGGAAACAGTCTTGGCATCTCTGTTCGCTGGTTTTATGGCTGAAGCTGGAACCACAGACGATTTCTAAAGCAGCCTCCTAATGGAAAAAAAGGATCATCTAATTCTGATTCGCCAGATTTCTCACTGTCTGCTTTGTATTTCTCTCAAAACCAAAAGCACACAAACCAGAAGTATCTTCTCATCTTCTGTCCTGGCTTGGTTTACTCAGCTTCTATATCTGTCTTGAAGTCCATGCTGCAAAATAGTCATACCAAGAAGCGTTATGGGGCATAAAGTAAGAGTACACCCACTTCTCCAGGCACCACTACACTGCTGAATATCTTGTGTTAAAATGACATGTGCCGTGATATTCAGAGAACACAGTCCTAGTTTCAGCAACAGACAGGAGGAGTCTGTTCTTAAGTGGGATGTGGATGCATAGAGGAACATCCACACAATTTTCTGTTTCCGAATCTGTTTTAAAAGGACGAAACGGTTTCCCTAAGTGTTGAACCTCTGTGCTACAGTCGTTTTTTTCAGCCTTATTGTTTTGCTCCTCACACAGCCCTGCTGAATAGAGACGGGCTTTTAACACACCAACATGTTAGAATGTCAAAATGTCTGTGCAGGTGTTGAACGCACTAGTCTTTCTCTGTGACCTTTCCACAGAGCTAAATGGAGCGGATGTTAATTGAAATGGGGCCTGACCCTCAGCTGTCTTGATGCAGCCTTTTGCTGTGTCAGCATGTCTCTTTAACAGCTGTGTAATAAAACCGACCCGGGGATATGTCGTGATTTATTTCTCCACCTTCCTCACCACTACAAGAGGCAGGGGGATTCCTTTGATTTAGTATGTAAGTGACGTTTTTATATAAGTCAATTTAATTTAATTAAAACAAATAATAGGTTACCTTTATCTTGAATTTTAAACATTTATATATGACTTTTTTTGTTGTCGTTTTAGACTGAGATAAACGTGTTTTGCTGTGGTCTGATTCATATGTTTGTGTAATGAATAAATCTGTCTAACGCGCTCTGGGTTCGGCTCATAACTTGCTGCAAATGAAGCATAGAACATAGACAGGCATAGACACTTTCCTAGATCCACACCAATCTTCCTCTCTGCATTTCAGCCCTGTGTTTGTCTTTTATCCTCTCCCTCCCTTGTCTCAAACCCACAAACTAACAGTTGCCTGAATGATGCGTGTTAATCGTTAGGCCCTGCAGTGGGTATCATGCCTTGCCATCATAAATCTATGAAGTCCTCTGACAGGTGACATCATTCTCGTCCCTATAAGCTACAGTTTTGCCCTTGTCAGAGCAGATATTCTGTGGCTCGGCCATATGTACATTCAATCTACTAAACTACCTTGGCTTGAAAGGCAGCTTAATCTGAATGCCATGTACCATTCAGTAATCAAGCCCTGTTTAAGTAGCTTCACCTGTTCTGTTTTAGAAATAACCACCAGTTATATGATAAACTCTCAGAATTAGTGCACTATTTTTGAATCACTCATCCAAACAGGAGTGGATACTCAGTTAAAAGACACTAGAGGCAAAAGCATAGTTTTTTTTCCACATGCATTAGCCTTCTTTCATATGAGGTGTTTATTTTATGATACGTTTTCTGTTTGTGTCAAACGCATTATTAGATCTCATATGCCTATACAATTTCAAGTTTTGTCATACTCCACTACAGTGACGTAGGAATGTAACAGGTGTAGTAAGAACCCAAATGCAGCACACTGGACAAAATGTAATAAATGAAAGTCACTTTTATTACACTTGGCTGGTGGTGGAGAAGTAGCACAGTTCAAAACAACAGCTGAAATAGTCTCTCTGGGCACGGGGAAAGTACAGGGGCGCTGGCTGGGGAAACCAGTCCGGCAAGCAGGTAAACCAGGAACGAGTCGCCGGTAGCGGAGCCGTCACCAGCTGGCAGAATCCAGAGGGGCCAGAAGCTGAACTCGTGGTCAGGGACAGAAAGCAGGGTCGGTTTCCGGGATTACGGCAAAACAGAAAAGTGCTTGAGAGTCTAGTGTGAACATGTAGAACAATCTGGCAGAGAGTGAGTGAGCAGAGAGGGCTTGATTGGTGATGGGAAGCAGGTGAGTCAAGCAGGTGAGGGGAGTTGGTCTGATGAGGGAGGTGTGGCTGGCAGGTGAGTGGAGAGTGAATGGAAAAGTACTGAGAGGAGCAGACTGTGACAAGGAAGGTACAGTGCAAGTGGTACCTATAAATGTACACACCTGTACGTCACACACACGTCATCTATGCTGGTGTTTTTAAACCAAGAGGCACGTCTACTCACCAGTGTAAGAGGTCCAATCAATCCTGAGAGTGATGGTCAGTTAACCTCACCTCTCCCTGGCAACGAGCCAAAAGGTCATTCCTAAAGTAGTCATTCATAGTTCGCCTGTTTTACAGAATTGGATTATTCTCCAGCTCCATCCTCTAACTTAATTACTGTGTGGAGCCACCATCAAACCTCCTGGCTCCCAGGCTGGCCATTCACTGGAGCAGACAGCAGCCCACTAGCCTGACTACGGGAGGTAAAACTCAGTCTCAAACTATTATTTGTTTGCTTCCTGGGATCCTGGAGATAATTGAGCACTGACTCTATAATACACTGAGGTGGATTTCAAATTCTTATGCAGTCTGTCCTTGTTGTGCTTGAAACTAATATATTAATAAAACCAAACAAGAATTCTGAACCCAATGTTTACCCTTCACCTGTAGTGTCACCCTTTAATCAGGCCTACATTATATCTGCGATATTATTACAGGGCTGGTGGTTTGGAAAAAAAAAAAAAAAGCTGGGCTTTTGGGCATCTTTCATCTTGACCTTAGTTTTACTTACATTTATACTCAGTTACTCAGTGTTGCCAAATGGGTTTGAGACAGTAAAAGAGTTTAAAGCATCATTAACTCAATCAGTCATTAGTTCACACACTCGCTGTCTTATAATTTCCTCTACACTCCCACTTTAAGTTCTCTTTTTTTTTTTAAAGATTATTTTTTTGGCCTTTTATGTCTTTATTGATAGTACAGCTGAAGATAGACAGGACCCAGAGGATGCGGGATTCGAACCGGGGCCAGCTGCAGCGAGGACTATAGCCTCCACACACGGGGCGGCCGCTTAACCCACTACGCTACCGACCGCCCCTCAGTCCCCTTTTTTTATTATTGTCCTGACCCGTTGGATTGTTGCCCAGATGGAGGACGTCTCCACTGTGGGAGCCATGTTGCCTGCTCATATGCTGGGCCTACTGCAGCTAGAAGTAAATATCCCGAAGCTGAGTTAGTTCTTCACATCTTGAGAGAAGCTTTGTTGGTTCATTTTGTTTACCTGCTTGACTCTCTTACAAATAAAATTGGTGAAACACAGCTTGATCAATGAAAGTGGCCAGATATGTCTGAACCGAAATAATGTCAGTGCCTGGATAATTGATCTGTTTGACCTTCTGAAATCAATAATCATGTGTTTATTGTTACTGACATGCAGACAGAGACAGGTCATATGAGGCCATAAATTGACCTTATTATACGAGTACATATATTAGTCTCTCTGGCCTACTCTATATTCAGAAATATTCTATTCTGTGAAACAGAGGAATAATATGTATCAGACTTTGGCTACACTGAATTATTAATAGGATCACCAGTTCATTGTTGGTTTGTCATTTGGCATTTGAAGACTAAAACAAAATACAGACTCATCCTTTAAAAGATCCTGTTGGAATGGCCTATAGTCAAAGCCCAGACCTCAATCCAATAGAAAATCTGTGGTCAGACTTAAAGATTGCTGTTCACAAGCGCAAACCATCCAACTTGAAGAAGCTCGAGCAGTTTTGCAAGGAGGAATCAGAAAAAATCCCAGTGGTAAGATGTGGGAAGCTCATAGAGACTTATCCAAAGAGACCTGGAGCTCTGATTGCCACAAAAGGTGGCTCTACAAAGTATTGACTTTAGGGGGGTGAATAGTTATGCACATTCATTTTTTTCTGTTATATGTTTGCAGCATTTTGTAACTTGCTTTGAAAAGTGCTGTATAAATTGTCTTTAGATTGAGCTCCTAAATTCACATAATGATGGAGCCGCTGCCTGTCAGAAACTCATGTGGCCTAGTGTGTGGAGTTTTTCACAGCTGTCTCCAAATCAACATTTACACTCCATTCAATTTTCTGCGGTTAGGTTTAATGATGCAACACAGAGCTGGCAAAGGTCAGCTTTGTAGATGAGCAGACTTTGAAGCTCGGGCAGGCATCCGACTGACACATACAGTACGTCCAACTGAGAGAGAGAGAGACATTTGTGCATAAAGCTGCATGTCTGAAATGAGAGTGTGTTATATACTTATTCACATATTTAAACACAAGGTTGTTGTATAATATCACTGAGCAGAGATGAGCCCAGATCCATCATTTTGATATTTATCCGTTTGATGCATGTCAATACTCAGAAACAGGTCTTTGTGTCTGTAGTGTTTATTCTTTGGGGATCGATCCGCCCAGCACAGCCTCAGTCATTTGAGAAGAAGACCAAGACTACAAAAATAAAAAAACTACATGATTCAACAAATTATTCAGAAAAACTGATAAGTCTCTAGGAAGGCAGGTGATGTAGTGAAAAGAAACAAATTCTACTGAGGGAGGAGATTGTGGTGGATAAATGAGTCCAACACTGGACCAAGGTTTGTTTCTTCTGTGAATATTATTTTGTCATAGTAAGACCAAACGTCAGTGTCAGTTTGGTCAGGTTTAGGAAAAGATCCAGCATGGTTAACGTTGTGTAGATCTTCTGAACACCAACCGCATGAGCTGGGCATGTTGATCTACTTTTGTAGGTGTGTTATTAATATTTAAACTTCACATTGCTGAATATATTATCTGGACAGAATGCACAAACAAAAACATATACAGCGTTACTCAAGGAATATTTTAGAAATGTTATGTTGATGTAAGTTATTACAGACGCAATCCTAAAACCACTAAACGTGCCAGCTATGGTCTGTAGTCACTGTAGGGATGTTATAGGAAACTAGTGCTCTGAAGCTGAACAGTTTCACACAGTCCTACTAAATAATGAAACGTCTCATCTTGCTGCCTTCGTTAAATCACATTCAGGTTCTGTTATTTTTATGCACACTTCATGAAATGACATGCTCACATGGTTTGGTGGACCCATTCCCTCATTCTCAGCTGTGTGATTGAGTGTTTGTCCTCACGTGTGTCAGCAGCTGCAGCTAAACATCAGTTTGTATTGAGGCTGATGCATCTCCAGATTTTTTTTTTCTTTAACAGAGAAAAGTTCAATTAAACCGTGATGAGCGTCATGATATCAGGAGCTGAGATGGCTGCTGGAGGAACAACCCACAGAGCTCATTATTTTTAATTAGACCCTCCTGAAGGAAAACATTACCTGCACCCTTAAATGACACAAGTGATATTTAAGAATTTTCTCTCAGTGGTGCAGAGCAGAGCAGCTTCTCCAGTCTGACGAGAGAGAAGCCAGTAAAGAATAAATACATTTTAAGAACAGGATTTAGTTGAGACAAAAGATGGGTGAAACGGAGACAAGTCAGAGTCTAAACCAGGGGTCTCCAAACATTTTTCGGTGCGGGCCACATCAACTTGCCTTTCTGTGATGGGGGGCCGGGGTCAGTCTATAACTGAAATGATATCAGTCCCACCAGGATTTCACGGCCTTTTTTTTTTAAATAGTTGCGGCCTAAAATCCCTGATGTTGCATGAGGTTTTCAAAAAAATTGCGGTGAAAGTTGCGGTGCTTTTTACATTTTTGTTGCGATTTTGTTGCGGGAGGAAGTGAAAGTTGCGATAAGTTGCGATTCGACAGTCGCGGAGAGGGCGCAGCGAGCACTAAGTCCATGGCCCCAGGAAGCGGCGAGGTCCAGGGAAGAGGGCGCTGTAAAGCTTGCGGCAGGAGCCGTGAGCCACCTTCGCCCCCGAGCCTTTCCAAGACGACCCAGAGCCGGTCGCAGCCAGCGCTGGGGAGAGGTCCCACGAGGGGATCCTCCTGCACCGTGCGGCCGTCCCTGACCCACCGAGTTGAATCCCCCGGGCAGACTGCGTGGAAGTTGATCACGAGCAAAGTCACGTCAGAATATACCATTGTGTGAGGGGATGAAAATTAGCTAGTACTGTGAATAGTTCGTAAATAAGGTAGATTTTAATTAGAATGCCAAGCTTAATCATTAAGTGTGGATATTTTATAATAGGAAAATGCAATTTTGAAAAATAGGCCATGTTTAGAGGGATTGTTTGGGATCGTTAAGTGGGCCACTCCAATTGTTTAGGCGGGCCGGATGTGGCCCGCGGGCCGTAGTTTGGAGACCCCTGGTCTAAACACTACTCAGATCTTTTTCATACTCTGAGTTAAAGTCATGCTCGATAATCTAACTGAAGATCATACTACCAGCATGAAAGCTAAGCAGGTATTTGTCCTTTACAAAGACATCATAACATCGTCGTGTGTGTATATATGCACTGAAGTAATCTGACTATTTTCTACTTTCCACTGTGGAAAACCGATAACTGAGTTTACACAGGAGAAATCACATTATTGTGACTCAGACTGTGTGAGAATGTTTCTACATGCCGCAGTGTGATCACTCGTTTAGAGTTTACACGCTGTCGGTTAGTAATTAGATTCCCTTCCCACGCTGTACCATGCTTAGAACATTTTGAGCCAGTAATTTAAAACGTGGTGATATGATGTTTGCTGCTTTAAGAAAATATTTTCTTTCAAATCAGTTGAAAATAGGCATGGTAACGAGGCGGCACACAGCCTATTATCACATGTGTATGAACCCTTTGTTCATCAGTGAAAACCTGTTAATATAATGGTGTAGTGATTCGGTTTATGAAGGAATTATAGACCAGATCAACATGGTGTATCGGTTTTAGTCTGACTTTGATCTGAATTGACTGACTGAGGTTACTATAGAGCAGTGTGTAGTCTGACAAAGAGGAGACTGCCAGTTGGCACTAAAAGGCTACAAATCAGAGGATACAATCGAAAAACAGAATCACAAAGTGTTCATGACAAAACTCAGTGATGAGTCTGTGATCTGAATCTAAACCTCTCTCCATTTGCTAAATGTCAAATGAATATGACCGTGCAAACTGAAGGGTTCTCAACCTTTTTGGATGTATGGACGAACAAACCAGCAAAAAGTGGGCGATGTTAGTTTTCCACAAATTTTTCCCACATTTCTCCAACTTTTTTTTTATTCCAACTTTATGAGCAATAGTAGTTGTGATGTCAGAAAATAGTGCTGGCATGTACAGTATATCTCAGATTTAAGGTAAGCTCGGAAACTTTCCCCCTTCAGAAGATGAATGTGTAAACAGTCCTCTAACTTTGCACAAACTTCCCTCTACACAGAGAAACTCAAACATCCAAATAAAAGAAGAAACAACATTTTGGACAGAGACCCAACCAGATCCCCACCATGAGCAAGCACTTTGGCGACAGCGGCAACCAAAAAACTTTAAGAGGCGGAAACCTCAAGCAGAATCCGGCTCATGGTGGATGGATCATGACTTTTGAACACATATAATCCATGTCTGTCAGTGTACTAGTGGACAAACATTGACACTGCGCAATTTCCCAGAAGGATTATACTTTGCAGCTGCAGCGCCCTCACTTAATACTGGACCCCCATTAATCACTTCTCTTCACTTTCTGACCATATTTTTTTATCCTATTTTTGTGCCCTTTAACTGTAAACTACTTCTGCATGTGCAAAGCTGTTAACAGATTTCATGTCTGGCGGTCGGCCTCTATATTACAATGATGTTTTGCTATCCACATGGGGAAACTGTCCCAGTAAAATAATGATAGGAATCGCAGGATATTAAAAGTGATTATCTGTCTTATTCAGGCAGTTTTACCGAACAAAATCAGGGATTTACGCGCGGTGGAAGGAGAGGTCTAACTGTGGTGATTTTTATGCCGATCAGGAGGCACGGTACAATTTTTTAAAGCGTGTTTTGGTGTGAAATTTCATTTGCGTCGTCACAAACACATACTCAGGGACATTTCTGTGGCTTTAGTTGTCAGAGCGTGCACACAGAACACCGAAAAATCATAAAACACCTCCATAGTCTTTCCCCTTTTAGTTTGCTATACTTATTTTCTTTGACTGCAGATTGATATGTACAAATAAAAATAATGTGATTAGGGAACATTTCTTATCAATAATATCATCCAAATGAGTGTAAAGTTTCAGAACTGCTCATCTGTTTAATAAATTGTAGAATGTGAAATCTTTTTTACACTTGGAGAATGTAAGAACTATTTTCGGCCTACACCAACTATAAATGAAAACGTTCAAAAAGAGACCTCGTCAATCAAACTGTATCATATCCAAACATAAATCTAAACATTTAGTTTTGTCATAAGCAGACATGCAAAATAAAACAATTAAAAAAACATTTCAACAGATTTATTTGTAAGTAGAACTTTATCAAGTTTGAATTATTTTATTAAACAATATTATGTAGTCCACAAGCTCAAATGTGTGTCTTCAGTAGTCTCTGTGTGCTCTGGGCTCTACAGTGTGGTCCAGGTACAGAAATCACCTGTGCAGGTAGGGGGCGTGGCCTCAACAGCCCTGCAGTAAGCAGTGTGCTGTTTGCATGTGATTGAGGAAGAGCAGATATTCAAGAGTACCTGCATGAAAGCTGGTTGTTTCAGTCAAGATTATGCTATAATATATATTTTAACAACTATATTTAAGTTCCCTGTTAAAGGCCAATCTTTAATTTTATAAAATTCACATTTTGTCTATTCCCGTTAATTCTCATGGAAAGTTTCCAACTTCCCAGAACTTTGTAACCCTTATAATTATACATAGCTAATAGCACAGTATAACACATTATAAGTATGTTTGTATTATAGGATAGGTGTCATTAAGTGTTGTCCATCTGGCAGAGGAGTTAAACCAGTTTTACTTACTGATGATACTGATGTAACGGTCAAATTAACTGAGTTACCTCAGAGACCAGTCAGTTGTGCATTTGGGGCTGACTGCTTAAACTCTGTTCTTGTGTCCACGTTTATTTTCCAGCTCTCTCGATCACAGAATGAAGTCTAGTGTCCAAGGTTTTATCCGAGGTGTTGAATTATTGTCGCCCTGCGGTGCTTACCTCATTAGTCAGTGTTAATGACACTGATGTGTTCCGCAGGATCACCCCAGGGGTGCGTTTTGTCGCCCGTGTTGTTTGTGCTGCACACCTAGACTGTCGAGGTTTATAATCAAGTTTGCTGATGATTCAGTGATTCAGCGTCCCGAAGGACTGTGAGCTGTATCATGGGCCAGCCTCAGACAATTCCCTCTAATGCTTTGATGATTCATACTCGCAACTCAATGTCACTGAAACCCCTCTACTTTTAATAAGTGGCATAGCTGTGGACACAGTGAGCCAATAAAGGTACCTGGGCCACCACCCTGGATGACAAACACTCTGTCTTCAAAAAAGCCAATCAGACTGTTGAATATGTTTTATTCATTTTTTTTTTTTATGTCGACCTTGAGGTAGAGCAGGTCGTCCACTAATGAGATGATTGTTATGATCCCTGGCTCCACCAGTCTGCATGTTGAAGTGTCCTTGGGCAAGATGCTGAACCCCAAATTGCTCCCGAAGGCGGTGAAGCTCCTGAAACTCATGACCAGTTGGCACCTTGCATGGCAGCCAATGCCATCAGTGTGTCTGTATGAATGGATAAATGAGATGTGTAGTGTAAAAATACCTTGAGTGGTCGGGAGACTAGAGAGGGGCTATATAAGTACAGTCCATTTACAATTTAACTGTTCAATAGTCAAACCTCTGCATGAAGAAGGTGTCAAAGGTTTACCAGGATGAAGATAAAGCTTTGACACCTTCTTCATGAAGAGGTTTGACTCCTGCATCGTGGAGAAACAAATCAAACAGATATCTGATATCTATCTTAGGATGACATCTACTCTGTTTATTATATGCATTTGTTTTTTTATTGGTTCTTATTGGTGCACTGTACTTCGGCATCGTCCAATATAAATTTCAATTAAATGGACTGCAATATTCAACAGTATATTGGTGAAGCATATGGTTCATCCTGTGATACTGCAGCAATGGTAACTCATCTTACTGGCTCATAACTTTTCAATCTCCTCTCTCAATCTTTGTCAGGGTGAGATAAGACAATAAAAAAAAAGGAAAGGGCTTAGATAAGAATAGTTGGGACTCAGCTGCCACAGTCTGCTCTTCTGCCAATGGACTGCAGCATGAACAAGCCCACCAGCTGTAACTCCAACATGAACTAGCAGCCAAAAAAACATTCCCAAAACAGCCTCTTACTGAACACTTTTTGTGCCTTCTATCATTCATGCAGCCACGCAGCTCACCATCCATTATGCACTGAAATAAAGTGAGTTTGGATAAATTGTTCACAACCTTTCTGATTGTCTGACTGCTTGTGTTCGTCGCCCTGTTAAACCTTCTATAGTTTTAGTAACGCCCTCGGGTTCAAGATCTCAGATGTTGCTCTGATGAGTGTATAAAATAGAACTGAAAGCAGAATCTATGATAAACTGTAATTCACATTTAAAGCTTCAGGTTTGCTTGGAAGTGACACCCTTTCAAGAAATTTAGAATCAGTGTTCTTCTCTGTCTAAACCATCCAAAAAAAGAAACAGATCCTGATGTCAAAAGTATAAAAAACCACCCTCAGATTCATAAAAGAGGCAGACCTGTGCCTTTCTGTAGCTTGAGTAAGGTCACATTTCCACTTCTTTGGCACAGCAGGGGTCGTGACGCACAGAGCTCCAGTAAAAAAAACGCAAGGTCACTGAACAACAAGTGCTGATTTCTGGTAGATAACTGTGTAATGGGGAAGTGCACATAAGATAAAGAAGCGATAGCCATGAATTTGAAACGGTATCATCACAGTGAGTCTGCAGTGTAGAATGCACGTTTTGCACAATAGTGTGTTTACAAGTAGACTGGGTGAAATTACAGGCTGTAATAAATGTTGTCCTCCTGTCTGGCGACCCTCCAGCTGGGTGACTGCCAGGATCACCTGTGCCTACAAATGGCCCTGTGATCATTTCAGTAGTTTCAGTCTGAATTCTTGCTAACGCTCACAATTTTTTGTTTCTTTTTCACGGAATGGATTGTTGTTATTGTGTCCGGATTGTTACAAACCAGACGAGGTTGACTCCTGTGAGAATGGTCAAGGAGGGGCTGATGATGGATTTCATGTAAATCAGGGGTCTCCAAACTACGGCCCGCGGGCCACATCCGGCCCGCCTAAACAATTGGAGTGGCCCACTTAACGATCCCAAACAATCCCTCTAAACATGGCCTATTTTTCAAAATTGCATTTTCCTATTATAAAATATCCACACTTAATGATTAAGCTTGGCATTCTAATTAAAATCTACCTTATTTACGAACTATTTACAGTACTAACTAATTTTCATCCCCTCACACAATGGTATATTCCGACGTGACTTTCCTCGTGATCAACATCCGCACAGTCTGCCCGGGGGATTCAACTCGGTGGGTCAGGGGCGGCCACACGGTGCGGGAGGATCCCCTCGTGGGACCTCTCCCCGGCGCTGGCTGGCCTCCGCGGGTGCATTTCCTCCGCGGCGGTGCGCCACGACCGGCTCTGGGTCGGCTTGGAAAGGCTCAGGGGTGAAGGTGGCTCACGGCTCCGGCCACAAGCTTTACAGCTTCCTCCTGCCCGGACCTCGCCACATCCCGGGGCCGTGGACTTAGTGCTCGCTGCGCCCTCTCCGCGACTGTCGAATCGCAATTTATCGCAACTTTCACTTCCTCCCGCAACAAAATCACAACAACAATGTAAAAAGCAACTTTTACCGCATTTTTTTTTTTAAACCTCATGCAACATCAGAGATTTTAGGCCGCAACTATTTCAAAAAAGGCCGTGAAATCCTGGTGGGACTGATATCATTTCAGTTATAGACTGACCCCGGCCCCCCATCACAGAAAGGCAAGTTGATGTGGCCCGCACCGAAAAAAGTTTGGGGACCCCTGATGTAGATAATGAGTGTTCACGAGTCATGAATGTTCTGCTTTGTCAAACTACTGCACAGACATCTAATAAACAGAGGCTGCTGACTGCTACCTGAGAGCCCTGTTAACATTCCTGCTTAATAAAGGCAAAGACACACACACACACACAGATTTATATCACCACCATTGACCCAGGACAGATGTTTCTCACTGTGGTTGCTACAGTATTAATGGCAGCTGCCTGTGAGTGCTGTAGAATCAATCTAGTCAATACTCCATCTTCAGGATTGCTTGAGGATGTGTGTGATGCAATTACTGGCATGCTGCATATATTGTAATGATAAAAAACAAGTGTGTGATTGGTACTCCTTTAAACAGAATTGAACTAGCTGGAGTGACTTTACTCAGCTCTGTGTAGTCTGGCTTTAATTTTGTGTCATGCTCGCTTCTGTTGACCAAAAAACGGTTTCAACACGCAGTCTTGTCTTGTGGTTTTTATTTCTGTGTCAGGTGCTCGAACGGGGGAATGAGAATTCATGAGAGTGAGTGTGCTATAAAGAAAAGCTGCTCCCTGGAAATGAATTATATCTGTGTCGGATAATCTTCTTTATATTGGATAAAGATATATTGAACTGTCAAAGACTTTTCTCTTTCTACGCTAAAAAAAGAACATGCGTTTATTTCGTGAGTTACACACATCTCCCTCAAGTTACATGAAAAAAATATGGACATCGGTTGCACAGTAGTAGAGTGAGTGCAGAACCTACAAGACTAGAAAATAAAACATACAAAAAAAAAAAAAAAAAAAGTCACTTGCTTTTAGGGATGTGACGATATGGAAAATTTGACCTCTCGGTTATAGTGACCAAAACATAGTATCGCGGTTAACGATATTATGGCGATATTCTTAATTGCTGTACAAATGTCCAAAAAACACATACATTGAAATAATAAATCTGCATTCTTAAGAAAAACAAAATACGACCAGATCTCGGATTTTGTCTATTATTACATATCCCGATAATCCACTGGGATAATGAGATTAATTTAAGTATAAATTGTTCTTATGTACTTCAGATCACATCACTGGATGCAAAATGTCTTACATGGAAGCAGGAGGTAAAAGGTTAACAAGCAAAGCGGATAAATAAATATTACCCACTTCAGATACAACCTGTCTAAGGTTGAAAAAAAATCCAGTGATGGGCATTTGTTATTAAATGCGCCAAAAATATGAACAAACATGAACCAAAAATGTCCAATCACAGAAGGAAAAAGGAATTTCAGAGTCATCAAGCCAACCAAAACAGTTCACTGATACAAGTCTGTTTTTAAGGCGCTTTCCTAGGTAGAGTGTTGCCTTCCGGCTCCATGACAACCTTCTGAAGTACTTCAAAAGGTGAATGACTTCAGGAGGGTAGTCCAGATTTATGGTGTACATTAGGCCAAACAACAGGGCAGCAGCTAATGCAACGTTTTTTTCAAGTTCTGCATCACAATGTGGAACAATCCCAATGTCGTCTCGTGTCTCACAGGCATCTGTTGGTTTGGACATGTAGATTCCTACTGTGGCGTCCTCAATAAATCCTCGGAGGAGGGCTTCGTCACCTAGTGAGTGTCCTTGCGAGAACATTTTATATATTTTCACAGCATTTTGGAGTCTACACATTTTAACGACACTGCGCCCTATAATGGAATTTAGCTGTTATTTAAGCACTCTTAATGTTTCCTTTATTTTGTGTAAGATTTGAGGACTTGATGGAATGTACATGAATTTAATTATCCTTTGTTTTCTAAATAGCATATCATAATGTAGGGCTACAACGAACAATTACAAAGACTGCTTAATCGAATATTCATTTAATAATTTAATGTATAAAATATGAGAACAGAAATAATTTAATTTCAGCTCAGCCAGTGTACCTTTAAATAGTAAATCACTTTTGGTACTGTTAAGGTCACTACCATATTGACTTCTGAGTCTGATTGACTTTAATGTAATCTCAAAACGGCACATTTTAGAGCTTGGACAAAATGTCAAAGATAAAATCTGGACATACTGATCTTTGTACTCACCGTGTACTCGAGAAGAGAGTACGTCAGTGTCAACACACCCACTGGACAGGGAGGAAGCTTCATCAAGTGAGTCACGGCATAGAGCAGGAGCTAACGTAGAAGGCTTATTAACACACTGGGGAGCCGAAGCGTCTGTCATAGGAACCACTCTGATTGTCCCTCTGTCCTGTACCTCATCCATTGAAGTGAGATTCACAAACTCATTCCCAAATCGTGCATCCATAAACTGTCTTTGTACCTCATTAACAAACGTTTTTTTGTGTGTGAAGACAATCATTGATGTAGCAGGATTCTCATTATCAAATTACTTACATACACCACAACCAGAGAATTGATTCTAGCCCACACTTTCATTTTGTGATCTGGCAGACAATTAAATGATAAAATCCAAATTTAACAGATTTAAGTTCAACTTGGAAACTAGACAATGGTGGCTAAAAATGAGAATCCAAGAATGTGACCCACAAGTGACATACATATGACATGCAATATAGCAGGACTAGTAATGGTTAGAAGAAACAGATTTGAGAGACCCCCATACGCAAGACAGCACAACAAATACACACAGGTGTGGAGAGGAAATAGGTATGATGACACAGGCAGTGTCACGAGGGAGGGTTGGGGGTTCAGGAAAAACAGGCAAATAATCCAAAAGGACAAAAGCAAAGGCAGGGTCAAAAACAGAACAGATACAAAACCGGGAAACAGGAAACACTCGGAAAAACACTAGGGAGTCAGAGACGAAGAGAACACTGAGAAACAAGACTTACACAGACAACGGCTAGACAAGGAAACGAGAGAAACACAGGAACAGACATGCAGGAATAATCAGAGACCAGTGAAACAAACCAGCGGCTGCTGCAAAATCCAAAAAGTTGGGAAACAAGACAGGAAGTAGAATCCAGACAAAACACAGACAGGGTGCAACAACAAAATAACAGGAAACAGAAACTAACTCAAAACTGTAACAGGCAGAGTAACAGCATGAACTTCATGCATGAACAGCATTCTCATTAAATGCTTTTGTATCCCGTCACCACCTACTTTCTAAATATTACATGTATGTACAAAACAAAACACATTTAACAAACCTTTTATGATGATATGCCCTTTTAAGGTCACCATACGGCTTGAGCCAACCATGTACCAGGCCAGTGGATAGGTGTCTGCAAGTTTTATTTCTTTGGATGGTGACAAGCTTAGCTCAAAGGCTCTGTAGTGCTCACTGTACCACCCACACAGGACTTTCACAATGAGGAACAACCTCTCAGTTATTACACACATCTGAATCATTTCTGCAAACTCTGGCAATCCACCCGTTGATTCATAGGCAACTATCATCCCTTGAGCACATCGACTGGAACTGTGGACACATTAGATACGTCTGTGCTAGGTGTACTATAGGAGGGCGAGTTTATGTGGAAAGCAATCATCATTTGATGTTTTGAAGCCAAAGTCAGGGGTACATTATCGAAGCAACTAGTGTGTTTCACAATGTCGTTATAGAAACTATGTTTAGCTTCAAATTGCATTGTCCAAATTGTGACAAGTGGGCCAAAACACCTTGTTATGGAATTTTCTATCCTTAGGTTGCACGAGGTCACGTGTCACCTTCAAGTTTGAAAGGATTTAACAAGATTTAAACTTGTGCAAAACAGAATCATAAATAAATTATGTGATGTATTTGAACTGCATATCTGTAATTGAACAACCATCTTCCATTTTTTTAGTGTATGCTTTAAATGGAATAATTAGGACTGACCGTGTAAAAGATTTCTTTCATACATTAAATATGTTTATATTACTGAAATGTGGAGTTAGAGGTTCAAACAGTTTTTCACCAGTTCACCCAATTCCTGTCGATCATGTGACAGAAATCATGTGACGTTGCTGGATTAGAACCGAATTTTATCTGTTTTTGTGTCTTTGCATTGACTTTGTTTGTAATCTACTCGTGTGACGTTGTTTTCACTCTGTTAGGTTCTTTCATCCGCAGTGAAAATAAAGCTTGACATTTTGTCTCTTTCCTGACACTTATAGTTACAAAACAGACATTTTAACTGTTGATAACAGTTTAATTGGAATCCTCATTTGAAAGTCAAGTGGTGCGGGGTTGTCAGATATTGTAAAACCTTCCCCTTTGATATTATAATCAGCTTTACCTGTAGCCTCTGACTGACCCATCTCATGTCAAACTCACAGATTTGTTTTTTTCTTTTTAATCTTTAAAATCCATTAAGCATATTATCTGGCACATTTGCTGACATCAGCAAGGATGATGATGGCATGTGTCAGTGAGTGCTTCATACGTTAATCATAGCAGGCCGGCTTTAGGTAGCAGACTGCCTCCATTCACCTCACAAATCTGCACCGTAGCAATTTACTGTGTCTCCTCAGGTATTTACAACAGCGGTGTGATGATATTAAAAATGTAAAAATAAACCCTCTGCTCTGTAATGCATCCTGTGGTTGTCGTGTTACATTCAGATTTAGACCCAGTCTTAGACGGAGATCTGTTTTCACAGCCAGTTTAACAAAGAGATACAGCTGATACACAGAGTACATACAGATGCAGAAAGTACTGCACTGCTAGAAAACTTCTCTGATGACCTTTACTGTTCTCTCTCCATTTCCAGGCAGAGCGAGAGCGTCAGTACGAGCTCCCCCAGGCCCATCGCCCCCCTAAACCGCCGAAGGAGTCCTACCTGGTCGAACAGGTCTTCTCGCCACACCCCTTCACCCCCACCGTTAAGGCCCATGTGAAAGGCAGTCCACTGTACACCGACCTGAGACTCACCAGCCTGTCTGATGGCAAGCGAGGTCAGCCGTCCTGGACCATCGAGGAGTACAAACGCAACTCAGGAGAGAAGGGAGGAAAGCAGCTCACAGCTCTGGACCTGCAGGTACTGCACTCTGCAGAGTCCCAGCACAATCACAGGAGGGTGTAGGGCAGTGAACGAATAGTTGTTCTGTAACTACATACAGCTGTGAACAAAATAATAGCAGTGTTCAGGGTGAGCAAAGCCCAAAATCCTTATAATAGCTTTTATTTCCACACACAGAAAAAGCATTGGGAACACTACACCTTCTATTCCAAATCAAAACATGAAAGTGAAGGAAAAGGAATAATAGGCTGTTCAAAATAATAGCAGTGTGGAGCTCAGTTAGTGAGGTCATTCATTCTGTGAGAAAACAGATGCAGAAAATGAATGGCTGCTCAGCTGCCCAAATAAACTACCATTCGAATGGATTGAAGAATAGCCAAAATGTCAAAGAAGGTCTAAAGCACGTGTCTCCAAACTACATCCGGCCCGCCTAAACAACTGGAGTGGCCCACTTAACGATCCCAAACAATCCCTCTAAACATGGCCTATCAAAATTGCATTTTCCTATTATAAAATATCCACACTTAATGATTAAGCTTGGCATTCTAATTAAAATCTACCTTATTTACGAACTATTTACAGTACTAGCTAATTTTCATCCCCTCACACAATGGTATATTCCAACGTGACTTTGATCAACTTCCGCGCAGTCTGCCCGGTGGATTTGACTCGGCGGGTCAGGGACGGCCGCACGGTGCGGGAGGATCCCCTCGTGGGACCTCTACCCGGCGCTGGCTGGCCTCCGCGGGTGCGTTTCCTCAGCGACCGTCTCTGGGTCGGCTTGGAAAGGCTCTGGGGCGAAGGTGGCTCACGGCTCCGGCTGCAAGCTTTACAGCGCCCTCTTGCCAGGACCACGCCGCTTCCCGGGGCCATGGACTTAGTGCTCGCTGCACCCTCTCCGCAACTGTCGAATCACAATTTATCGCAACTTTCACTTCCTCCCGCAACAAAATCGCAACAAAAATGTAAAAAGCACTGCAACTTTCACCACAATTTTTTTGAAAACCTGATGCAACATCAGGGATTTTAGGCCACAACTATTTCAAAAAAGGCCGTGAAATCCTGGTGGGACTGATATCATTTAAGTTATAGACTGACCCCGGCCCCCCATCACAGAAAGGCAAGTTGATGTGGCCCGCACCGAAAAAAGTTTGGGGACCCCTGGTCTAAAGTAACCTGTGAGTACTTTAACAATTAAAAGATATGAAGCTAAGCTATCAGCAAGAAGCCCCCGCAAAGTAACATTGTTGCAAAAACAACATGTGCTGAAGAGGTTCTGATTTGCCAAAGAACACATTAACTGGCCTAAAGAGAAATGGCACAACTGATGAAAGCAAGATCGTTCTTTTTGGGTCAAGGGGCCGCAGACAGTTTGTCAGACACCAAATTCATGCCACAGTACACTGTGAAGACAGTGAAGCATGGTGGTGCAAACATCATGATATGGGGATGTTTCTCATATTATGGTGTCGGGCCTGTTTATCGCATACCACAGATCACGGATCAGTTTGAATACATCAAAATACTTGAAGAGGTCATGTTGAGTTATGCCAAAGAGGATATGCCCTTAAAACGGGTAATATTACAGCCTAGTGTTCCCTTTTCTTCACTTTCTGTTAAGTAATAACAAATTCGATCATTTTGTCTTAATGTTTTGATTTGGAATAGTATGTTCAGTGTTCCCAGTGAATTTGCCTGTATGGCTATAAAAGCTATTACAAGGATTATTAAATACCGTTATTATTTTGAACACAGCTGTCGGTATTCTAATAATATTTACCGCTGACTGTTGTGGTGACTTCTCTTCTCTTGACAGGGATTATACGGTTTTGTCTTTGAAGACTACATCCATAGTGCATTATGGGGACATTTACAGTGAATTAAAATGTATGCATAATGCTTATGAACATTGTTCATTATGAGATGATGATTATGCACATTAGGCACAATGATGGCTTTAAATCAGTGATGTGAACTGGTGAGCAGTAGATTAATGCAGCTGGTTAATCTCACATCGCTGTGTAAATATATAAATGTGTCAAGAGGGAAAGAACTAATGTAATAAATAGTGCTACTGACAGTAAGAATTCATCTGGGAGATTCCTGAGAGCAGAAATATTACAGTCCGTCTCCAAGCCCACTGTGCTTTGTCGTCGCTCAAAATATCCTGAAGCACAATGAGTCAGCTGAGCGAGGCAGCTGGGCGTGCTCGATTAATGTTGAGAACGTTTCAGCGCTGATGGAGACACTTCCAGGATTTCTGATTTAGTCCTCAAGATTAAAATTGGCTCGCTCAGTCACCTTCGAGAAGGCTTACCGGAAAACTGAGTTGATGGTTTGATGCCACAAATTGTCGTTGTTAATTTTCCCATGTTTTATGAAGCGGTGTATCGCTTCTCCACATACCCACACACACTAATGTAAACCCCGCTCCAGTATTGATTGTCATGCGTGACCTGTGGGGCTTCACAGAGCTTCTCTTCTTACATGTGTGTATCTGTGTGGTTTTCGTGTGACTGCAGGGACCCTGTTAAGCTTTGGCACCGGCGCAGAGGTGCATTATTGATGGTCACTGTAAGGCCTTCAGAGGCACAAGTGACTCAGAAATCAATTCCTCTGCCTGACAAGCCTGTAGCTGAGATGCATCTGAGCCTCATAACACCTTCTTCAAATGTCCTTAAAGAACTTTTGCTTAGCATATATACTGACGAAGGCTTTTAGACATTTTTTTTAATCTGTGTTTCTGCTTTTACTCCCGTTTGATATCAAACTAAATCAAAAAATCTACTTACAGGAGAGCCTTTCTGCATCTGGTCTGTCGTTCTATTAGAACCTTAACAATCATTTTTAACAGCAGCACTGCTGCAGTATTTCTCCCCATCATACGAAGACAGTCCTCCATCACGGAGAGTGACAAGTCTCACGAGGAAGCAGTGAATCATGCTACGAAAACAGAACATTCAGCGCCAAGGACAGTGCAGCAGTCCAAACAACAAGACATGTAAATCAATCGCACAATACACCATGTCCATGACGACACAACAACCACTGCAGGCAACACTCCGGCCGTGTGCTATTTTTCTGATGTTGAAACTTCAAACACCAAACAAATGCAGCGGAAGTACAATAATGGTTAAAACCTATTAACCTCAAAACAAATAAATTGATCTGAACTCTAGAAAAAAGCATTAAAAAAGTGGCATTTCATGTGGTCAAAGCTAGAAGTAAATCAGTCTGCATTTATCTCTAAATGGAAAAAATCTGTCTGTTGTCCACAGCTGCTTAATAAATGAAAAGGTTCCCCTTCAGTTCATTAAATCCCTGCAGCCATCATTGTGCTAATTAACTATTAAAAAGCAACACCATCTGCCTCTGGCTGCAGATTTGTGGTGCTGTGTTCAGTGTTGCCACTCTGCACCGTCCAGAAACCTGATTTCCTGGAGAAGCTGATTCTTTTTTCTTTTTTTTTCAGAGCTGGTGCTGTCATGCTTCACTGTGATTGGCAAAGGTCTTTCAGAGCGATGAGACCATTAATGTCTTGGAGTGTATTTATTAACCACCACACCTTCTGATTTATATTTTACTTCCACTCAGGCCTTTTGCTCTTTGCGCCCGGGGTTGTGTCCGTGCACCTATCATCTGGCTCACATGAGGCTGTGGGTATAAGCCACTGGAAGATTCCAGAAATTCTCTTCTGTTCCACCCTGACATCATTTTGCAGGGACACTATTGCACTATGGGCTTCACACCACCCAAGCCAATTGTGATTGGTTTGACACAAACAAGCCATGGTCTGGTTATGCAAAACTCCCATCACCATCACTTTGTCCTGGTCATTGCACTTACACAATTAGTCCGTTTGGGCATTTTTAAGTTAAAAATCCAAAGAGAAAGAGGATTTAACTAGAATGCAATGTTATGTTTCCTTGTATAGATAAGTAGTGGAGGAATAGAAGCATACAGATGCTGGCTGTGCAGTGCAGCCAGAGAAATATTAATAAAGGGTGCAGGCAGGATGGGAGATGAACTTAAAGTCCACATGAAGTCACAACTGATGATTACTGTTTAAGTGTTCTTATCACGTCAGTCCTCTGTCCTCCAGTATCTGGACCTACACTGACACAAAGTCATGTTTTCAGTATTTCCAGGTATTTTATACAGAATACATTTGTTGCTTTTCCCTCTTGTGTCTTTCCTGAAATAAAGAACCACAAACTGCCGTTAGCTCAGTCAGCCATGTAACTAACTGAACTGACTCAGCCCTGTTGTGCCAGAAGCCAAACCTGGCAAGGAAAAGCACCTCTGACTTGCCACTGTTGGTTTCGGATTTCGTATTTTGGTCCCAGGTCCAACCATGTTCACTGGAAGGTAACAGGTCAGAGTGCTAGCTGCAGTGCACTAATCAGATGGTTCGATTCCTGGCTCCTCCAGTGTTCATGTCCAAGTGACCTTAGGCAAGATACTGAACCCTAAATTGCTCCCTGTAAGTTGCTTTGGATAAAAAGCATCAGCTAAAATGACTAAATGTAAATCCTCAATACGATAGAGAACCTCCACCTCAACAGAGTCAGGTATCGATCAACGATCGATCAACCACACACACACACACACCTGTCTTATACACCTGTGCATGCACATACTGTGTGGTGTGACTTAAATAATTATCCACATCATCTCTCAGGTAGGGACATGTGTAATATGTAGCTAGGTGGAGACTCATGATGTAACCGACAGATTTCTTACAGCCAGAGACAAATTCAGCTCCACAGAAGCCAACACGGAAACCTGGCAGGTCTTCAAAGTGATTTCTAATTAGATGGATTTCTAATTCTCTGGTGATCAACTTGAAGGGACAGTGATTAACCCCGGCTCGTTGCTCCTCCTCAAGACTCAGGATAGTTGTTGGGAGAGAGCAGACAGATAACAGAGAGTGAAAGAGCCTTGGTGGTGATGTCAATCGGGAGTAACCTTCTGTAATTATATACAATCTGTTATTGGATTCTCTCAACTGTGTTTAAAAAACAAAGCATGCCACTGGGATGTACTTTCCACATCCACTATCATATTCTAAGCTACATGAGTATTGGAAATCAAACAATTTGTGACTTTGAGGTAAGGACCAAAAAAATCACAGCACACATAAAACATCATCATAGACTGTATAAATCCTGGACATAGTCTCCATGACGTCCCTCAGGGGTTTCTGAAGAGCCGTTGTGACGCTCTGTGGTGGCTCTAAAGCGGTGCCATGTTGGCTATCCTGCCTTCTCCGCCTCCCACTAATCCAAAAATGGGCAATGACATGGAGTGTGGGTGAGCTGAGGCACTCCGAATAAAGCCTGGCTGCTCAAATAAGCCACCTATGATGACACCCACCTGTCAATCAAAGCAGCCTCGCTGTTAATTCTGAATAACTTTAAGCAGTAATACAAGATAAAACTTTATTGATCCCACATTGGGAATTATACAACCCACAGTACACATGGTGAACATAAAGTTTTTTTCATTAATACAGTTAAATAGGAAAAATCTACTAGAAGTAGAAAAAATAAATAAGTATATAAACCTTCCAAGTTGATTTGAGAGAAATATTTCTGCTGAATACACACGTGTGTGTAGCATTATACTAAGTTGCACATTGTATGTTTTTGTGTATATGTGACAGGAAATATTGCCACAAAAGATGATTCAGATTTTACAGACAATACAACAGGAGGTAATTGTACAGTGTGAATAAATAGAAGGAAAAAGTATTTGCACAGTGTACAGAGTGATGTGTAATAAGAACGTTATGTTGGAGAAGAGGTGTCCTATTATAAATTCACCCTCAGGGGAAATGATCTATAGAGAGCAAAACAGTTTTTTGTACCAGGCTGTAAACATGTTTATTTCAAGTAGATGTTTGAAGAACTGCAGTTTTTGACACTTCCATGTTGTAACTGTTTTATTATTCAACATATCTGCTCACATGCTCTTAATGTCACCTTTATAAGCTCTTATCAAGAATTAGGGTCTGCTGTTGGTGTACAGTATGTTGTGAGGTTAGTTAGTTTGTTCAGAACAGGTTCACCACTCAGTGCTTTTGTGTTTTTTCATTTTTAAATTCATTTATTTGGTTGAAGGCATAATAGTATAAACCTCTCGTCACACATTCATCTTTCCACTTTTATTTTACAATCCTCAACCAGCTGATGTGTGATCACACGATGATGCCAGCCAGAAAAGGAATTAATGAGAGTGTCTTACCAGCATCTGTCATCCACTGTCCTGATGGCCTTTCCTTTCCTCTGCTGACTCTCTTTATGGTCATCTGAAGGCAGCAGGTATCTGCTTCATCCGCACAGATGGTTAATGTATGGATCATTGTGCTGACGAATCCACTTTTTTACTGTTATGCACAGGAAACATGATGACCGCAGGAAAAATTAAAAGTGAATTCAACTTGAAGTGACACCGTGTGCTCTTGGCAGTAGATTTAAACCGCTTGTATTTCAATGACGCGTTTACCTCAAAGGAGAACTGATGATTGATGATACAGGTGATGCCAAACTGTCAGTGCGTCATGAGGAGGAGATCTCCAGTCTCTGAAATGTACGATCATATCTGACCCATGTGTGCTGGAAAATCTGGCTACAAATATTTCACTCCCAAATATTAAACAATTTGAGTCTATGAGATAAAGTACTATATATAATATATATAATCCATAATGTGTTCAACACATCCCTGATGAGTCAAAGACACATACTGTACAATGAGGCTCATAGATAATATATATATTTTTTTTAAATATTTTTCTCTGTGAAAAATTATTCATAAAACTGATCCGTACTTGTTGCTACAGTAACCGCCAGCTGTCCTGTCAGCTGACTCTGCCTCAGGGTACTGGGTGCACAGTTAATGTGTTTGCACTCTGTGGTCATCTCTCTATAGTAGAGACAAAGACGTTAGTGGTGGAGCTTACTCCTGCATGGAAATCAAACTGAACACCCACACACGAGAGATTCACTGAGAACACGTCATGACACGATGCAGAGGATGCAGTTCAGTTCTGACTTCAGTATTAGAGTGTTAATGACACTTTGACTGTCTGATTGAGTTATTTATTAAAACAACATAAGGCGACTTGTGCTGCAAAGAGATTACACTCGTAAACAGAAATCTGGTACATGCACATTTAAAAACATACTTTCTTCTACTGCTAGCTTCTCTTCATCACCCAGCACTGAGACAAACTGCTGCCCGTGTGGACACCACATGAGTGTAAATAAAGCTCAGCTCACCAAATGTAGTACACTGACCTAAGGTGAGACCGGCATCTAAAGACAATGTTGGAGAAATATGCCAAGTCCCACTTGTGCCTGTAACAGTGAATGAGAGTCAAGGACAGAATGGACAATACGTGGAAGAAACAGGTCTGGAAAGCAAATTTTTTTAAAAAAAGGGTTATTGCACTGTGCTGGGTGAGTATGGACATACTCACTGTGAATGTGGATATAGGAACTTACATTGCTAAGAGAAAGCAAAGAAACAACAACAACAAACAAACTTGTCCAAGGTGGACCAAAGTCAGCTGGGCCCCACAGTGACCCCAAAGAGGACAAGTGGTTACAGATAACGAATGGATGGATATTTCATTTTGTTTGTTATTTTTTCCCATATTGGTGCATGTTAGGTGGGTGTGGGTGTATGTGTAATCTGTGTATGAGGAGCTGTCTTAAACTGTTTTATGGGATAATATAAGAAAATGAAGTCAAGTCAGAAAGTTGGGCATCTACAGAAGAATTGACATGCAACACTGGCAGGAAATCTGATTCTCAACCTTGGCTCCAGCAGTTTACTCTGAAATAAAAAGAATTTGCTTTGGCCCCGCCTCTCATAATGTCCACCCAACTGAAACCCTCTAAAAGGACAAGAGACTGCAGCCATTTTGACATGAAATTGTGTAAATTAAGGTTTCGTTCCATTCAGGTCAAACAGAGTTGGGGTGCTGCTGTGGAAATGGAACAGAACCATTAGTTTGTTGGAAACTTCTGTGTTGACCCAACTATATACAGTGATGGATGGATGGATGGATGGATGGATGGATGGCATTATTGCAGTTGTAGCTCAGGAGGTAGAGCTGATCGTCCGCTCATCAGATGATTGCTGGTTCAATCCCCGCCTCCTCCAGTCTGCATTTTGAAGTGTCCTTGGGCAAGATACTGAACCCAAACCAATGGTGTGTGAATGTGTATGACTGGTTAGCTCCCAGCTGCATGGTAGCCAATCATCAATGTGTGAATAAGTGTAAAAAGAAAATAAAAGTACAGTTTATGTACCATAATAGATGGATAACATGAAGGAAACGTATTTCCAGCTGCAGCCTTGTCAGTGGAGTGCACTCTTTACGTACCCCTCTACCTCCCAAAATTAATTTTCAAGTAAAAAGAAAGATTAGACTAATTAACAATTAGTGCACCCACCGCTGACACATCCCACAGCTTTTCATACTGGGTTAATGCCCACACAACAGTCATCGACCTGCCTGTCTGCATCAGACTCCATCACACCCTCACTCATAAACAAGACCCAGCGCGACTTCACATGCGATGAATCATTGCATCCATCATCTTTATGTATTCGTGTCTCTCGTTTTAAGCGAACAAATTAACAGCGTTAATCCTCAACTTTACTGTTTCACGTGTGATTAAGAGAGCCAAAGAAGCAGCCCTGGAACACACTGCATGCATGCTTGCAGAGTTTGATAGTTTGTTATCCATCACAATAATGTGGAATGTGTTTCTAGTTTGTCTTTATGCTTACTGCTCTTTCTTCCATTGTATATACAGTTCAAATATCAATATACTGTCAGTTGGAGGCTTTACAATGAAGAATGTCCCTCCTGCACTGTATTCAGCAAAGTCATTACAGAGCAGATTGGAAAACAAAATCGATCTCTCTGTTGCAGTGCCAGGTTTTTTTTGCAGTAACTGTGTTCTCATCACATTCAGACTCCGGAGAATGTTTCTCCTCTCTCAGCCTGAAGAAGAAAATGTTAGCTGCACTTCACTTGGAGACAGTGGTACTGCCATATTTAAGTTTCAAAATGCATCAGCCAACGGGCGTGATCGAGATGTTTCGGCTCCACATTTGGATTTGCTGTCATGCCGCCCTGCAGCAGCAGCCTATGCAAAAGTGTAGTCCAGCGTAGAAGCGTGACGCATGACGGCCAAGATGAATAATGTCATTACCATCACATCACTGTAGTGTTTTCCATAAATTACCAAGGGTGCCACAATGAACAGAAAATATTTTACTCAAAGCGGAAAAAAAATAAAAAAAACCTTTCACTTTCCAGTGTAGACACCTTGCCACAGCGCTGAAGAGTGACAGATGACAGTGGAACATCTGTTTACAAAGTTATTATAGTCTACAGTGCCTTGAAAAAGTATTCATACCCCTTGAACCTTTTCACATTTTGCCAGCTTACAACCACAAACTTAAAGAGATTGTATGTGATCGATCAACACAAAGTAGCACATAATTGTGAAGTGGAAGGGAAATGATACATAGTTTTCACAGATTTAAAGCAAATAAAAATCTGAAGATGTGCCGTGCATTTGTATTCAGCCCGCCCTGCATCAATACTTTGCAGAGCCACCTTAGCTGCAATTACAGCTGAAAGTCTTTTGGGGTATGTCTCTACCAGCTTTGCACACCTAGACACTCTTTGCAAAATAGCTCAAGCTCAGCCAGATTCTCCATCGAGAGCGTTTGTGAACAGCAATTTTCAAGTCCTGCTACAGATGCTCAATGAAATTTAGGTCTGGACTTTGACTGGGCCATTCTAACACATGAATATTCTTTTATCTTAATTCCATTGTAGCTCTGGCTTTATGTTTAGGGTCATTGTCTTGCTGGAAGATGAATCTCCTTCCCAGTCTCAAGTCTTGTGCAGCCTCCAACAGGTTTTCTTCCAGGATTGCCCTGTATTTAGCTCCATCCATCTTCCCATCAACTCTGACCAGCTTCCCTGTCCCCGCTGAAGAAAGGCTTCCCCACAGCATGTTGTTGCCACCACCATGTTTCACAGTGGGGATGGTGTGTTCAGGGTGATGAGCAGTGTTAGTTTTCCACCGCACATAGCGTTTGTATTTTGGCCTTTTTCCATTTTTGGATGATGGATTGAACAGCGATCCTTGAGATGTTCAAAGCTTGGGATATTTTTTTTATAACCTAACCCTGCTTTAAACTTCTCCACAACTTTATCTGTTTGGTGAGTTCCCTGTTCTCCATGATGCTGTTGTTCACTAGTGTTCTCTAACAAACCACCTTTGCAGAACAGGTGTGTGTGAGTAAATTACACACAGGTGGAGTCAATTTACTAATTAGGTGACTTTTAAAGGTGATTGATTTCACTGGATTGTATTTAGGGGCTGAATACAAATGCACACCACACTTCTAATCACAGACAGGTAGGATGTCCCTTTAGCTGAGTAGTGCGGTAGAAACACTGTCAGACAGTTCATTTTTGGGGACTTTGAACTTGGTTTAAAAAAAGCAAAAACATTTAAATAGTCTGTGAGTAAAATAAGGTAATAGAGACAAAATGGTGAAATAACATAAAATCGAAATATCGCCTCCTCCCCATTTACTTTACTCTTTCTCTGGGAAACACTGAATCCTCGTCCATGTCCAGCTTCAGCTCAGACGTCCACAACAGCAACGGTGTACATTATGTCAGCATGTAAGCAATGCTCTGTTGACCGTGCAATAAAAATATTTTGTCTCAATATTCATCTAAATATTCATGATGATCATTTAGGCCGTTATCATGCAGCCCTGACTGAAACACCTCGGTCAGAGCATCTGTGGTCATTCCGGTGGTCTCAGGGTTGAAGATGCTGACGGTGTGGTGGCAGCCAGCCAGGCTCGGTTGCTCCTGGGGGACCTTTGTTGTTTGCTGCATGTTGTCCCTCGTGTCTCTCCTCATTTCCTGTCAGCTCTCTAAAAACACAACAACAAAAAGAGCTCCCCGTTGACACCGTGTACCTAGTTTTTAGTTAAGATGCAGAGTGCTGTCGAGTGTACCATGGCGAGTTCACTTTATTTTTTAAGGTGTACACTAAATCAAAAATTCCTGGATTTCTTCTTAGATCAGTGAAACATTTTGAAATTTACCACATAATAAAAGCAGATAAAGGTCTAACGCTCCTGCTGATGAAGTCAGGGAGTGCGTGTGTCTTCACAGCAGTTTTTATCAAATGTGTATATGCGTCCTTTTACTTACTGCCTCTGTTTGTTTCATCAGACCCAGGACTCTCTAAACCCCAACAACCTGGAGTACTGGATGGAGGACATCTACACACCAGGCTATGACTCACTGCTCAAGAGGAAAGAGGCAGAGTTCAGGAGGGCTAAGGTGTGTAAGATCGGGGCGCTGATCGCAGCAGCTACCTGCACTGTGATCCTGGTCATCGTTGTGCCAATTTGCACCATGAAAACATGAGAGTACCTGGACGGAGGACTGTCAGTCTTTTGTTTTTATCGCAGTAATTACTTCTGGTGGTCTTTCTCGCCTATATACAACGATTAAGACAGCTCCTGTACAATAGAAACAAATTCAGCAAGAGCATAATATATACTGTATATCTATTGGTTTAACAGTTGTACTTCATTGTATTGTTCTAAACTGTCATCGGTTTAGTTGTCTGTCTTATACAGCTACAGCAGATGATCACAGAACTAAATTGGATAAATTGATTATTGTAGCCAGCGAATATTTTTATTTTTCGTATAATTATTGTACAGTGTATTTTGATCAAAGTTATTTTTTATGAATTATCTGGTTGAATGTGAGAATTTATCTTTATTTTGTTATCTTTCTCCAATAACAGCGAGTGTTTTAAGTAAGGAAATTTGTGCACACACATTTTTCTAATCTACTGAAGTACTTTAGTTTGAACAGAAGTGTACTTGTACATAGACTGCAGACACAGTATGACGACGCAGCCAAACTTGAATGTATTGATAATGTTAGCCTACTCACATGGAAATGAATGACTTGAGAATGTTGCTGCCCTCTCCTCTTCCTTCTTCTGAATTCGAAGCAGCCAACTGTACATACCTGCTCCCCCTCCTCCTCAAACACTGGATTTGTTCTTTTCTTTGCAACACTTGGGAGTTCTGCATCACTGTAGACTAGTGAGGCTCACACGGGAGGGTTCATCACTATTGATCGAGCCAGCTTCACTCACTCGCACAGTCTAAAGAGAGCAGCGTCCCTCTCAGAGCAGGTTTGTCCATCTATTCTTTGCTGCAGTCTCCTTAAATGCCTTAAATAAATAAATAAATAAATATTTTGTAGCCCAATTAGCCTAACCATTACCGTGGCCATTTTTCAAACAACCCTTCATTTAGCCTCAATACAGAAACAGAAGCTGAAGATTAGTTTTCTTAATGCTGGTGGAACTGGTATATTTTTCTTATTGACAACAAATTCAACTATTAGTCCGTATCTCAACACTTCATAACTTACCAACCGACTGTGGTACTCATCCCAAAGCCTATTATTTTCTACTGAGGACGTAAATCTTTTATCACAACTATATAGTTGTGCTCTGCTCAATTTTGAGATTTAAAATAAATGCATAAATGCACATTTAGATGTTTATTTTACCACAATTTGTCTGTAGAGTTCTCATTAATTCACCAAAAGTTAACATTAGATAATGTCTCATTTGAATTTTTAAACATGAAATTCCAGAAAACTTTAGTTTCATGGTGATATCTATCAGTTACCCTGTCCACATGCAGTGTCTTGCAACATGTTTGGAATTTTATTATTAAAAAGCAGTTTTCCGTTATCGTTATTGGTTTGCATGTATAATTTGTTGACAATAGGAAAGATACATCATGTTACCAGCCTTATCCGTTAAGCCCCATACGACTGAAACCAATCATTTATTCTCTATATAACCCAGTTAACATTAGTTTGACCTCTTTACATTGTTCATTTAGTCCATCTCTAAAATGTACAGCTGCTCGACATGACAGCTCTGCAATAAATCCAACCTGATCCTGTAACGTTGACCAGAGAGGAGTTTATTCAACTCTGGTCATCTCATGAGTGGCAGTGTTGTATTGGACTCCATTATGTTGAGAAACTTCTGCCAGAAAACAGAAATGTACACAGCCGTAAAGTCATGAATCAACGTCAAACAAGATTAGACTAGTTCCACAGCCCTGAATTGCCATCCATAACTCTGTTGTATTCAGCGATTCAAGTAGGTCTGACTCTGTGGTCACTGATGGGTGTCACAGCCTTGTTGGAAACAAACAATCAACCAATCAGAGCTTTGTATGTTGGCTGAAAAATGAAAATGACAGAAACATGGCCATGAAAATGAGCTGAGCTGCACGGGTTGTTGTAAGTTGATGGAAATAAATATTGACTGAGAACAGCATGGACACTAAACACATCTCTGTAGCCCCTTGATTTCTATATTTATCAGCCTGTATAGCCTCAGTCATAGAATATTGATCTATACCCATTGATTGTTTATTAATATTTCAATGTTTTTGGGAGATTTATTGTCATTTGTAACAATGCAATATGGAAATAAAGTGTTTTAAAGTAAAACTCCCAGCAAACATCTAAACTGTAAACACAGAGACCACCTGAGCAAATCTTCATAGAATGTATCATAAATGTTGTATTTTACAGTTGTAGTCGAGGAGTGACATCATTATAGATGAGAATTGTCATAATGGTGACATTGCCTTTTGAATCTAGATTTTATAATATCAAAATCTGATTTTTTACCTTACTGCATCTCCATTTACTCTGGAGAATGGTAATAGAAATAAGTTTACTTACAACGGATTCATATTCCTTAACTTCAGACCAAAAATATGCATCTAGGCCTTATGGTTGAGGAGCTGTTCCTGAATTATTTTGGGGTTGTTTTGACAGGATGTGGATTAACAGATAGAATACTTCGCTGTCTGTGTTTGCAGACATGTTTTGAATGCTTCTTGTTATAATTTCTGCGCAATACTAAAATCAATCGGATCACAGAATGTTCATAAACTCAGATTTAGGAAGGTCTTGATTTGATTTAGCAATAATTCTTATGGCTTCAGTGGATGATTTTTTTAATGTATTTTGCTGTTTCTCAGTAGATGATGTATGGAAGCACAGATCTAGAGTTGTCACGATACCAAAATGAGTAACCACGATACTATACCAGACAAAGTATCGCGGTTCCGGGTATTATCGCGATACTGCTGCCTTTTTTTATAATTATTATTTTTAGGAACTGCAACGTATTTGTACAAGTTATAAATACTTATTAATTACTTTTAATGTTGTTTGGTGCATGATAAAAATAATACTGGTGAAGTAAAAATTAGACTGAAACAAGTTTGAAACAACGAGTTAAAATTAGTGTTGCCACTGACGACGACACCTCGGCAGACTCGCCGCTCGGGCCCGGTGCTTCTGCCATGGTGAGTGTGTCGTCTCGTGTTTGTGACTGTAAGCCGTGCACGCGTCTGGGCGAGACAGAACTTTAGCTTGTTTGTTTGTTTTGAAGCAGAGCTGTCTTCATGGAGTTCGTACTTGCCGGCAGAAACACAAGAACAGCCAATCAGCTAACAGACGGGCGGACCCAGCGTGCGGAAACAGCCTATCATATCCCTGGACGTCAGCAGTAACAGGCAAACAGCCAATCATTTAGCAGCTGTGGAGTTCGGTTGCAGTAGTTGCCATGTTGGTTTGTTTGCAAGGGAGTAGCATGCAGTGAGAAGCCGGGAGGAGAGCAGAAGCCGCTATGTAGCGGAAACTGGCACTGGTAGTATAGTAATCCACGGTAGTACCGTCGTGTAGAATTTTTTAGTATGGTAGGAACCGTTACCATTTGGCACCGTGGGTACCGTGTATACCGTGGGTATCGTGCAACTCTAAACAGAACACATTGTGATTTGACAGATTCTCAGCATCCTATAGTGATGTCACATTTTTATGTTTTCAATCATTTGCAGAATAATCGATTATGACAGCCAACACTTTCGCCTCTCTTTGAATTTCTTTTTATTTTATTTATCAATTCCACAAATGCATGAATGAATAAAGTCCACCACGACCACTGCGTGAATGATCTGCACCTCATGTGGCCATTATGAGGCACCGGTCTGGTTACTCTCTAAGTGACATCACAGCCTGTAACAGCTGCCATACTGACAGGCAGATATATTATTATTACTTTATAATAATAAAACCAGGCTGATACCATTACTAATTCTATTATTATATTGTTATTCTGAGTACTGCTGTCATGGAAATGCATTAATACTGACTGCTAGTTTTAACATGTCCAGACAAAGAAATAACCTAAAACTTAACTAACTTAACTTGATCATAAATCACAGTTATTCCTTTAATTAATATGATTGTTTTCAGTCATCAGTAATCATGTTACAGATGATAACTTTATATCGTCTACACCTTACTGCAGATAATGTTTGAGAAATCGGAGTATTTGTATTAGTAAAAGAAGGTGTAGGTAATAGAATCAAGTGTGATTATGTTAAAGAGAGTTTTTGTCCACATAAATCCTCCAGCAGGTTTGCAGTGTTTGCCATAGCCTCATTAGCTAATTAAGAAACAGATGAGGCTTATTGTGTGGGACGAGCCACATATCATATTCATGATTTATTTTATTACTTTGGCAGTGTGCGTTAAGGGGAGATTGTGCATGGCAGCACATGCTACTATTTTTAGCGGCCCAGCGTTCCGAGGGATTACATCCACATTCCTGCACCTCACATTGTACGTCCAATGCCAACTCTCAGTGCCAGTGCAGGAAGTCGTGTGCCATAACCACAGCAACCACACAAGAGAGAACAATGAGGAGAATAAGTCACATGTACGTACAGTATATCTCTAATCACTAAGGAGCTTAAGGTCCAGTTTAACAGCTCAGTCACCTGTACACTGCTTCTGCCCTTCAGTATGGTGCCTGAAGGGCAGAAGCATGGTATGGTGATGTCATTACGAGACCTCAGAGGTGTAACACACCCCTGTGTGGTTGCTGTAGGGAGGATTTAATGAGCTGAGGAACAGGCTGTGAAAATAAATGATACTCTCCAAACAGATCTCTGACTTGACTTAGTCAGTAACTAGAATCATCAGTTTACTTTCCCCCGTGTTAAACACACACTAAATACACATTCAGGTTTGCTTTGTGAATCGAAACCACGTCCGTCTGCTGTCTGTAATGGAGAGAGACGCTGAACCCAGCTGTAAGCAGAGAGCTACTGTTATTCATCCTCTGCACTGGATCTGCCTTCAGTACAGGAAATGTGAGCTGCAGCACACCGGAGGAGTCTGTAAATAGTTTCAGGTTGGAGGCACATTGTGGGAGCAGGTGTTATCTGGAATATTACTATAATAAAAACGTATTGTTCTGACTGTTAATGGATCTGTGTGTGTGTGTTTTTTTTAATGTGGCCTCATTAGGTTTTAATCTGGTACACAATGATAAATCTGTCAATTGAGACTTCCATGCATCATCATCTTATTAAACTCATAGAAACCTTCTTTGTTATCATGCCGTTCATTCAGAGAACACCCCAAGACAACAGAGGATTCACAGTCTGCAAAGAACCGGCTTACAGTATACATCAATATTCACAACGCACAGTGGTTTTAAACCTTACTCACCTCAATAAAGTTATGGGGGATGACATGATCAGCATGGTTCATGATGGCTGATATCCTCAGCTCTTAGCTCTGATTTCTGTAGATCCCCAGGACACCACGCAATATTCCTTGTTCCAAATAAAGCTTGAATAGTTTTCTGGTGAATTTCAGAAGTTATCTCAGAACACTTTTCATAAGAGGTCTGTTATGAAGTTGACTTTAAAACCCCTGTTGCTGGAAATTCAATTCTAGTGTATTAAAATGCCAATCGTGTAGTGTTGGGTATTAAAACTATAATCTCTAATGTGATGTTTGATCCATCTGTGATATATGTACAAATTGGAATTCTTGAAAGATAAACAGAAACTTATCTTAGAGGACAAAATGACCAGAGAGAAGAAGCACATCGTGTTTCTGGTGATGAGAAAAGAGGAGGCAGGAGAGAACCTCAGTCAAAGCCTCATTGATTCAAGACCTAGTTGACACATTTCCAGCCGTGTTGCCAAAGAAACAGTCTCTGTCTATACTCCTAAGCCTTTTCTATTGATCATGCTGATGCTCAGTCCCAGTTGTGCGATGCTGATATTACTTCTGATGAACTAGATGAAAGCAGTAGATAGTTTGTCTTTAGAATCTGACAGCAGCTCCTCATGGCTGCTTAGCTGTTCCTGCTGAACTGAACTGTGGTCAGTCTGTCACTCATTCTGGTCAGGTCTCTCCTGACTTCCTCAACAATAAAACTGGATGCATTGTGTGACTGTGGCAGAGGTGGATCAGGGGCAGGGCTCTTGTTCCTTTTTGGAGTGTCATTCCAGTTCCCGTTCTCGAGTTTGTTGAGATGTTTCGAGGCATGTCTAAACTTATAGCTGCCAGGTGATGCAGTGACAGAGATACGGCTTGGCCTCTACTTTTCTATCCATCTTGCTGTAATTGTGTTTTGGTCTTGAGGGTGTAACTTTTCTGCAGCAGATTGCAAGACTTTCTGGCTGCTACAGCATCAAAAAGTTACATCGATTGTTTTCACCGCACCTTGGGGCTGACAGTCAGGAAAAAGAAGTGGGCTGTCAGAGAAGCAGCAATATAACACAACAGCAAAAGGGCTAAAGAGACACCTTGAGGAGGATGTGGTTTTCTGATCAGGTCCTTCTTACAGATGAATAAATGTATAACTGATGGACAATCAATCACTGAAAATTGTTTCCTTCTTCGATATTTTTTAATTTTAAACTATTCTCAGGTTTTTACCTTAATAACCTTGATTTCTCTGATTATTCTTTTCACTACAGACAGCGTTATTTTGACAGATCCTTCATATAGCTCTCCTCAATATCTCTCTGTGTGCTGTGTCCCACTTTATGTGTCAGTATTTAGGCTATCAGGAGCACTGAGCGGGCCAAATGTGGACGCAAGCGGCCCAGAAAGTGACAAGTTTAACCTAAAATGTAGCTTATTTAAAGATATAGAAGTTGCCGTGATTTGGATCAAAGATGACGATAGCTAGAGAGGGGCTAAAAAAGGAGAAGTGACGGCAGGACGGTCTTTATTAAAGTGTAACTGCACCACCATATCCTGCTGGCTCCATCCCTCTCAGCACCGTGGCGGGTCTTGGTCTTGGTCCGGTCTCTCCGTCCAGAGTGAGCAACAGAATGCTGAGCTGGCAGTCAGAGCTACGGGCTAACTATCCATGAGCAGTCAGATTCTAAATATCAGGTGGACTGAAGCTTTGACCGTCATTTCTCCGCATGTCATCAAGCGATGCAGTCCAGACGTTTTTCCACAGCCGTGACAAGAACAAATCCAAGGTTAGAGGGTGATCACAGTCTTTGCTGTATGTCATGAATATGCTCTATAACAGAAGCCGTGCCAGTGATATGATAAATGGACCTCTGATCGCTCAAAGTTCACTGCACATTACATTCACCCATTCATACATGGACACGTTGGCTGCCATGCAAGGTGCCATCAGAAAATAACTAATCACATTCACACACACTGATGTGAGGAAGTGTCAGAGTGGTTAAAATTTTCAGGTTCAGTATCTCGGATCGAGGACACGTCGACATGCAGACCGGAGGAGCCGGGGATCGAACCCCCGATTATCTGATAGACCTGCTTTACCTTCTGAGCCACAGACACCTGCAGGAAGAGGTTAAAGGTAGGAGTCAAAGTTAGGAGTCAAAGGTAGGAGTCAGTGGAAACATCAAAACTACTTGAAACATCCACACTGCAATCACGAAATGACAACTGAGTATTTGTGGCATATACCGTACACTTCATGTCTTTTTTTGGGTGAATGCAACACTTGTTCATAAATTCAATCTCATCTTGAAAGGACGGTGCTGGAGAGCTTCAGAGGTTTTTGTTCATGAAGAAACACTTTTTTAGCTCAAAACATCTTTTATAATGGTATAATCTCAACATTGGTCAAAATCAAAATCACATGATTCTTAGTCTCCAATCAAAACCAACCAACCAATTAAACTTTATTTTACCTTTTGCATGTTTTTAACCACCCTCCACAGTTGGGACGAAGGCTGTGGAGGCCTCCTGTCTGTGTTTTTTTTCTGTTTTCTTCCCCACACAGTTAAGTTTCAACCTTTACGCTGCACTCTTTTTAAAAAAAGGTTACAAATATTTCCATGATTTCATACTTTGACACTTGTTAATTCACACCAGTTAAAGCTTAGGGCTATGATTGTGATCATAGTGATCTACTACAAAAAGGATAATAATTCCAACCTAAAATGCTACAAAAACCCATGCAATTTTATATTTAATATTATGAAAAGGACGAAAAGGATTCAATCTACATACTATAGCATGCTACAACATGAACCTATAACAAAACCTATACAATTTTACACTACAATGTGATCCCTTCAACCCTGTTGTATTTGGATGGATGAACGTAAATTGGACTGTAGCAGTAACGGTTCAGGACGTTCCTAAAGTTTTACTTCAGTTGTTTGAGATCGTCATGACAATTGAGCACCAAAAGAAAGAAGAGATATCTGCGTTGTTAGAGTGTTGTGACAGGTCTTCAAGTTATTTTTCTCCTGACAAGTCTGTCTGAAAAATACCATTTTAGTGTGAAACCATTTGAAAGATATGTGGCGTGGTTATTATTCTGTTGTTTTTAGATGTCAAACAAATTATAGTTTCACCGCAAGAAGCATTCTAGGCTCACAAACATACAATTTGTATGTTAGCAGAGCAATTCAGTCAGAGCAACTTTATTTCCAATTGTAGAGAGTTATAGTTGGCAGTCTGGCTCTGTTGTGCGACCTCCCTGTCCTGCCACACACCTACGTGGAAAGCCTAGGGCAGGGAGAGCAGCAGCATAGACCCTCTGTGGGATAAAGAAAAGAGCAGGCATGAAAGACAACAGAAATGACATTTATTAAATTAGAAACAGCACAAAGAGGAGGAGCTGGCGTAGAGGCAAGTTACAAGGCAGCTCACAGAGGAAGCAGCAAATGTATGCAGGGTATCTTAAAGAAGGCGTCCTGAATGATATTTACACATTCAAACGTACCTCAGATCAACATTGAATTTGAGTCTTTGAAAAGAAATTGTACCTCTGAATGCAAGCTACACTCACACCTGGTGACAAAAACTGCAGTTCTTCAAACGTCCACTCGAGGTTGGCTACAGAACAAGTCAGTCTCCGTAAGTCCCCATGTTTAAATGGCTAACTTCACAGCAGAAATAAACATGTTTACATTCTAGTACAAAAAAACTCCAATTTGATTGACAGGTGGGTGTTATTACAGACGGCTGGTTTGAGGCGTAATTTGTTCACCACACTCCTTGAAACCTATGGGTGACATCACAGAAACTCTGTCACTGTTTCATACAGTCTGTGGTTGGCATCTGGGACCCCTGGTTGGCTCCTATATAAAAAATATCTGGAATAAAAAATGGTAATATGCTAAAATTAATGGGTTAACTACCTGATAATAATGAGGTAATATAGGCTGATGTTTTCATATTAATATTATCAGCGTTATTGCCAACCTTTTTGTTTTGTTTCACAATAAAACACACAGTACAAATTGTTTAATGCCTGGTGTTAAAATGCCACAGTGACACTTAAGCGGGGTTTTCAACACAGTGAGCTTAGAGGGTGAGTAATGTGCAGCTTAAAATATTTAAAAACCAAATTGAATATGCTGCTGATGCTGAATCATCTCTGGTGCTGCCTGGTGCATCAAATTAATATTTAGACAAGTATTAGCTTGTCTGCCACAGTGTGACCTTTCAAACCACTTGGTAGACTGTGAAGGGGACATAATAGCTTTACTAACCATGGACAATGTGTGTGTGTGTGTGTGTGTGTGGGTGGGCAGGTTCTGTTGTGTTCTAAATGTGACATACACCAGTAAAGGACTGTCCCATCACACCTCACACATCTGGACGGAGAGATTTACCCAACATGTTCAACAGACTATAATTCCTTTGTGTTTGTCTGGTGGATTTTCTGAGTCAAGGATCCTGATCACATGTGTAACTCTGATACAAAGATTAACACTCGCCTGGTGCTCTGAGCTCACAGTTCAGACAACCCAACTAACAAATACAATGAGTTTGTATGAGCCATAATATCATGACCTCCTGCCTAATATTGTATAGGTCCCCCTCTTGTAGCCAAGACAGCTTTGACCAGCCAAGAAATGGACTCCACTACACCTCTGAAGGTGTGCTGTGTATCTGGCACCAAAGCTGATCCTTCAAGTCCTGTAAGTTTGGAGGTAGGGCCTCCGTGGATCGGACTTGTTTGTCCAGATTGATTGGATTGAGATCTTGGTCAACATAAGTCAACACCTTGAACTCATTGTTGTGCTCCTCAAACCATTCCTGAACTATTTATTATAGGGCGATAGCATGCATTATCCTACTGAAAGAGGCCACTGCCATCAGGGAATACCATTTCCATGGAATGCCATTTCCATGAAAGGGTGTGCACGGTCTGCAACAATGCTTAGGAGGTGGTATGTGTCAAAGTAACATCCATATGAATGGCAGGACCCAAGGTTTCCCAGTGTCTTCCTTCGGTGGCTTCCTTTCTTTCCATAACATATCCTGGTGCCTTTCCCCAGGTAAGGTGACGCACATGCCAATTTACATGATGTAAAAGAAAATGTGATTCATCAGACCAGGCCACTTTCTTCTGTTGCTCCATGGTCCATTTCAGGTGTTCACATGCCCATTGTTGGCGCTTTCGGCAGTGGGCAGGGGTCAGCATGGACCCCCTGACTAGTCTAGTCTAGTCTAGTCCAACAAACTGCGATTCACAGTGTGTTCTGACACCTTTCTATCAGAACCAGCATGAACTTTTTCAGCAGTTTGAGCTAAAACTCGTCTGTTGGATCAGACCACATGGGTCGGCCTTTGCTCCCCAATATTGTTACTAATCTCAAACAAACTTGTGAATATGAATAAATGAAACCTCCCACTGACATCCTCCTGTTATTACTATTATTATCCCAGACTGCACGACACCCAACAAGTAACACCCACCATGTTCTTGTGTTCCCTGTCAAAATGTTTTCATTTTCCTGCAGCCATTATTTTTGTCTTCCACTGTATTGTACTTTGTGTTTTGTCTTGCAATAAGCAAAAATAAATAAATAATTGTCATGAGTTGAAAATATTACAAAACAATTTCACTTTTCATGTCAACCAACTTCTGAACCCGTTGTTCAAAGAGACTTTGCTCCCTCTGTGGTAGAACTGAAGGCAGTCGGTTCCAGAATCCCTGTGCACCCAGAAAAGGTACATGCCATTGCCAACTATGTGTATGGGCGGAAACTGACATATTCACCGTGTTCATTAAGATACTCAGTGGATTCGGAGCCCCACACACCTCTCTATTCTGTCTCCCAAATTAGCCCCAGAACCAACTTACAAACTGCCATGGATCTTTGAATTGAGAATAGTGAAAATTGAGGCAGTTTTACTGACACTGACTCTCATCAGGGTTTTCTTAAATTCGCACTCGATACTGACAGCGGCCAGTCCTCTGGCGGTGCAGATGATGTGAACAGTACACAGTGGATTTGACAGCTGACTCTTTGATGAGGAGATCAATATGAATGTGTTAAGCTGCCTGCTTGTGTAGTTGGTGACGGCCTGGATTTCCTGCCACATATCTTTGGTGTTGTTGCTGTCAAGGTCTCTCTGTCCAGTCTGTTCTGATGTCTCTGCTTTGACTCCTTCATGACAGTCTTATTTCATTCATTTTATTTTCCTGTACCTAGACATTAGAGGGATAGCCTGACGTCACCAGTGGGTTAGTGAAGCTCTTATCTCTTCCCTCTCCTCCTGTGTAGAGAAGTTTATAGAAGCTACTGACTGCTGGATTTGTATGTACCACTGTTACCATGGTACAGTACCTACTTCTGCTACTACCACCACCACTACTAATATTACTAGTGCTGCTCCAACTACTTCTACTACTAGTAGCACTGCTGCTAATACTAGTGTTACGCCGTCTTTCCCCCTGTTATATCTCTGTGTGTAATGTTTTCTTTTTGTAATACAGGTGTGTGGCCGCCTCCGCCTGATTGGTCCCATTTGCTGGAGGCAGGGTCATGTTTGACAGCACATCCTCAAGGTGCGCAGGACCGGGATTGGTAGGGAACCATCGTAGGGAGGCAAAATAGTGCCAATTTAACCATGTGCAAATCAGGAAATAATGGAAGCAGTCATTTGATTGAGGCATCTGCATTGATTGCATCTTTATGGCAGCAACACAGTCCAAGTTACAAGTGTCTCACACTTTTATAGGGTCTTTTATAGACCTGTTACATCAATAACATGTACAGTATAGTATGTGTTTCAGATCTGTCGCAACAAGGGCGAAACTCCATCTCAAGGCCACAATAGAGCTAGGCTTTGCCTTTAAGTGTTTATCCTCATGCAGCCACTTCCAGATTTTACTTAGGAGATCATCATTTGGCCTGGTTTGATTTGGTCAGTAAGTCTGGGAAGTGCTGCTATAAAAACCTATACTCTATGCCTTCGCACCTCCGGAACACTGACGAGAGAGAACCCCCCAGAGACCTGCTCTAGATGTACTTCTTTAATTGAACCCAGTACAGCTCACTGTGTCACATGTCGACTTGGAGGGACTTGTGTGAAAGCTCATGAATTTCTTAACCCTGGGGAAATCAATGATGTTTCAAAACTCCCCAACTTCTTAAAGAAAATGTCTCAGCTGTACCCCTCTGAAGCAACGCCTCACCCTGGATGGTTCAATTGCTACTTTACCAATATGTCTCAGCTTCTTTCTCCCTCCTTAATCTCCTCCACCATGTCTACTCTATGCAAGGTGGTATTCAATTTAAATGCTACATGCTGTGTAATGTCTGTGCACTGCACAGCATTTCTATTCAGGTTCTCTCAACGCTCCCCCAGCCACCAGATGATGGTACTCCATCTTTATTCATGTGTCTTGCCACCAATTGAGCCCTCCTACGGCTTCACCACCCACCCTTTCCTCCCACTCCTCTTCTCACTGCCGTTATTATGTCTGAAACAAAAGGTTGTGACCTTTCCAAATCATTAAGACTTCCTATAAGCCTGTTTTTATGGCTCATCAGACTGTGCAATGCAGAGATCACTCCTCCTCTCAGCACACTTGATAGAATAGTTACGTTCCCCAGCTGGAGATTCTTTTGTAACCACCTCTGATGAGTGATGTCACAATGAACATTCGTCCTTGAGATGCTATAATTCCTCAAAGACATCTCCATCCAGAGGTAATTAATGGAGCATGTTGGTGATAAAAGTGTCAATGTTGCTTCATTAACCCATCCAAGCTTCATTTGTTTACAGTAAATCATCCTAATAACTGTAGGTCTGAGAGAAGCAACAGCACAGAACTCTGCCTGGTGTGAGAAATGAAGAGCAGTCTTCATCGTGTTCACAGTGTTTTCTTTCGGGACATGGCGGATGCTGGCGCACCTTAAAGTTTTTGTCTCTCGACCTGCACCTTACCTCATCAGATTGTCTAATTCAATAGTCTTCTGAAGCTGGTAGTGTTGCTAACTCCTCATGCTCCAAAGTCTGTCTCAAGCCTCCTGTCCTTATTGGATTATTTGCCTTTTAGTTTGTGTTTTTTTGCCTGGTTTCTAGCTGCCTTTTGGTTCATCTGACTTTTTTTTTGTTTTGTTTGTTTTTCCTTTTGTTTTTTAGAATACTGCTCTGTGTTTCTTTTACTTTTTGTGGTTAATTAAAGTGAGCTTTTTTTCACCTGCCTGCAATTGGGTCCTTCTACTCCAAACCCTCCCACTCCCACGTGACACACTGCAGCTTTTGACACTATCAACCACACCATTCTTCTCCCCCGCCTTGAATCCTCCCTCAACATCACTGGCTCAAATCATACCTCACAGACAACAATTCATTCATATCAACAACTGCACCTCCTCCACTGCTCCTCTGTCCCAAGGCATCCCCCAGGGTTCGGTGCTTGGTCCTCTCCTCTTCATACTTTACCTGCTTCCCCCTGGCAACATCGTACCGCCATTTCCACCATTGACAAAAACACACCTTTTTTAAACTGATCGTGTTTGTGGAGAAACATCTTATTTTTATCTCTGGTAAATCTTCTCTAGGTAGTGTTACCTGTCTGTCTACTACTTGATGTTGAGTTGGTAGAATATAGAGGAGTTTTAAAGTATTGTTTTTATGAAAACAGCCGAACATGATGACAGTGAAGCAAAACAGTAAAGAAGTTGCCTAGTTGCTAAACAATGAGCTGAAACTCTAACAGTGAGAGGAGCTGCAGGTTCTGGTGATAATTCACTGTCAAGTTTGTCACGCTGTTTTCATTTGATACGTTATTATAAAAATATTGATCATAGCCACTCAGGTCTATTCAAAAAGTGCAACTGCTGAAATGAGCCTGGAGAAAAGGGGGATGAGGTTTGGACATAGATGACTCAGCCTGTTTGAGGCTCATTTCAGTAGATGATGTTGTGTTCACTCAAAGTACTGATTGCTCTTTCACTGCTGACAAATACTGCTAATTGGCGAGAGTGTGATTTAGACTTCCTCATCAGGAGTGTTCTTAGCAAATATGTGGTAAACACACGTCTGGTCCTAACACCAGCAGACCAACAATCATTAAAAAAAGCTTTGAAATGCCTTGAGTGTCCAGTAATTCATACGGAGCACAGTCCAGTTCCAGCCTGCTTTCAAAAAATTGTGACCAAGAAGTTTCACTGCGAACCACATATATGAACTGACTAACTTAGATGGGCCTTAGATTTATATTGAAAGAGTGCTGATGTAATTATGATTTTAGGAGGCCTGCCCTACGTATACTTATACACGATTAAACAAAAATAAAAAGTGTTAACACAAAGAGAACCAAAACAAATTTAGACACGAACTGAACTAGAAGATTCAGACCAATGGACCATGGGAGCCAGAAGATTTCATCTGACATTCAAGAACAAAATGTCACATAATAACACAAGAACACCCGAGTGCATGCTGGATGACATCCTAACACACCTACCTAATGTAATTGCAATAACATGACCAGCAGTCAGCCTATCGTATAAATGCTGATGATGGGTCAATGCCCAGTGAGATGTTAAAGGACCTTATTACACTAAAAAATACGCTCAATACAAGAACATTCTGGAAAGACAATCCTGTCTAATTCTATTAGACAGAAATGTATTTTCTCTTGCACTATACTAAATTGGGTTGCAGCAATTGCAAAAAAAATGATCCAGCTAACCTGTCAATAATAAATATTTGGGATCTTTCAGAAGTCAATCACTCACAAACTCAGAATCAAACAAAATCAATTAACAGCTACGTTTTCACAAGTGTTTATTCAAAATAGACACTGACGCTGCCAGATATCATGTTTCAGATGGTGTTCATATATTTCAAAGTCTGCAGTTTTTCAGTATTTGATGCATGTATTTGAATTTTTTTTTGCAAATCTTCAAACATACTATAGTTAGATGAAGCTGAACAAAACGTATGAGTATTTGTTTGTAATTGATTATGAAACGTTATAACTCTTCACTGCTAAACTGGATTAGAACCAAATGTTGTACACACAGCCTTATTCAGTTTCCACCAGTTTTGGGTTGTGTTGTCATCTGTCAATTACCAACACCTACTCCACATGTGGACTTTGTACCTTGTGCGTCTGGATGAGACACAGAGAAGTGTGCAAAACATCAGTATTTGATAACCTGGGAATGAGAATGGAACCCCTGGTCTTCATCAGTTCCTGTGAAGCAGAGGAACGGACGCTCATGAACATACGGTCTATCAATTCAGAATTCAAAAGAAAGTGAGGATGGAGTGAATATATTGACTTGTGTCCGAGATTTGAACATACATTTTGAGCACAGTTAAACCTGAAATCTTTCCTGCTTCCACCCTCCTTTATGTGTTCTCCTTTATGTGATGGATTCATTAGTTAATGAATCCATCCTCTCTTACCTACCAAACAATCATTAAACAGCTCTCAGAGATTCCTCCAGAGACAGTGAATACATCCTCACTAAATTATTCCCAACTCTGGTTGTAGAGCATATGGCCAGTGTTTTTTTCCACAATCCCTCTGTCCTATTTTCCAGTGCTTCTGGTGACATTTCTTTATGTGTTGGACCTGAGTGTGCTGCTAATTGAAATAAATCAGCCCAATTTTTAGCCCAGCTCTCCTGCAGCAGTCTCTGAAGCTGGTTGCACATTTAGGGGATTGAGGTGAAAGTGTGTAGTGTGTGTAGGTGTGTGTGTGTGTGTAATGAATAAATGAATCAGAAGGGGCCTGGACAGTTGTTAAGAGCCAAGATTGGAAATCACTCCCTCATAAATCATGCAGCGGTTTCATTGTGGTGACAGGCCCACATCACACTCTCACTCACAACCTCAGACTTGAGCTGGTGTTAAAGTCAGAAAAAATCAGAGAACAAGAGAAAGTCTCAAGACTTTGTTCAGAACATCTAGACGAGTTTACAGCATGTCAGACATTTCATGGTTCATAGTTTCCTAAAATAATATTTAAGTTCTAAAGTTTATTTAAAAAAAAAAAGGATGTCACTTGGTTCTAATTAAGAAAAATGGAGTCTTGGTTCTCTTCTAAATAATTAATGCTAAGTAATACGTTGAGACTGTACAGCAGGCCAGCTGAACATGTAATGAACATGGAGTTATTTTCCAGGAAAGATGTGTTCGACACATCCAGAATATATAAGTCAGGGGTCCCCAAACTTTTTTCGGTGCGGGCCGCATCAACTTGCCTTTCTGTGATGGGGGGCCGGGGTCAGTCTATAACTGGAAATGATATCAGTCCCACCAGGATTTCGTGGCCTTTTTTGAAATAGTTGCGGCCTAAAATCCCTGATGTTGCATGAGGTTTTCAAAAAAATTGCGGTGAAAGTTGCGGTGCTTTTTACATTTTTGTTGCGATTTTGTTGAAGTAAACGTTGCGATAAATTGCGATTTGACAGTCGTGGAGAGGGCGCAGCGAGCACTAAGTCCACAGCCCCAGGAAGCGGCGAGGTCCAGGCAGGAGGGCGCTGTAAAGCTCGCGGGCGGAGCCGTGAGCCACCTTCGCCCCCGAGCCTTTCCAAGCCGACCCAGAGCCGGTCGTGGCGTAGTTTGGAGACCCCTGATATAAGTCATTGAAATTTTAGCTGTCATTTTGAGGACATTGCTCTGAAATGAAGCGCACGTTAATAAAGTTAATAAACTGAGGCCCCACGCTGAAAATGATCTATTATTCAGCATAGCAATTTATACTTTCCCTGACAGCAGACATACTTTGAATTAATCTGACAGCAGCCAATTTATGGTACGCAAGCAGGAGGGACGGTGTGTCACAGAGCAGCAGACAGACTCAGATGATCACAGACAGACATTAAGATTCTGCTGGGGACCAAAGAAAAAAAGATCAGACGGCAACATGCAAAACACAAAGTTCAGACACACCACTGATTTATTTCTGCTGAAATAAGAAATAAACATTACTCTGTAATCCTGTTTAAAATACATCAAATGTTTAAAAGCGGGGGACAACAACAACATGTTGTTGTACTTTTTGCATATTTTACTTTTGGAAAAAATACTTACTATATTTTTGTTTAGCTGAGCAATTCTTTTAAAAGATCCCATGTTACAGAATGTGAAGTTTCCATTTTCTCTATTATTAATAATATAAAGCAGGTCTAGGTACTGTATTTCTGTTCTTCTAGAAATACACACAGCCTTTAAACAAGCCGTCAGGTTGTGATGTCACAACTACAGCATACAGTCACTTGTTCCAGACTAGACTACAGTCTGTTACCTGTAGTTGGCCGTCATCACTCAAAAACATGCCACCAACCACCAATATCTCATCTGAGTGGGACAATATGAGAAAAGTAAATTCATTGATAGCCAGCATTACTGTAACTGTGACTCATTTTTTCCTGTTTACTCCTCGTGTTTGTTGGATGACTCATGGTGAGGACAGTATAATTTGGGACTTAAATTAAAAGTTGACTTTGACTTTGCTCCACTCTGCTACTTCCCCTTTGATCGGCACTACATTACATCTCTCTTTCAGGACACAGCTGCCTTAATTTCCAGAGAAACCTGTAAAATGTATCCCTGACAAAAGACTTGAATTACTAATGAATTCAAGTTAATTAAAGAGTTAATTAAAGAGTTAATTAAGGAGTTTGAACACTGAGTGCAGAGCAGAAGTTTGCTCTTTAGCAGGCGGCAGTTCTGACAACACTGCTGGAACGTGTCTGGTGTTTTACATAATTGGGTTGAACTTCTTTTGTTAACGACCTGCTTCATCATTTACTTGCCATGAAAGACAGCTTCCTGGAAACAAAGCTAAAAGGGGTAATGTAAGCATTGGATTTATTTCAAATAACATTATCTAATTGACAACTCAAAGAACCTTTTGATTAATGACACTGACTCTGAGGACCGGTAATTCATCTCATCATTAATATATGATGGGAGCTGTTTGTCAAAAAGAAAATTGAACTACAATTAGAACATTCCACACAAGTCAGGTTTGAACTGGTTATTTTAGTGCTTTGTCGTAGTGATATAAAAACACTTTTAAGCACATTTTGCATGTCATTTAACACAGATTAGTCCTCATAGAGGAGACTGTGGAAACCAAATGTACACCTGCTGAACAGCTGAAAGGCGAGATGGTTAGCTGACTATGAAGCATATGTCATATAGGGTTAGGGTTCATATGCCATTTGGTGACAGCAGGCTGGCTTTGTCCGTTTCTTTTGCAACTACATCTACAGACACAACAGCTCTAATCATAATACTGTGCTTACTGCAACCCTAACCTCATACTATTCCTAAAATAAAACTCTACAATGCTTGTCATCATCCTCACATTACAGGATTTTTCTTTTTTTTACTAATCCTTGTGTTGACTTTTTGTCCTCACGAGGAAGAGAAACTACAAAGACAGACACATATGTTTCCAGATATCACTCCACCCTGCGCCTGCCTGCCCGCCCACCAGCTACAGTAATTACATCGAGCTAGAGCAAACTCAGAGGGAATCTTGGCTGGGAAAAGAAGAAGCTGTTTGAATTTTCTATTTCAAGGTCAGCCAGTGAGGTCTGAGTGAAAATCGAGGCGGAGAAGTACCACAGAGGAAAGAGTGCAGACAACCCTCCGAGCACTGGGACCATTTCATAATGAAACACTATGTGCCTTCGAGGCCCATTTCAGCTGGGAGTCAGCCAAGCTTAGCAGCAGAGGTGTTACACTGAAGGATTTTCTGCATAACCGTCTGTATTCTTATTTGAAACAGATCTGCTGGAGGTGTGGGTGTACAGCAGTACGCTTTTCTGCTACCGAAAGTGAGTGATGGCCAGGACACCTAGACCAGATGATATCAGGTGCTTTATGGACTGCCACATGTGAAAGTGTCCTCACCCATGCATGAAATGGAGACACCGCCACCACCAGCTGCTGACAAAGCAGAAGGAGTGAAGACGGTGCCCTTTTTTAAATATTCTGATTGAAATAATTTAACAGAGGAGAGACTGAGTGTGTTTGCCGTGAGAGGTGAAGACGAATCACAAAAACAGTCAGTCAGTTCGAAACGTGGAGTCTTTGTCAGAGTGCAGTGTAGCAATTCTCTGCAAACGCATCCAATTATTGATGCAGTACTTTCTACTTTCTGCAGAATCTTCTGCTTTATTGTGTTTTGGACCCTTGGAAAATGTGTACAGCATAAATAACTGAATTTCAGCGATTGCAATTCATAAGAATCTTTCATTTATTTTCTGTTATCACAGCGATTGCCCAATTTTTCACTCCTTTGGATCAGACCAAAAATGAAAAAAAAAAAAAAAAGTGTCACATGACAATGTAAAAACTTTTTTACAACCTGCAAGTTACTGTGTATGTTAAGCTTGAACACTGAACCCATGATGCAGATCACAGACAGGAATTGCTTTGAAGGTTTTATTTACAAGGTGTGACACGAACAGAACACCACAGGTGAAGTTCGGAGGGGGGGGGGGGGGGGGGGGGGGTCTTCAGGACAGTATGATGACTCCGGTTAGAGTGGAGATTCTGGAAAACTACGGTTTTGTGTTTGCGTGTAAACTGAGATAAACAGAGTTTTAGGTAGCTGATGCGCCAAAAGTGTGACCAATGTTTACCTTTCCCATTTGCTATGACAATGATCATGGAAGCATTCAGAGTAGCAATCGCATTTCTTCTGGTGCAAACACTTTTCATGTGTCTGATTAGCAGAGTGTTCTCCTTCTTCCTACACTGCCGCCCATAGGCTTGGCGTAGTTATGATGGGTTGGTATTCATGCGGATTGATGTAAATGAAAACTTTTTTGAAAACGATGCTATGTGCACGATGTTACTTTGGAAAACGGAGGGAGGGAAATATTAGTTTCTCAACATACCCGGCTATGTGCAAACGTAGCCTGAGTGTGGCAAGCGGAACAGGTGAGCATGGCATCCAATGCATCCATGCATCCAAAAATAAACGACAAAAGATCTTCAACAAACCTATTTGTTGAGCTTGTAGGTACAAAGTTACAACAAAAAGGTACTACAACAAACTGGCAGCGTCTGGGAGGGTGAACTGGAGTTAAATACTGCAGGAGCTGATGAGACGATGAGAAGCAAGTGTGAGAGCAGAGCAGGTGAGGATCAACGGTGGAGTGATCACGCCCAGCCTGCACAGACAGGGGAGACTAGACAAAACAAACAGAACACGAAAGGGCAGGGAAACAGACAAATCTATCAGATCCTAACAGTGTAATTATTTAGAAGTTACAAGGTATCAATACAATAGTTGGATAGAGGAAAAAGGGTTAGGGAATAAGAGTAATTACTAAGTGCCTATTTAGTAATTAGTATTATTACTCAGTAATAGTCGCCTTATAATAAGACAGAAACAATAAGGTAACAGTGTTGCATCATTTATTGTCATATTTTGATGTATCTCCAAAATGTATTTGGGAAATTGCATTGACTAAATTGAATACTTATTATATTAGTAACATATCCTGCTTGGTGAGGAGTTATTTCTTCGATCTGCATTGTGACCTAAATCCATGTAATGCAAACTATTAGCTTGCAAGAGCAAGGTCAAGTGAAATATGCTTCACTGTAGATAAAGTTTGATGGTGTCAGTTTAAATCTTTGGGACACTGCAGGCAAACAACTGGACTCACATTCACTGACATGCATGTGAGGAAGAAGCTCCACTTACAACACATACAGAGGGAGTGCGACTTCACACTTCACTGCATAGAAAACAAAACATGTTTGCTGCTATGATATAACTTGTCATTTTTTCACGACAGCTATTGTGTAAAGAAACAGGTCTGTTGGTAGCCATTATTCTGTATGTACTGGGTGCCAAACAAACGTGTAGGTTGTTACCAATATAACATTTATTAAAAAATATGTCATATAGTTTTGTTCACTTTGAGTAAACCAACCTCCTCCTCCATGCTTCACAGTGGGAACCACACATGCAGATACTGTCCGTTCACCTCTATATCTCACACACATGACACAGAGGTTGAAACAAGGCGTTTGACTCATCAAACTAAAGTCCAGGTTCCCACTGGTCTAATGTCCATTCATTGTGTTTCTTGGTCCAAGCAGTTCTCTTCTTCTTGTTGGTCTCCCTCAGTCGTTGATTCTTTGCAGCAATTCGACCATGAAGGTCTGATCTGAACACTTCATGTTGAGATCTGTCTGCTACTTGAACTCTTGGAGCATTTTTCGGGTGATATTAGTTGTTCATATCTGAGGCTGCTAACTGTAATGAACCTCCCCTCTGCAGCAGAGATAATTCTCGGTCTTCCTTCATGTGCTTTCGATACATAGACTTGGTTTTATTGTTTTCACAGACAAGCCTCATGGACTCGTGGCCACAGGGATGCTAAATGATTTCTCTTTTTTCTTGTTCTTAATTAATTATTCAGTGCACTTAATGTTTCCACTTTATTGTCTTCATACAATAATTATGCTGTCTTCATCCTTAAATTGATGATCTTTGCTGTATTGTGTTGTAGTCCATTTCACGGCTGCAGGCTGCAGTGTTCTCAGCCAATACTGGACCAAATTCAAAACTCATTAGTCACTCTGACACAAAAACATGAGAAATATTGTTCAGGTTTAAAATTACAAAAGCTATCCTTTAATGTGTTTCTCTCCACACGGACTCCTACATTCTGCAACATTTTCATGTGAGTGCAGACCATGCCAACGCTTATGAATCATCAAGACCTCAGGAAACAGAGGCCACCTAAATACTCCAGTGGGAGCTGGATCGTGAGGAGCTCAGAGGTGCTGTCTGCACAAATTAAACCATTCAGACATGCCTTATTAAAAAGCTATTTCTGTTCCTGCCTCTTCCACTCTGCCACTTGAAATATTCACTCTTTGCTTTTCGGGTGGATGACATGCTTCAAGACAATTTTCATCCACTCCAAGCTTCTTCTTTTTTTCAGTGACCCCAGTCTGCCCACCTCCCACTGGTTTACACACTGAACTCCATCACTGACAAATGAACGTGAAAAATAAAAGAACAAGAATATCCACACTGCAGAAACACAAAGACCTCTGAGGTCTACCAGCCCCAACTTTCAGATACATCATCTCGTCATCCATCTACAACACATAACAGAGAACCAACAAAAACAACACGTGTGGCTGGATATTTCACAACATGAACATCAGGAACTACCAGATTTCTTTCATGTTCAAAAACAGTCACATTAAAAATCACAATTGTTTTAAAAATGTTTTCATAGCTGTGAAATTTAACCAAATCACGGGACACCCACTGACCCCACACACATTTAGAGCAATGTGCTATAACAACACTATTCATTGTCAATGCCTCTACAGCAGTCCACCTGCAAATCAAACTACCCTGCATCAACCTGCCTGTCTGTGCTCTTCTTAGCAGATCAATGACCACAACGAACACACTATTATTCCATGTTCTTCAACCTAAAATTTAGACTGCAGATATTATTCATAATCATCATCATTACATAATAAATGGTAAATGGGCTATACATATATAAATCTCCTCCAAGGCGTCTTTACCAATGGCAGCCTTCAGGAGTAATTTGGGGGGTTCAGTGCAATTATTATTATTATTATTATTATTATTATTATTTTTTTTTTTATTATTATTATTATTATTATTATTATTATCTCTGAATACATTTATTTAGATTTATTTAATCTCTCCATACACATTTCATCTCTGTACCTACTGTATATTTGTTTACTGCCAAAAAAAAAAAAACTGTGGACATAACAGAGTCGAGTGGTGTCAAATAAAGATGAGAACAGAGTTGTCAATAGTTTGTCAAGACACAAAAGCGGCATAGCATGACAGTGATCTTGTCATGTCTTGATAAATCATGTTTTCACTTCTCATGTCTCACCTGTCTTGTCTTTTAGGTCTCCGCCTTCCCCTGTGTGTCGTCCCTGCTCCCTGATTACCTGCCTCCCTCATGTGTTTCACCTGTGCCTGATTGTGTTTCCCTCCCCTCGTCCCTCTGTATTTAGTCTCTGTGCTTCCTTTGTTTGTTGCCAGTTCGTCCTGTCCAGTGTTTCTTTGTCTTGCATTTCTAGTTTTGATTGACCTGATTTTTGACCACGATTCTTGCCTAAAGATCTTGTACCTTCACGTAGACATTTATTGTACCACCTTATATTTAAACTTTTTTTAACCTCTACTATTGTCTCAGAGTCTACATCTCGAATCCTTCTGTGTGCCCTCTGATAGATCTGTACTCGAACTAACTTCACATATAGAGATGTAACGGTTACTCGTATTACAGTCAATCTCTGTGACATTTTATGTTTAAATTTAATCTCATTATCTCTGTGGATTATCGGGATATGGAATAACAGCCTCCTCCAAGTCTCGTGAGCGATGAAGGCGTTGCGTGAATGCATAGCTTGTAACGTAGAAAGCATGCATGGCGGAAAGTGCTGGCAACACGACATTTTCCACCCCACTAAAAGGACGAAATCCAAAGTCTGGGCATATTGGGGCAGCTGGTGGAGGACAATTATCCTGTCTGCAGAGCATGCAAGAAAAAAGTTGCTGCGAAAGGCAGTAACACTTCAAACACTGGCTTTAGAAAGATAACTAAACTCCTAGAGACAAAGATAACTTGTCAATGATGTACACCGAAGCTTCGAGCTGTATCTACAGTCTAAGACATGATTCATGGGGTTAGTAGGTATAGCTCAAAATCAAGAGCTTTTTCAATATTAAAAATGTTTGTTGAAAACTTAATTTAGTAAGTTGGTCTAAATTAAAATAAAGAAAATAGTCTTAACTAAAAAATAAATCAATTTTAAACAGACATTTCTAACTTAACTTAGAAGTGCATTCAGTTAGTACAACTTAAAAATCTCCTACGTGTCCTTGAGCTGAGTACAAGGCTGACCTGCCCAGGATCAGCAGTAGGCCTATATTATTTCTTTATCTGGGAAAGAACAATCAATCAGTGCTGTTCTGTCAAGTTGAATGTTTGCACTTGTATTGTAATTTCCACTTCCATCCATCCTGCTCGCCAACGTCCGCTCCCTGGAGAACAAAGTCGATTTCTTGAAGCTGGATTTAACAACAAATCGTGAGATGAGAGACTGCCGTGCCATAATTCTGACTGAGACGTGGCTAAACTCCACTCTGAATGACGCCGGAGGGGCTAACAACATTTTGGTGGGACAGGAGCTGTGCTCTCAGCGGTGAAACCCGGGGTGCTGGTGTTTGCATCTACAGTAACAACAGCTGGTGTAATAATGCCATGGTGGTCTCAAGTCATTGTTCTCCGGACATTGAGTTTTTGATCATAAAATGTCTATCTGCTCTCCAGAGGGTGTTTTCATCGTTGCTGGGACTTTAATCAGGCCAACATGACGACAGTTCTCCCTCATTTCCATCGGCATGTGGCCCAAACACACTAGACTGAGCCTAGACAAACATTAACGCTGCATTCAAGGCACCCCCTGCTCCCACCTTGGCTCATCAATGTTAGGCTCATTCCTGCATACAGGCCTCTGCTCACCAGAGGAAAACCCACTGTGAAGCAGGTGAGGGTCTGGCCTGAGGGATCTGTGTCAGCAGGGACTGTTTTGAGTGCATGGACTGGGACATGTTCAAGAAAGCTGCAACTGACTGTGTTAGGCGGACCACAATTACAGCTGGAGCATACAGCAAAAGAATTCCCAGGCAGGATTGTCTAGTGTCACAGACGGGTCTTTTATTGTTAAGTCTTTAACAGCATGGCAAACACTCTCCACATCATACAGCAACCACCCAATGATCACACAAAATAGCACCTTATAAAGGGTGTCGAGCTAATGAGGGAGAACCCATTCACCATGCTGACTTACTCTCCTTCTGAAAAGCACTTATTTCTCGTTATCCCTATAATCTTCCCGCTATATACACATACATCTACCTATCCTGTAAATTAAATTTAAAATAAGTGCTCTGGAAAGTTTTCATGACTTGAATATACCTTATAAATAAAAACAGAGAGATAATGATATCATGATAAAGTATCTGAAGTTTCTGAAAAAAGATGAGTCATGTGACCAACCTGAATTCCCTCTGCACAGGTGCAGCCTGCAGATTGTGGAAATGACTAAATAAAGTCACAACAGCAAGTATTGAACACCGACTTCCAAAAACAACACAACTGATTCATCTGTATTCTCATGCAATGTCTGGACGAGAAGACATACAGATAATGGATGAATTGTCCAGCACACATTGCTGGGCTATGACAGCAGCATCATTATTGACTGAGGTGCAATAATATCACTGGCTATTGTTAGAATGTGTTGACATACAGAGTTTCCTCCAGGGAGCAAAAAGTCACAGTGAATTCAGTCATTCATATTCATCATTGTTTGTCATTGTGTCACTGTATCAGGTTTCAAGTCGTTTCAGTCTCACATTATGCCTCCAAATGTCCACTTCTGAATTCATTTATTCATCAAATTCATTTTCAAATATGGGCTATTCAGACACACAAACAAACAAACAGAAATCCAATATTAGAAAATTCTTCTAAATCCCCACGTTTTTTTTGTGTGTGTTTTTTTTTACATGTTTTGCATCGTGACTGAGAGGTAATATTGGACATGAGAGCAGACAAACACAAAGTTTTCTACAAATATTCATGGTTTCCAGAAGATGAATCCTACTGCTTTTGATAATCCTCTGACTTTTCCTCTAGCCATCACCATGAAGTCAACATTTTTGGTATATATATATATATAATAAGTTTAATTTATAAAGCACTTTACATTTGAATGAAATCTCAAAGTGCTACAATACACACAAAGTATATGCACACAAGCAACAGAAACAAATAAATCATAGCAAGAGAAATCATGTTAAATACGATGTGGAAAAAAGGAAAGTTTTAAGTCCTTTTTTAAAATTTTCCAGAGTCTGTGGTGATCTGAGTTGATCAGGGAGCGAGTTCCAGAGGCGGGGTGCAGCGGTGAATGAAGGACGGGGGTGATATGTTCTGATTTTCGGACTCGCATCAGGATCCTAGCAGCGCTGTTCTGGACTAGTTGTAATTGCTGATGGTATATATATAATACCATCTATCTGGTCAGTTTTTTAAATACTTTGACCAATCTATTTCTATAATACACTTGTTTGCCCTGGCCCTAGGCATGTTACCTTTGTCAGTGTGATCATGTCAGCATGCAGAACTTAAGTTTTTTCAGAGTTTGTTCCAAATACGACAAGCAGAAAAACTGAATGCTGCTCAGAATAGCGCAGCTTCGATGGATGAGATTTTTGTAGAAATGAAGTTTCTTTTCCCACCACAAACTTCTCTGCGGCTCTTGTAAATCCCATCTGTGCTATTTTTACACCTACTTTATGACAGCACAGGAAATTAAAAATCTCTCTGGGGTGCCTTCTTCTCTGATGCTGTGTAAAGCAGTAGGTGGTATCACCAACTGGTACAGTATGTAGAGCCTTACAGAGTGTTCCTCTAAGGCGAGTGTGCTATTAGATCTTCAGTCCTTTCGCACTCTGCAGGACTCATCAATGGTCAGAAAAAGCTTCTCCCCTCAGACCATCAGGATGATGAACTCCTGTGCTGTTTTCTTGAACACAAGGACCCATCTGATGTCCAACTGTTCGATTACAGACCTGACAATCAATGTTCACACAGAGGTCGGCCCAACATTTGTGACTACAGGGCTGTAGGCACTATGTGTGCATGTATGCAGACTGTGCATGCATTAGAAAAGCAAAACGGATGCTTGTTTCATGAACTGTGCGTCTATGCTCTATTCTCTATTCTCATTAAGCACTTTTGAGCCAAATACAACAAAGCAGGACTGAAATATGATCAATGCTTAATCAGATGTGTCCATTGTAGAGGAGGTAGAGGTAGGTTATCCACTAATCAGAAGATCAATGGTTCAATTCCCAGCTGCGTGTTAAAGTGTCCTTGGGCAAGACACTGAACTGCAGTTGGCACCAATTGCATGGCAGCCAATGCCGTCAGTGTATAAATGTGTGAATATGGTGTGTAGTGTAAAAGTGCCTTGAGTGGTTGTAAGACCTTTATAGAGAAAAGCACTTTATAAGTACGGCCCATTTACCATTTACCATTTAATTTAATGGAATAATTAAGCAACTGAGAGAATAACAAGCCTGAACATGGAATGTGTTGTTGATTATGCCAAATATAGCTCATGAAGGCAGCAGTAGGGTTTTATACTGACCTTAATAAATATCCACCCATATGACATTCCTGTAACAAGGACTTACTGCATATCAGGTACAGTTAAAGTGATTATAGAGTCAGGAACCCTTTGGCCTTTACATAACATTTCCTCACATAGGACTTCATGTAATAAATGACAGCCAGTATAAGTTACAGTATTAATAATTTAATTTAAAAAAAGGTTTAAAAAGAGTTAAATACTAAGAGTAAATATAAATAGATAAAATAATACAAAAACATATTCATATTAAAATAAAATACAATAAATATAAAAAAAATAGAATAAAAATAAATATAAATGTAAAAAATTAACGCAAATTAAGAAATAAATTAATAAATAATAACAACAGCATCAGACAGAGGAGATAAATAGACGGTGGCTAAGCAAGATTAACCAGAGGAATTCAAATATCATCATCCCATCCATCAAACACACAAATATTGTGAAACATATTTGCGTATATTCTTATTCTTCGTTTAGTCAGCTGCAGACTTGCAGTCATTTGCTCCATCATGTAAACATTTTTCAGTCTCTGAACACATTGACCTATAGTTTTTATTTTGTTTTACATCCTTCCAGTTCATCATAATACTTTTCTTCAGTATATATCACTGATCTGCATTTCCTTTGGCCGTTTGTTTGTAATGTTTGTGTTTTATTCAGGTCATCATTGACTAAAAAGTAACTATGAGTAGTTCTGAGAAGAAATGTTTTTAACACCAGTATTTATGTAATGTGTCAGTAATGTAACAGATTTTCAGTACTCTTTCCACCACTGCTAAAAAGTACCAATAACCTCAGCACAGGAGAAAGTGTGACGGGTGCTGATCCCACAGACGTGATGTGATGTATTATCTTATGGCAATGTGAGCAAATCTCCAGATTAATTCTGCCAATCCTTTAACCTGCCACTAGTCAACTGTCCAGTGAGACAGAGGAGCAATGAACTGTTTATCCAGTATCTCATATTTTCCATCATCCACTCTGCCCTCACTCACACGCCAGTCTGCATCTATCTCAGAAATGCTGAGTTATCCTTTCCCTTTCAGTGGTGTGTGTGTGTGTGTGTGTGTGTCTGTGTGTCTGTGTAAGGGCGGAGGGTTAATCTTGTTGGCTGTGAATGCTCCACAGCCTGCTGCCCCACTGAGATGAGCTGCCAGGCATGACAGCAAACCCTCAGTGTGTGTGAGAGAGTTGTTTGAGTGCAAATCTAAGATAGAGAGCTCAGTTTGAACCCAGCCATTACTTTGTCGTAAATAGAAGCCATCCATGAACTTTATCAGTTCCTTTTCACGCAAACATCTTTTTCAGTTACTCCCAACGGACACCTTTTTGGATTAGAGTTCAACCAATGAAGGATAAAACCTCGGTGGTATATTTGGATTAAAGGCAACCAAGATGGCATCTTCATGAGCAACAATTGGGTCATTCTGCCACAGAACTCTCATCTAATCCCAAAGTTTAATCCACAATAAAAGGAGAATGGAATGCTCCCATGGTTTTTTATTATATACTGCCATGCTTTGAGTGTTTGGAAAACTAGAACGCGCTATAATGTGACAAACAAACGGTGAACCAAAAATAAAAAGTGCAATAAATATGATAAATATGGACAATCACCCTTGTTGTTCAAAGGCGACAAAATATACCAACACTGAATAATCGGTAATGAAGCGTTATACTTTTTATGAAGTAGTAGTAAAACTTAATGCAGAGTAACAATGAAGCCCGGAAATGTGCCATATGTAGTTCCAGAGTACACTTTCACATATCTGTACTGTATAGGGGTAATGGATGTAAAGGATACATGAATGCTCTGGGACACCATCATCAGTGATGTGTTTGAGGTCTCTAAACATCGGCACCCCTCGACCAGGGCAACTCACCCGTCGCAGCATGATCGCTCACAGATCAGCCCTGTTGATCCAAAGCCACCTTGCTTTAATGCCCAATCAGTAGAATACTTTACAGTGACCGAAAGAATCAAGCAAAGTCTCTGTCACCTCATAGCATGTTCCAGTCTCTGTCCTGGCATCATCTCCATCATTACATCATACATGCATTTCTACTTATTGGCTTCTTTCATGTGCTCTTCCCAGGGCGCTGTGCTTTAAGATAAGATATGTGACTCAGCGAGTTAGCCCCCAAAGAGTGGCAAAAAAAAATCCACAAAACGATACAGTATGTCTTATCTTTGCTGTTTCGTGGTCAAAAGTTCTATTCCAGCGCGAAGAAACGCTGCTGATGTCTCCTGCTGTGTCTCTGCTGCTGCTTCATATTCTTTTAATACCGCTTGTTTCAAACATCGCGTCGTATTAAAACTCGAAGTCTTCTTTCCTCCTCTCGGAATCCTCCTGAACAACTTTTACAAACAACTGATGTTAATAACTGTTGTTATCTTCTGCCACTATGAAAAACGACCACACTGATGAAGACATGTTCATTATTAGTCTGGCAGAGACGGGGCCAGGCTTGGGTCCTGCAAACGTCTGATGAGTCAACATGTGTTTAAAAAATCAGTTGAAAAGTTAAATTGCTTTTGAGTTCTCTTAGGGGAGGCCCATTATCCCACACTTTGACAGCCCCTGCTTTAGAGGATGAGCAGTTGTTTCATCACCTCAGCGGTGATCATGTTTGTGACAAGTTCCAAGCTCGATGATAGCTGGCCGCCTATCGGGGCTACATGGAGGTACAACATGGCAGACTCTGTGGAAGAGGACCTGCAGCATCTGTAGATACAAAAGCATACACTGCTTTACATATCTGACACTTCTCTGCCATACCCCTACATGGAATAAGTATGCATAAGAAAAGAATATAAGGAATGACATGGCCATTATAACGTGAGCAGTGAGAAATAATTAATTTATTCTTCTCTCGGGAAAATGCTTCATTTACTCAGTTCATTCTGGGAAAGTGAAAAATGTGAGCTGAAGATGGATCAGTGAAACAAACCCCGTCACTGTTTTCAATATTTTATGCAAAGCACTGATGTGTCGGTTTGGATCATACATCATAGGGCGGAGTCACAGTAACCACATCCTGCACCGGCTCCTGTGTGTGTGTTTGTGTTTACACAGATCACATAATCCAGTCCCTCAGTTCAGATCAGACCTCTCGTTCTCATAATGTAGTTTTACATTCCCTGAGATGCGTCTCTTCCCCCTGTACTGTACATTTAACACACACTGCTGAGACAGTCAATATCAACCTGCTTGCAGGCTTTAGTCCCATTGATTTCAGGCTGCAAGCGGGCTGATAGCCCTGCAGAGATGCAGGCTAGATGTGATCACATCAAAGACAAGACTGTACCCCCTATTCCCTAACCCTAACCCTTATGGGAAGTTAAATATGCCCTCTGAGAAAGGACAGAGAGGTAGTAATGGAATAAAGCTACCCAAGGAGAAAAAGTTTGTCTGCTGCCAAACCTCTGCTACTCTGCTTTTATTAGCTTCCTCTGACTCCCAGGATCCCCAGGGTGCTGCTTCACTGAGATGTGTGTATGATTTCATTTAACACTGGGAAGATGGATGATGATCCTAGCACTGTTAATTGGCCACAAATTTCACTACAGTACAAGGTAATATATAATGCATGTCTGGAGTAAATCTGTGAATTTGAATTCCTTTATTTTAACAGAGACCAAGTACAAAGAACTCTAACCTTAAATAAAACAAGTAGAGATGTAATCTACCAACCAACACTCTAAGCGGTCACACAGTCATAGATTTTGTTTCCTCCATTTTCTCGTGATAACAAGTTAATTTAATTTGTTTTCTCGAGATCTCAAGATAATGAATCAAATTAAGCGATAGGCCTGAGATTTCCATCACACGTGACGTCATGCCATGCTGACCTGATACTGACTGATGGATATGACAGGCTGAGTGATGTTTCATGCAATGATTTAACTTGGATGAACTTCAAACTATCCATTTAACAAACAACACAGAATAATGGTTTAAAGACAAAATAAGAACAATAATAACGAACGTTAAAATGATAAATGGACTGTAGTTAGCATTTCTATTCTTCTGAAAACTTAAGCAGCTTTTACACTACATATCTGATTCACTAACTGCTCAATGGTCTTTGGGAGCTAAACATTCACACAGCTTCTTTAGGGTCGGGTTCACCCGAGGACACTTCGACATGGAGACTGGAGGAGCCACGGAAGCACCGATCACCTGATTAGATTAGGTGACGAGCCGCTCTCCTGAGCCACACAGTCAGCATTTTTTAATAATAATTTTATTCACTGTTCTAAACAAAACAAATAAAACAAATAAAATGTGTGTGCACACACCGCTCTGTGGATTCCTCCATTGTATGCTCAGCGAACACATCACATGTTGCTGAGCTGTGAAGGACTGGGAGAGGAGCATCGCTGAGGAGAAGTTTCCTTTATTATTAAACGTAAAAAGTTTTGTAGCATTATTAAACATTTCCACGCTGGCCTTACTTAAACCCCAGAGTTGATGGTTGTTATTGCAACACTGAAATAATAATATAAGAATAGTTGGTGCAGGATCATGGGCATCCTTGCTGGCTTCCAAACATAGCAACAAGAACATTCAATATTGTGAAATAAACAGAAATAAATATGATTTCAGCTATGGGGATGGAGGGCTATGAATTATTCAACACTGCCCAGATAGCGGTCCCATCATTTGCTCACTAGGATTGGGCAATATGAGTCAAATATGCAAAAATCACATGTCCCAATAACACCTGCTGCTCTGCCTATGCAAATGTCCTTATCGCCCTCTACGCAGACACCCGGGTTTCTGATTCCAAGAGTACAATAACAGTTAGAATATAAAGCGAGGCCCCTAAGGAGAGTCATATTTCTGTCATTGCAGGGAATATATTTTGGTTATCTCACCAGGTTCATCAAAGATGCATGTTGAAGTTTTATACTGCAGCGATTTAGCAATGCATTTCCTACAAGTTGGGGAAATAATATTTGTGCGATCTGTGTAGGACGGATGGACAACAGACCGATCCCCAGGCTCAAGCTCTAACAAGGCTAAAACTCATCGAACTGACTGATGAACCTCATAATGACTTCCATCAGCCAGTTCTCTGCTATGAATTGGTTTATTCATATTATTATTTACAACAGGGATGCTCAGTCACAGAAGTTCATGTAAACAGATTAACCTAATTAAAAGTGGAACTGGAATATAACCAGTAGTGGGATTAGTCTGGCATGTGTTCATGAAACACTTATCTGTACCACTGTGTCCAATGCTGGGGCTTCAAACTGGCCTCAGCTAACTGCTGCTGCTGCTGCTATCAGTGCTGAACAATATGGACAACACACACCGCCTTGACACTGAAGAGGAGGAGAAGAGAGGGAGGTGAGGGGAGACAAATGAAGAGCAGACAGAAAAGACAACAGCTGGGCTCTGAGGGAAGCAATTTGTAAAACAGATAAAAGCTGAAGTCAGCTGAAGTTTGCCCATGATTCTCAACAGATGGCGGTGTCAGAGTGTCAGAGGAAAGATTTTATTTTATTTTTGTAATAATAACAGTAGATCACATTACCTCTTCAAATAAGAACTCCAAGGCCATGAGATACTGACATGCAATCAACCAGAGTCAACACCAGGGGACCTCCATGCATATTACAAGTTAACCTGAGGGGAACATGAACGTCTGTACTGAATTTGATCAGTTCATCCAGTAGTTGTCAGAACATTTGAATCTAAACTAATAATGTAAATTGTTTGATTCATGGCCAAAGCATTGCATTACAAGGAAATGTTAGTGCAGCAATAAGTACTGTGACAGTTGTAGAGGGGATAGATTTAGCATGTCCAGTTGTTGGTAGTGTAGGAGAGGAGGTCCTCTCTGAAGAGCTGGAGGTCTTCAGGAGGTTTTTAAAGGGACGCCACTGCTCTGGTAGGAAGCGGTAAGATGTTCCACCAACGGGAAACAACAGACGAGAAAAGCTTCAGCGTACGGCTGTCAGAGCCAGGCGTCATTCATTGGAGAGGGTAACATGTGCCTGTGTGAGGACTCTGCGACAAAAACACAAGTGTTAAAAAAGCAAAGAGAAAAAAAAAAAAACTCAGCAAATTATGGAGGAAAAGTTGAGACCAGAACCAACTTTTGAGAATTCTTAAGAAACACAGTCCGACATCAAATAAACAATAAAATATGAAACCAGGTGGTATCCAGGCTGAACTCATGGACTAGACTATGATACTCTCACAGTTGTATTCCGGCTTGGTTTATTTGCTGTACCCAGTGTACCCAACTATGTGTGGCTCGCAGTCTGTGCTGCACAACACCAAGAAACTGCCTTTGGCGTGTGTCTGTTTATTTAGAGAGAGAGAGACAAAAAGAAACACAGGTGTGGTCGAGCGACATAGACAGTAAATGGGAAAGAGTGAGAATGGAGTGAGCAGACAGAGGAGATCATAGGAAGTGGTTGACAGGAATTTACTGGTGAGCTGAAATTGAGAATCAGCAGGATAGAGATGTTAATTATGTACTACACATCTGCAAAACACACAGTATACAGCGTCTACTTTAAATGAGCTTTTAAATGAGTTGATACCATTGGAACAGTTTATTATCCTGGAATGATCCTGGTGAATGACATGAGAGCTGGAGAGCAGGAATATGACTGTAATAAGCAGTTTGATGACCTGGGTATGATGGTTGAAGATGACATGGTGGGTGAGATGCCACTTCCTCAGGGGTGGAGAAAGGTGGTGGGGTTTGTAGGAGGAAGTGTTAATGAAATCACAGCATCCAACATGCATCATCCACTCCTCTCCTCTCTTCAACTCTCCCTTTCCAGCACCTGAAACAATGCCTGGAGGCCTTGTCCTTGTTTTTTAGGTAAAGCTTGTTGAAGATATTCAACAGTTTTTATCAGTCCACGTCTTCCAGGTTAGTTTTGTTTTGTTTCTAATGGAACAGCTGCACAGCAGATATAGCTGCCACTATTGTGCATGCTAGTTTACTGTCAGTGCAGTTGACTATGGCAGTTAGACCCCATTGTTATCATTATCGTAAGGGGGCTGTAATGCCATGAGCCGTACACAAGCATTGCCCTGGTCAACACTGATGGTTGTGCTAATGGATGGAGAATAATGGCTGAAGATCTGGATGGATGTGATGTAGAGCAGGACTTCCAATGAGCTCTGTGGAAGGAACCTGCAGCAAGAAATGTCCAGAGATCTTTAAAACCTTTTAGCCTTGGCTTTTGGACACAATGTTTAAAGAGGGATAGAACACGACTAACCAGATTACACATATAGAATCAAATTAAAACAAATTTTATTTGTATAGCCCAAAGTCACAAAACACATTTTCCTCTGAGGGCTTTACAATCTGTACAGGGAGTGACACCCTCTGTCCTTAGACCCTCGGTTCGAGTGACACAAAAAACTTTTAACAGGGAAAAAATGTGGAAGAAACCTCAGGAAGAGCCACAGAGGAGGGATCCCTCTCCCAGGACGGACAGACGTGCAATAGATGTCACGTGTACAGGACAATTCAACACAAACATATTGTACAATTACAATAAATTATAAAATGATTACAGTAGCAGTGGAACCTGTGATAGAGATAGAGAGACACAGATGCACAGCAGCAGCAAATCATTAACTAACTATAAACTGTGATGGAGATATGGTAACAATAATGATAGTAATAATATATGTAGTGGACGTCATGCAGGATCACAGCAGCAGCCACGATTCATGAAAACCTGCTGGACCAGAGAACACAGTAACTCAACCAGACTCAATCAAATGTACATATGAATGTCTCCATGAAACAGAAAGCAGAGTGCTGCTTGTTTCTGCATAGTTACATGTTTCCCATAGAAACAAGCAGATAGGGTGCGACGTCGTGACATCCCCACCGCTATGCACTGGAGCCAGTACTATGAGCTAGTGTGTATCTTCTACAGTCAGAACAGAACACAACGGGTCAGTCTGCAAGGGGTTGTGCTTGAACCTGGACAGTAATCAGTGAGGCCATAGATGCATGTAGCAGCCCTCAGAATCGCTCATAGGATACAGTCGAATAGTCAAAAAAGATGAGCTCCTAAGTCCTTTCCTAACCACTTTTCCTTGACCTCGATGAAAAATGTCACAGGTTTAAGGAACTAGGAGAAGACGATGTGTCATAAGGACTTTAACACCAAATGTGTCATTGTTAATCAGGGTTTTCTGAATGTTACACAGAGTCAGAATTTATTTCCCACACTGGATACAAGTGTTTCCACCACGTACATGCACACAAACACACTCATAATGGCTCGCAATAGAGACACACATAAATACACAAATGTGGCAAATTTAGAAGAGGCAGACAGCATACATTGAAATACATGCAGGAGGAAAACTCCTGCATGTATTTCAATATGTGATTCAAAATAACAGGCTCGCTCGCTGCATTAGCCTGACTCACAGTAATGATCCTGGATACAGAAAAGGACAATTCGATTTCTTTTAGCCTTTGCTACTGAGCTTTCTGATGAATTACTGAGATATTTTTTAGTCAATTTAATTTAAATTGCCCCCCCCAAACACACACACACACATATGCACACACTGTAATTACAGTGACGTTCATGAAGGTAATGTTTCTCTGGCAGCCCACTACAAGCCCACACACAGAAAGACAAAAAGTGTTTCCCATTTAAACAGCCGACAGCATCACTCAGCACACTCACCACAATAGTGACAGACAGACAGACCAAAGCACAAAAAATCATCTGCCCCCTGAGTTCCTATGAAAGTAGCTGGCTGAGCACATCGGACAAGAAACTTGCATGCCTCCATGTTTTTGCGCCAATAGAGTCATTTTCCAAACCGAGCCGGTTAAGAGAATAAACGTTTGAAACTTTCACTGGCCGACGTCCTGTTGGCTTCCCACACAGCTCATCCAGATCTTCCAAATGTATTTTGTTTATCAAATCATCAACAGGCAGAACACATGGACAGGGTGACTTCATTTGTTTTGGAGGATGATATCACCTTTGTTAAGCAATTTTTCTTAATCCTTAATTTGAACACAGACACACACGCTGCTCGTTTAAAAAAATGTCTCCAACACCAGTTATCAGTAACTAAACCATGCTTTCTTCATGACTTCTATTTATGCCGGTGTTCAATAAACAAGATGTCATAATGTCAAAGTAGGCCTCAACTTTGGGGCTGGATATTTTTTTGGAGCCACACCTCCAGTTTGGATTCCATGTATGTTGCATATAATATTTAACGGACCCTAAAGACATGAGCTTTGACCTCCTGACTGCTGGCCATGTGTCATTTTCTGTGATTTAAAATCAAATACATAATAATCAACACATGAGCATGTGACATGTGACATAACCAGCATTTTGTGGACAGTGACAGTTTGTTACAGCTGGTGCTGTTATAAAATGAGACATTAATATCATCTGTGATGTATCATAAATATTAATAACATAAAGTTAGCCCCGGCAGCTATGAACCAATAAACATTTATGACTCTGGTGGTTGACTGAAAAGCTAAGATTGATCACAGAGGTTTATTCAAATTATTCCGCGATGGAAATAACTCAGTGCCACGTGGTGTTTACAGCAGGCAGCTCCTCTACAGCCTGTCTGATTTCACAAGTTCAAGTTCAGTTTAATTGTCACATATAATCATACAGGTACAATCAAAGAGACACACATTTCTCTGAGCCCCAATAACAGTAATAGGGTAGGACAGAGACAGAGCCTCGTGTTCTGTGCTGTTTCCATACCAGACTGTGATGCTCCCTGTCACGACAGCCTCGATGCTGCAGGAGTAGAAATACCTCATTATTTGAGATGCCTGGAATTTCCTCAAGTGTCTGAGGTGAAACAGTCTCTGCCTTAGCAAGAATGTGTTACAGAATATGGTTTAAGTGGTGTGTAATCACCTAGAAATATGAATCATTAACTTTTAATTATATTAGAAATAAGCTTTTATACCTACAGAAGCCGCTGGTCCTCTTCCACCATGTTGAACCACCATGTTTCTACAGTAACTCACAATGGACAAACTAAACACTGGCTCTAGCTAGGGTAGCTTAAACTATACGACTTGATGCTCCTGAACGTTACACATTTGTCCTTTAAAGAGACAACAACAACGTGGGTGACACAGATGACAACAAGTCCAGGAAGAAGAGGAAGAACTGGTTCCCATGGTTTTGTCTCCTGGATGAAGACGGTGTACAACATGTTACACCAACGTTTCCGAGCAAAAACATCAGAGAACTTTCTATCAAGTGTTGTGCGAGAAAACCTTTGTATTCCTTCCTTTTAATAGGCAGCATGGTGGCTCAAAGAAAAGCACTGAGGCTGCACATTCGAAGATAATAGTCATTGTTGTGTGTTCTACCACTAGAAAAGTGTTCTACTTTCCTCCCACAGTCCAAAGACTTGCCTGTTAGCTTGAATGAAGACTCTGAAATATGCACTGAATTCAAATTGGCCGGAAAAAGGAAGAGTGCAATTACTCAATCTCCATATGGAACAAACATTAAAAAACAATATGGATCAGTAGATGGAAAATGCTGATCATTTTGCATTGAAGTTCAGCTCTGTTTTCATCACAGCACAGTCTGGGTCAACTTTTAACCACAATGTGTAAAATAATGTAGAGTCAAATAAACTCATTCCAGTTTGAAATGGACTTTTTCTGGATCTTTTACTGAACATCAAACAAACAAACTTTTGAAGGACAATTTATCTGAGGTCAGTTGGGCTCTGTCACTGAAGACATTTTCATTTTATCTAATTAGTCAACCTTTAGTCTTCAAAAACTCTCTGCGCTCCCTGAACTGATCTCTGACATGCTGCACACAAATGAGGTGCACACCTGTATTAACGAGGTGCACACCTGTATTAACGAGGTACACACCTGTATTAAAGAGGTACACACCTGTATTAAAGAGGTGCACACTTGTATTAACGAGGTACACCCCTGTATTCACGAGGTGCACACCTGTATTAATGAGGTACACACCTGTATTAACGAGGTACACACCTGTATTAACGAGGTGCACACTTGTATTAACGAGCTGCACACCTGTATTAACGAGGTACATACCTGTATTAACGAGGTGCACACCTGTATTAACGAGGTACACACCTGTATTAAAGAGGTGTACACCTGTATTAAAGAGGTGTACTCCTGTATTAACAAGGTGCACACTTGTATTAACGAGGTACACCCCTGTATTCACGAGGTGCACACCTGTATTAACGAGGTACACACCTGTATTAACGAGGTGCACACTTGTATTAACGAGGTGCACACTTGTATTAACGAGCTGCACACCTGTATTAACGAGGTGCACACCTGTTTTAATGAGGTGCACACCTGTATTAACGAGGTACACACCTGTATTAACGAGGTGCACACTTGTATTAACGAGGTGCACACTTGTATTAACGAGCTGCACACCTGTATTAACGAGGTGCACACCTGTTTTAATGAGCTGCACACCTGTATTAACGAGGTGCACACCTGTTTTAATGAGGTGCACACCTGTATTAACGATGTACACAACTGTATTAACGATGTGGTCTAACAGCTCATAACACTGAAATTATAAATTCAGATGTATTACTTTATTAAAGTTGACTTCCAGTGCACTTATTCATATTCGTTTACATGTTCTATATTCTCAGGATGTGACAATGTGGAGATATAATATTTTCAGTGATGAGTCAGGTGTGCTGTCATGCTGATTTGAGCACATATTAAATGTCTAGTTGACCAATCAGATTGCTTGGTCGGACCTACTTGTTGCATAATGCTACATATACTGTACATACTACTACATCTGCTCACAGATCTACTGCCAATCTGTGTATCTGTGTTTTATTGGAGTTCAGACAAAACATCTCGAGTCAGGCAGAGTCATCGAAAATTCTCCTCACTATGTCTTTCAAGCAGCGTGCTGTGGTATGATTGATGTTTAGCGTAACATTAAAGTTATTCCTGGGTTATTAAAAGTTATTCTGACACATCCACTGTGTGGGAGCCTGTTCTGGATATGACTAATCACTATTAGGTGGAGAGTGTGGGAGTTTTATGAGAGGTCGTTAGGGACATGATTCAGAATTACCATGCACGGACTTGTACTTTAACTTTACCACTAGTATACTCATGAAACTCATTCACCTGAAAACCACACACACACACACACACACACACACACACACACACACACACACACACCGTACACACACGCAGGCGACATGTTTTTACACAAATGACTGGACGAGCTGGGCCCCAGTACAAATAAAAAAGGTACAAATCACAAATAGTTGCTCAACCACTGTATCAATATGAAACACAGCGCTGCAATTGAACTTTTAATATTGTCACACAGACGCTTTGGGCAAGGCGCCCTTCAGCAGGTGCTGGCAATTCCACAATCAATATGCACAGGTGGGATTAATTATAGGTGATTACAAGCAGCACACTGATGATTAGACACATTTGTAAGTGTGTCTAATCATCATTAGAGTCACAAGCTAATGAAACCTCTGCGACAGCCTTAAAAGTCAGAGAACATCGCGGGACAACCTAAAGCCTAAAATACACTGCGTGCGGAAGGGCTCCGGAACGGCGACGGAGCCGATACGTTTCAATGTTAGTCAGTGTGTCAGCTCGCAGATTGTGCGGGGAAGGAAATCGGCTACAAAATACAAAATAAAACCCCGGGTTAATTTTCAAAAAATACGATCGAGTTTCATTTCAAGAACACGTCATAATGGGCGGGGGCCGACCTGAAGTCAACAGGTGAGGGGTTTGCAGGTGTAATCATTTATGACACCTCACATCCTTTTTATAAGGACACCAGAAAAAAGATGCGGCGTGGATTTCCGTCGCAGGAGTCAAAGAGACTACAGCCAGCAATATTGCGCGATTATGCGTGAATTCACGAGATCTCGTGCGTTCTCGCAACGCTCTGTACCCAGAGGAGATGCACCTGAGCGCATCACAAACGCCGTTCCGGAGCGGAGCCGTTCCGCATGCTGTGTATTTTAGGGGTTAGAGTAAGTTCAGTGGCCTGATTTACTCAAACCCAGATACTCAGATCTGCTCAGGGTCATGCAGTTGTATCCTGAATCTAAGTCATGCACTGACATACGCTGAGCTCCAGTTTGTGGCACATATTGAAAAGTGACCCTCAAAATGCAGGTCCATTTCAAACCCTAGATATTTTTATAAAGGGGTCATCCGTCTGGTGAATTCAGATTTGTCTGAGGGGCCCATGATATTTGGAAGTAAAACTGGAGTGTGTGCTTTTTGATTAACTACATTAAGGATGCAGTAACTAGTAACTTTAAGGTCTTATCGTGAGTTGAGCGTGTTTTCTTGCTGAAGATAACATAGCAACTAGGTTCAACCCGCCCTGTCTAATACCACTTTGTACCGTGTTCGGTCCCAGTCTGGCCGTGTTCACTGGGAGGCCGCTAGATCTATTAGGCAATCACAGCTAGAATTAGCAGCAGTAATTAGCGGTGAGTAATTACCATGGTGATATGCTTCCCCCTATTTGTTTGGAGTACAAATTTGACAGGTGGATAATCTTTACATACTGGACCATCAACCTCCCAACAATGAAAAGATGAACTATGCTGATTTCCCACATTTCTGTTAAGGTGGTTATTCAAGATGTTGGAGGTACGCTGTGGTGCATGCTGAGTGGTTTCTGTTAGTTGTTCAGATTTCATAGATCTCCAGCTTTTCAAGCAACTAACGTAACAAGCGCAAAAGACACAACAGTACCATCAGAGGTCAAGCAGAGATCCCGGAGTCATGTCTAACCAACACAATGCAGATCGATTGGTTGGCAGATTTTAGCTTCCAGTATCGATCTATGTATGATACGATGATGATATTTACGATACATATCATATTGGTAGTTATGTTTCCTGATATGCAATCTTTTTAAACAGTATGCAGAAAACAATACTTGGTGTGATTTAGAAACGGTGTCATCAGCGCCAGCGACTCCACTGATGACGATACTGTCTGCAGCACAGGTAATCCTTGTGTTGTATTAGACTGCAGTAGTTTAAGAGAGGGTAAACCTATTGAACTGGTAACTGTGTAGGCGTGTGTAAAGTATGGATGACCTAGTGACCCAGTTTTACTCGTGAGTCCCGTCTCATAGTTTTTGGGTGTGTTCGACCAATTGTTTCTGATTCCAGCAAGAATTTGGATCGGCCATTTATATGCACTTTTCCTGCATAACACTGTCAGAGTCTCTGCACAGTGCACACTTCTCTTTCCTACCTACACAGAACAGTTGCTTGAGAGCTTGTGTGAGTAGGAGGAGTTGAGTCAATGGGGTTAAGTTTGATTTTATTGTGTTTGAAAGAAAAAGATCTCCCGAGTTAAAAAGAACGCTTACTGTAACACTACATGAATAAATCAGGAAAACATGTAATAAAATATAAATTCCAAATACATTCTACCAACCACAGAGCTTAATAATTTCATCCCTCCCTTTGGAAGCATGAATGTGCTCATTTTCATAGCAATCAGTATGAAAGTCTTTTCTTTTAAAGTTTGAAATATATATATATATATATATATATATTGCATTTTCTTCTTAGGTGTATATTACGTCACTCTGTGGTGTGCTAAAAACAAAAAACATGTCAAATGCCTCAGAATCTTCAATCTTACAAGAACGAATATAAATAAAACAAGATGAGACATTAAACTCTGAGCTTTTAAAAATTCACATATGAGCCTATCAACAGTGACGCAGCAGCAGCTCTGTCATTGATCCACTATGAAATATCTCAACTTCTTTTTGATCCCTGGTCATATTGGTGTTTATTCATCCAGAGGATGAATCTCTGTGGATCCACTGAATTTTTATCACCAGCAGATCAATGTTTCACTTACCCAGTGAAATATAGAAACATCTACTGGATCAGGGGAGTCAAACGCAACCAGTGGAGAAAATGAAAGAGTAATAACCAGCCCTGTGGAATCCCCTCACACACCTGATGCATCTAAAACGTACAAAGTGTCTCTCCTGAGGTTAGTGTTTCTGAAGCAAACCTAGAAAAAGTACGACGGTCGGGGGACATGCATCTGTGTGTGTGTGTGTGTGTGTGTGTGTGTGTGTCTTGACCGCTGTTTTTTTAAAGTGAGTGAATGATTGATAGTTGACTTGTCTTTTTTTATGGGTAACCATGGCAACATCTGGCAGCGCCTACTTGTTCTGCTGTTTTATAGCAGCGTTATATTTTCAGCAGGAGAGCGGCTCGGTCTGGAACACAGAGTGATGAAACTGGAGTCCAGTTGTGATCGAGCTGTGAACAAAATGAAAACGGGTCAGTAGCACACACACACGCACACACACACACACACACACACACACGCACACACACACACACACACACACACACACGTGTGCTGCATGGATAGACCTGATGAATCCTGATGTGTCTGATGTTCCTCTGGTTTTTCCTCTGCAGCCACCATTGAGTCGATATTTGCTGTTTCAAATGAAGTATTGCTTGTAGTGAAATAGAACTATTGGATGGATTGCCGTGACATTTATTATTGGCATTCATGTTCCCCTCAGGATGAATTGGCCGGGATCACTTGTGGACGTTTCAGCCAAAATAAAGCCTCAGAAACTTTCCTTCTATTTATTTGACTTAACAAGGCTGAACATGCTACCTACCCAGCCGTCTAACTGGCTGGGTGGGGTTGTGAGCTCGCTTCATTACTCAGCATCAAAGTGAAGAGCTAGTTCTAATGGCTTTATTTCGTTCTGAAGACATTCCTCAGAAAAACTGTTCAATTCAAATCAAATCAAATCAAATTTTATTTGTATAGCCCAAAGTCACAAAGTACATTTTCCTCTGAGGGCTTTACAATCTGTAAACAAATATAAATAATCGATAAACATAACTGGGAGCAAAGAGGAAACGAGGAAACACATCTTTAGAAAAATATGATGTACTCACTTCTGAACGTCATTTGAAGTGAAGCGATGATGATGATGGAGGCACAGCTGGATCAGCTGTCAGTCACAATTTTTATTCATTTATACAAAAAACTGTTTTGGTCTCTGTAGCTAATTTTCCTGTTCATGACAACTGTACTGAGGGTGAATTTTTGTATAACTCACCTGTTCAAATGTTATTAAGGCTTAAAGTTTTGCAGAATTAAGAGTATGGCTGCTTTGATTGACAGGTGAGTGCTGTCACGGATGACTTGTTTGAGCAACCAGGCATGATTCAGCACACCTCAGTTCCACCGAGGATCCACATCTTTGCTGATATTTAAATTAACCGGGAAAAAGAGGCAGGACTGCCAAGATGGCAACAACAAGAGCCACCACACTGAGCTTGGTAACAGCTCTGGGTGACGTCACAGATACGACGTCCGTTCTTTATACTGTCTATGTGAACTTCCAACAGTTGAAGTAAATGAGTGGGTTAGACAGTGGAAGAGAAGAAGCATTCCATGTTTGATGAATACTGCAAGATACATGCAAGGTCACAATGCTGAGTCATGTTAGCCTATAATTTACAACAGTGCATGCGCATATTGTTTAATCAGAGATTGTCCAGCTGTTAAAGCATTTCACACTTTAAAAGGTGCCTCAAAGATTTTTTAAACTCAATTATTAAATGCATTTGTGATAATGTATACATGATTCCTTTATATCTACAACAATCAGTGTATATATTAGAGAAAATCTTGGTTGGACCAGGTCTGCATCTGTCCCTGAAAAATGATTAAGAAGAGCTTTTAAGAGAAATCTGAATTTGTGTCACCATAAAATGTATATTGTCATTGTTTATTTTACCAGCTCATATTCATTTTTGTCATATGTTTTAATCATATTTTTTTCGATGTGTGCATGTTTTAAATGTGTTTCTGTTTGGCCTTGTAATATCTGCCTCCGTCTGACTTTGGGCTGACAAATGGTGGCTGTACTCATTCATTAACTTTGTTATTGCTGTGATCAAACCTGATCCTCCAGGGCAAACTCATACAGGACTACAGATGTTCTGGTAAGTGCAGAGGCCACATGAATAAACTGTCCGGATGACTAACCTCGCACAGAGTTATGCCCTTGATGACAGTGGGGAAACCTCTTCAAAGGAACAACAGCTCTATCTGCTGGTGAATCATTGTGCAACATGTTCCCGCCTCAAAGGATCAGAGCCAGACTATAATTCAGCCCAGACAAAGTCAGACACAGCTCCAAGAGAAGATGAAGATCACACACAAGAACCACACACTCAGCACAGGGAAGAAGTGGACTGAGAGATTAAAAATATGTGTTTATATAACCCGAAGGCCTGAAGGTCTGGAGAACATATGCAGTGTGCCATCCTTGCCCCGGCATTTCCACCAAACATCACTTCCTTATGGCTGAACTCTGAAGCTATAAAGTTTAGCAGGTGTCCAATAAATCTGTGAAGAGGTTTAAACTGCTGTGTCCTACAGCCCGAGGGAGAGCAAGAGGAAAGCTCAGCACACTAACTTTTCACTTCTCCTCCAAACTATTTCAAGAGAAGGAGTTTTGTAACTAGGTTCAGGAACAAGGGCCACGCCTCAAACTCATCCTACAACTACTTCAACGCACCTTATCCACTCACTCCCTCTTTGACTCAGTTTTCACATCCCCCCCTTTGATGAGTTCAAAGCTGAACTGCTGTATCAATGTAGAAACAATGTTTCACCTGCAAATTCACAATTCTAATCCGTTTGTGTTGTTTTAATGAATCAGGTTATGGAAAGCCAAAATAGTTTCAAAGGAGTAGTTCATGTAGTGAGTGAAGACAGTGAGCTTGATGTATTTATGATATTATATGTGTGTTAAGTTGCAGTGTGTGAAGCACTCAGGGTCTTTTCATGTCAAAGTCCAGTTTGCTTTGACAGTAATTTTAACCCGAGGTTCGCTCCCTGCCTTTTTTTTTTAGTAGTTGGTAGAGTTGATCAGTCGTCATCATGTTCCCCAATACAATGCAACTTCTTTTCATTTAATAAATAAAATCATTCAAAAACTAAATCAAGTATCAAGTTGTTCAGCTTTTAATAGCTCTGCATAGCAACACCAGAACTTATCATATCACAGCATGGCAGCAACATTTTATTCCTGTCTTTTTATCAAAATGTTATTTAGTGTTGAATCGTTTGTCTAATTTTAGTTGACTAAAGATTTTAGAGTTTATAAGTTTAATTCACCTGTGAATGTTTTTAGGTTAGCTAATAAAACGTTCACTTACAAACATTTGTCAACACATTTCCTCATTTCATCATAAATTAGGTTTTATTCAGTTATCATTTTCATCAGTGATAAAAAAATGTTGTTTACAATAATGATGAAAATTAACAGTGACGTAAACATCAGGTGGAATCATTGGCATGAATGACCATTAGATTTAATTTTCTGCTAGGTAGAGTCCAAAAGAGTCATTTGGTGTTTGCAGGTAAAACTGTTGTCATGGAAACACAGGCAGTTTTCAGTTCATGGACCACCACTCATGATAGATTGGCTACTGGTCGTCCTCAAACAGGACTTCATCTATGAGCACGTCATTGTCGTCGACAGGAATCTCCTGACAGAGCTGCTCTTTGAAGGCCAAGGCGATGGTGTAGGGCTTTCCTTTGGGGTGTCTGATGCAGCGCTCCAAGTAGGTGTCGTAGAAGCCCTTCCCTCGTCCCAGACGCTTGCCCGACCGGTCAAAACCCAGGCCCGGCATCAGGATCAGGTCCAGACCACCTGGATAGAGAGAGCAGAGAGTGTAATCAGTGATAAATGTCTGTAAATATGGACAGCTAAGAGCTAAACTTTATCCAAGATGTTACTGTGTACCTGAGTTAATACTTTCTCAAAAATTTGAGATATTAATCTCTGTAAACTGTTAAAAACACAAATTGTGTTAATAAAAATCAAAGAAAACGCCAAGACACTTTAACGTGATGGTCAAGTTAGCCCTAAAAACAAATTTCAATGTATTGTGGTCAAACAGATCCCATCCGAGGTCCTTTTGTTTAGTAGACTGGGAAAAGGCTTCCTGTCGTCTGATTCCTTTTTGTGTAGAATATGGGCCCTGTAACGTGGACATGTTACTGTTACGGCAGTCCATATAGTATCTAACCACAGAGTGGTTAACATTCCCTGTGTGGATGGAATATTTGTGTGTCGCAGACTTCTTTTTGTTCTGAACTTTGCAACTGGGACACTCTGCTCTGTGGATCACAAATGAGGTTTTGCAGTGAATGAAACAATTAATAGTGAATTCCCTCTGAGATAGAAAATCCAGAAATATCTTGGTCTGTCTCACATTGGTGCAGTTGGTTGTAATGTACTTAGAGGATCTCTTGGGTTTTGGACCCAACCGTAACAAATTCTAATAAATTGTGTTCCAAGTTGATGTTGTGCTGCAGCTGTGGAGTCACTCTCTGAGGATGAATCTCTGTGGATCCACTGAATTTTTATCACCAGCAGATCAATGTTTCACTTACCCAGTGAAATATAGAAACATCTACTGGATCAGGGGAGTCAAACGCAACCAGTGGAGAAAATGAAAGAGTAATAACCAGCCCTGTGGAATCCCCTCACACACCTGAGCTACACTTCTCCTCTGCGGTTACTGTTTCTGGGTCGGGGAACATGCTCCTCTGGGATTTTTTTTTCTTTGTGGTAAAAATAACTTTTGAAATGTTTGCGTCGTACATGTCAGTGTGTTTCCATCTGCCTGCACTCCTCTCGACTGCTGTTTGTTCAAAGTGACTGATTTGACAGTTGCCTTGTCAGGACACTGCTTCTTTTTTTTCTTTTTTTTCTCAATATGTAACCATGGTAACTTCTTGCACGGAGGCTGCTCATTCTGCTGGGACACCGGGTTCATCTAGAACACAGGATGATGAAACTACAGTGCACAAACTGTGGACAATATAGAAATGGGTCAGTAGCTTATACAAAGCTCAGGCATTTTTGGAGCAGTCGCTGCCACCATAGTTTCTCCTTTACGCATGGAAAGAAAAGGTGAGGTGAGGGGGCTGTAATTCTGCAACTACCAGTTACCACTAATTGTACACGCTGCTCCTTTAAGCCCTTTATTCATTTTAGCATCATCGTCAGACAAAATGAGACTGAAATCTAAATATACGAGGTCAAAGATCAGAGGTCAGAGGTTTAGTGGCCTTCTGATATCTGCATTGTAGGCTGACACTGTGACATGGTGTCTGCAGTCAGTCATGAAGTATTATTAATATTAATATTATTGTGGTGCAGTGGTTGCACTGTCACCTCACAGCAGGTTCCAGGTTCGAACCTGGGCTGGGGCCAGGTTTCTGTGTGGGTTCTCTCTGGATACTCTGACTTCCTCCCCACAGTCCAAAGACATGAACTTAACAGGTGAACTGGTGACTCTAAGTTGTCCGTAGGTGTGAATGGTTGTTTGTCTCTATGTGCTCTGTGATGAACTGCTGACTTGTCCACAGTGTACCCCGCCTCTCGCCCAATGTCAGTTGTGATAGGCTCCAGCCCCACCGTGACCCTGATGAGAAGCAGCTACAGATGATGAAACATGAAGTGACCTCCCTCTACTGGTTGAAACTTGGCTATTACAATTTCCTCATTTTGGAGGCAGCTTTTATTACCAAGACACAGAGAACGTGACAGCAGCTGCTCATAGCTGATCAGTTCAGTTAGCTCCACCTCCAGCAGCTGTATTCCTGCTACTACTGCTGCACTTTTAAATTCGATGTGTGAGAGAAAACTTAAAGGATTTAAACTTTTAGGAGTTACTGATGTTTCTGTATTGGCAGTGGGTGAAGCTCTTCAGAGGAACAACAGCTCTATCTGCTGGCGAATGTTCTGGATCACACATCGGATCCAGCAAATCTGCCTGGGACATCTTCACAGCCAGCTTCATTTATTGAGTTTATTCTAATAATCAGAATAATATTGAAGAACACTGTGCATGCGTACCTGTAGCCAGTGCTTCCTCTCTGCTCTTGTCGTCCTCAGCGGGCTGTCGGATGTTCCAGGATGTCAGCGGCAGCGTCTGGATGTCCTGCAGACTGTTCATCTTCAGCATGTCCATGTGGGAGCTGCGGCTCTCGTATCTGGGGATGAAGCAGCTTTTACCCAACTTGAAGACGTCTTTGATGATTTCCTCAGTGCGCACTTCATCGTCCATGTTCACAAACACTGCGATGCGCTTACAGGACACATACTTTGGGTGTTTGAACAGCTACAAGACAATACAAAGAAGGGAAACTTCAATTCAGTCATGATGACAAGGATTTGTTGTTGAAGTACAAATCTGATTCCAGAAAAGTTTAGTAGAATGTTTGTCAGCACACGGTTTGAATGATTTTTTTCCAGAATATCATTCAAAGATTCAGAGAATCAGAGAAATCTCTGCATGTAAGGGACCAGGCCCAAAACCAACACTGAATGTTGGTGACCTTTGACCCCACACCATTGACTGTATGAAGGATATTACTACATGTGCTCAGGAACGCTCAGAAAACTGTTCAGACTCGCAAAGAGAAAGACAGATATCTACAACATCCAGGAAACTTCTCTGAGCCGACTGAAGAGTCCAAGCTTCAAAGAGTTTCTGCATGACATGACTGACTGTTTTCACTGTGGATCTGATGTCACATCAGTCACGTGTAAGCATCTGTCCCAAATCTGTAACAGCAACGTGACGGCTGCGCCGCGTTTTGGCTGCGTCCTTTGCCCGGCGTCAACTCACACCGGGCGCGTGTAAACTGTGTATAAAGAAAACAACAACAACAACAAACAGCTGACTTTGCTTGGAAGAGATTATAAAAAGCATCTGTTGTCATAAATTATTGTGTTGTTCCACTTCAACAATTAGTCTCTCATCGTCCATGTTGAGACCCTTTGATTGATTGACTGCTGACCTGGTGCCACCGGTCACGACTTAATGTTGGTGTGAAGTTGTAAAAAGCTACATGAACTGCGTATTGTGTTTTATTTTGAAAGGGGGCAGAAGCTTATTACGTTGATTCTGTGTCGGATTTCCTGTCAGATGCTTTTTTAAATCTCCTCCATGTCAGAGAAGCAAAGTCAGCTGTTTGTTGTTGTTGTTGTTTCCTTTATACACAGTTTACACGTCCAGGATTCTCACGTGATCTTTTGTGAATTAGTGATGTGTTGGGTGATAAATTAATTAAATAGTTAGTACGTTTTATTTATATAGCACATTTTTGCACTGACCAAAGTGCTTTACAATGTCAAAAATAAAATGGAATAAATATTAATATAAAAAAATATAAAATAATAATAACAGCAGCAATAATAATAAAATAATAATTAATTAATAAAACCAATTAATAAAATGTGAGGGAGCCGAAAGAGCCGGTTCCTTAAAAGTATGCAGAGCCAAAAGAACCGACTCTCCAAAAAGAGCCGGTTCCTTATAAGTATGCAGAGCCAAAAGAACCGACTCTCCAAAAAGAGCCGAACTTCCCATCACTGGTTTGAATACGGCCGGCTCGCGACGCGGCCGTTACGCGCCCGGTGTGAGTTGACGCGGCGCAGCCGTTACACCTCCTGTGAGTAATATTCACCATATGTACTGTATGTGATAAGTGTTATTAATATTATTATTATTATTATTATCAGCTGTTACATGAACAGACTTCTAACTTCAGACAGAGCAGTCACCGTGTTCAGTCACATTCAAACATGTTTTTAGCCTCGTCCACGTCAGTTTGACGTTCAGTCCCGTTAGTTAAAGTTTTATCGGTTTATATTACATATATATTATATTATATTACATATTATATTATCTTACAGCGTCTCATGTTCTTCATTAAAGCGCGTTACCTTCCGTGACAGCACCAGGGACTGTCGTAGTTTCTCCTCCGCTGTCACCGCCGCGACCCGCCGCTTGATTTCTTTCCTCAGGGCTTGTTTGGCTGCTCGCAGGGCGGCCATTGCTCCTTCATGTGTGTGTGTGTGACATGTGGCGGGCTTTTATTCTTTAACCGTTAAACATTAACGGGTGGACAAACACGAGACAGACGAGCGCGAGCGGCAACACACACACTCACTCAGCGCGTGTGTACGTCCGCGTGTGCGCATGTCCGTGACGTCAGCAGGACATGCGTTAAAGGCACAGTTTGTATTTTTTATTTTTTTAACCAAATGTTTCTTCATAATATTTTAATGTTAAATTAGTGCAATAAAGAAAAAGATGCTGTCTTTAAAACTGGCTACAGTTTATGCTCTACTACTGCATCAGTGTTAAACATGCAGAACATCATACAAACGACATAATAATGTACTACGGAAGCCCTAAAAGGCCACACATACATACATACATACATACATTTTATTCCATCAGTTTTCCCGTGATAACGAGATAATTAATTCGAGATCTCGAGAAAAAAAACCGATAGTCTAGTGTATTAAATCAAGTGCGCCCGTATTACAGAATGTATGTCAAATGCATGTAGTCCATACGGAAGCCCTAAAAGGCCATACATACATGCATACATTTTACTCCACCCGTTTTCCCGTGATAACGAGATAATTAATTCGAGATCTCGAGAAAACAAAACGAGAGAGTAAGGACTGGAGTGAGGATTAGCCAAAGTGTATCAACCTTTGTCAGAAATTATAAATCAAAGAGATTTTACAGTAGAGTAAATATTGTACATAATGCTCTTTTTCAATTCAAAATAATGAACTTTGAGGATGAATTGCTCCAAAATGATTCAGTAAATATGCTTTATACTGAGTGAGTGAACAGTCAGGATGGTCCTGAGATCAAGTGTTTCAACCTTTGTCAGAAATTATGGATCAAAGGGATTTTACAGTGGCGTAATAGGTTTGCTCGCTCCGTATCATGGACTACATGCATTTGCCATACATTCTGTAATACGGGCGCACTTGATTCAATACACTAGACTATCGTTTTGTTTTCTCGAGATCTCGAATGAATTATCTCGTTATCAAGGGAAAACGTGTGGAATAAAATGTATGTATGTATGTATGGCCTTTTAGGGCTTCTGTAGTTCTTCACTGTGTTTGCAGGTGCTGCAGCCTCAGTTTGAACAGGACTGTGACTCAGCAGTCCTCCTATCAGAGACACTCTGTGGCTTCTCATGCAGAAAACGGCACCAGATGTCCTGCAGAGCAGCGACATCCTCTCGCCTCACAGAAGACTGTGTCGTGACTTTTCCATGGCTGCCAAAGTCAGTCAGTGGATGCTTGAAAAGAAAAGAGACGACACTGGTCTTGACTTGAATAATTAGGACTTTATTCAAAGCCCAAAAACCTTCAGGCTTCTTCATGCAGAATTGTAACCCCTCTTCACCCGAGCTAGCTGGACGAGACTCAGCAGCATGCCACGCTCTGTCCTTGAATGATTTGGTTCTGATCCATATCCACACATTCTTTAGGCAAGTCGTCTCCTCTGAAACTGTCTCACACAAACTTAGAATTAGAAATAAAATGTTATTTTAGCATGTAGTCATTTACAAATGTTTAAAGGTAAATTAGGTTTTAAAAGGATTCAGATTCAGTTCATGCTGATTCATTTACCTATATCCAAAGTCTAAACATGTCGCTGTCTCCTCCTCTGATCATCTCAACAGGTCAGCCAATAACAATGACATGTAACTTCATTCATCATGATACAAAAAACAAAAACACAATATTTATGTTTATACAAAGGTGATACTCAGTAAACACAGTTAACATAAACGTGAATGCAAAGAAAAAATCTGAAATTTCACTGAACTTCTGTATCAGCTTGTTGAGATCTTGTCAGAAGTTTCCTTCAAATCTTTGAAATCATTTCTCGTTCATATGATACAGTTTATGTTTATGTTCACATTGAATTATCTTTTATATTCATTATTTTATGGCTTAAACTAAACAGTACAGTCACCCTTCTTCTTTCCATGAAATTATTAAATCTACCTGTTTTCTCATATTAAACCTTCATACCATAAACTGTTGCACAGCTCCATCCCTTCACTTTACATTTTAAAATATATTGTGAATTATGAAACATGTTCCTGCACACTTCTCTCAACTTTTTCTAACAACAGATCAAGACCTAAACTACGATCTTGCTGAGTCATTCAGCAGCCCGGCTCTCATTAACTTCCTGAGGTCTGGATTGGGGTGGATTTTACAGGCAGTGTGTGATTGGCTGTGCAGTGGGAGGCGGGCCTGTCCAAAGTTAAACATCTGGAAGTGCTTTCTGCCTGTTCAGCCACTCAGTAACTCAGTGAGGTTGAGCAGAATACCACTGACAAAAAGAAAAGATGTCCTTCATTAAAGTCGACCAAACGTCTGATTTCTCCTTTCACAACCTCCCGTATGGAGTCTTCTCCACTCCTGACAATGTAAGTGTGATTTCTTTGTTTCTGTTTTATTGACACATTGCATTGTCGAGTCAGACACACTCAGGACATCTGGTCCTAATCTTTAAAATAAAACTTCACATAGATTTGGGAAAAAAAAGTCTTTGCTTGTTGTTGAAGGTAAAACTATTGTCGTAAGTCATTCAGGTTGATGTGTGGCTTACTGGATGAAACATTGAAAGAACATATGAAGAGTAGTGGAAGTGGATCATCTCTACTCATTTCACAGTGTTTTAAACTTCCTCAGGCCAAACATCGCATTGGTGTTGCCATTGGAGACCAGATACTGGACCTCAGTGTGATAAAGTCTCTGTTTCGAGGGCCTGCGATCTCCAAACATCAGGATGTCTTTGACCAGGTAAGTTTAATCAATATTAGTAATCAAGGAAGAGGCACCATAACTCAGTTGACCTTTTTTTTGTTCAGGCATAAATCAGATGCTCTGTGCAGCATCATTTTTTTAACTCTACTGTATTTAACGCAGCTACAGGGAAGTTTGTTGATTCTGGTGACCCCCCGTGGACAAGAGATGCAGCAAAAAACTGCAACAATAAAATGTTTAAAGTAAACTGAAGTGCATTACGTGAATAAACAGGGCTCAGCAGTAAATGACGAGACACCTTGATGATGGTCTTGTTTGTTTATGAAGATGATTCATTAAATTCAATGTTTCATAACAATAAATAGTCCAATTAAATCAAAGTGACACGTCACAAAAAAACAAAAAACATATCAAAGATAAAAGGTATTAATCTTTCAGAACAACACGTTTATACTGTTGAATTTTTATATATCTTTACATTAGCATGAAATTGTACTGTTGTATCTGAACATGCAGGTATAATGAAACTATTTTATAATGTAACAGCTCATGTGTAAAAACATTTTCTATATACCGGAGCAGCACAATAACAAAGATGCAAATGTGGAACTGCAGGTCACATGACGCCCTCCAGATTGCAGAGTGATGATCGTGTTTTTATATTCACTGCACTGCAGAGCAAGAGAAAGGTGTTCAGTTTATAGACGCGTACATGTTCACACAGCACTGTGCATATCTTTCAGGTCGACATGAACGTCTATGTGTATTAGTGAGACATGCTCTGTGCTCCAGCCTGTTACATCAGTTCCGATATTTAGAAAGATGTGAGCCGATCTCTGCTTTATGTAACATATTTGAATTGTCACCTGTGTCTGTGTTACAAGCCCACACTGAATGCTTTCATGGCTCTCGGTTACGAGGCCTGGCGGGAGGCCAGGAGGACCTTGCAAACGTTGCTGTCAGCCAATGAGAGCACGCTGAGAGACGACGTCAGCCTGCGGAGCAGGTCAGTCTTCATGAGGCTCACAGCGGTACAATAATAACAATAAATCACACAACAAGCACGCAATATGATGAAAAAGAAACATACGTTTAAAATATATATATAATGAAGTGTTGGAATTGCTTTAATTAATTAGATTTGGAGTTTATGACTGCCAGATTGTGTAACTGTGTCTTTTATGAACTATTAAAAGAATTTAAGGCTGTTTCTGCAGCTGAACGTAGAAAAACTGCAGACAGAGTGGAATCATTGCTTAGGTGTATCTGCCTTAAATGTGCATTTTCTGAATGACTACAGCATGCAAAGGAGCTGTTTTAATGAGGAGGCTACAGTCTGTGTGCTTCTTTGACGCTCTGTGCTGAACAGAGTGGAGACAGGAGGAGTGTGTTAAAGAACATTTCTTTCATGACAGATTTATTGTGGTGATCCCTGCCACTTAATTGTGAAGGCAGTTTTGTATAATGTCTTTTAATTAATCATTTTAGACACGTGGTGTTGGAAATGTCCCTGAAAATAGAGTTTTTTAAATCTCTTCCGGCTTTCTATTTGCTGGTTGACTTTCTGTCCTTTCTTGATACAGTTTACTGCATCAGAGCGTTTCTGTCTTTCTGTCCTCGTCTCTGCAGAGCCTTTGTCCATCAGAGTGCAGCCACCATGCACCTTCCTGCAGACATCGGTGAGCCTCTCCTGAGGGTTAAAAAAAAAAAAAACTCCTGTCAGGTTCATTCGAGGCCACGAGGTTTTGCATCCACCCAGAGATGTGACCTCTCGCTCGGCATCATCTCCGAAATGGATGTCCCATCACACCCCCTGAATAATGCATGAGTTTGAGTTAATAGGGGGCTTTCTGTTTCAAGACCTGTCTCACCTTTTGACATGCACAGCTTGTTTCACGTAGCTCTGTGTTAATGTCAACAGTCACTGAGGGGATGGGGACACACTCCACCATCACATTTTCAAGTGCACTTCACAATACAATTTAACTCTCTACAATAAAAAATACATTGACATATCTAGGTGGCCTTCAATTGTAATCATGTGCTCACAGAAAAGAAGTACAATTCTGTAGCATAAAGATATGCCTTAATTAGAACTAAGAGGAATAAAACAGACCATATACTGTCCGTATACTTTTGGCCTTGTTATTTAAATGATCTATGATTGTCAGGTCTTAATTTAAAATGTTATTTTGTTTAGCTTAAACCGGCACGATGACAAATGAGTCATTTTTCATATATGCTTAGATGTAAATACAGTGTATAGCATAAGAGCAGCAGGGGGCACTGTTCAACAACATACTGTGTTTGTGTTCAGTCAGGTCTGTGCTCAAAGAGTTCCCTGATAAAAGCAGGGGACGTGGCGTAGATGTGAATATTTCAGCCTGTTCTTCTGAACTGTCCTCTCTGTTTTTCACAGGCGATTACACCGACTTCTACTCCTCCAGAGATCATGCCACCAACGTTGGCATCATGTTCCGGGGGAAGGAGAACGCTCTGATGCCAAACTGGTACACTATCAATCAAAGAAGCAGCGGCAGACACTAACAGCTGTTCACAGAATTAATAAAAGGCTTACCGAGAGGCCTTGATACATTTCCAGTGTTGGGGCAGATATTGATAGGACGGCTTGAAACAAAGTGTTCAAGGCTCTCTGCAAACAGTGATATGTGGAGGGACACTACAAGGTTTCCTTAATTGATTTGGGCCTCGGAGCATCGGTGTGCATTTAAACGCCGCAGCAGGGCTCTGGGAGCATCCCTGCAGCACGCCTCAGTCACACACCACAGACAGCCTTCATTTAATCCAAGGCCCTCGTGGGGGGAATGCTAAGGTGGCCTGGGGCAACTCTGTCTCCCTCCAAGTCTGACACACTGCTCTCTGGTTAAGCAGGTGATTGGCAGGCTCTTCTTCCCGGCTGTCAGAGTCTCTCCCCACGGATCAGGGATCACAGTCGTTTTTAGCAAAAGTTCTTTGATGGTGGAGCACAAGTTTTTTATCATATAGATGGACCATTGTTTATTGGGCTACAATAGTTACAGAAGTCTTCATGGGACCAAAATTAGGACCCAGTCCGAAATATTCAAATAAAAAAAAAAACTTGTGTTGACTTTAAACCAGCTGAAATCAATATTTTAATAATGTATCAAATTAAAATGTGAGAACAGTGTGCTAAAGTTAAAGGGGTTGCTCATGGCAGTGAAAGAAAAGGCTTACAGAAGAAGAGAGGAAATGATCACCCTAATCATAGCTCCTATCACCATTAAGGAGTGTTATAGCAAGTTTCAGCTGACGGCCTAGTTTGCAGCTGCAGCAGGCAGCAATTTTCAGCAGAGAAGCACACAGCAGCACCAAAAGGCATACGGACACAGTTAGCAACTGTCGACTGGAGTATGTGGCAGCTAAAGAGCCAGATATTTCCCTCAGGAGTTGGTAGAGCTTCAGTTTAACTGAGCTAGAAATAATTAATATTGACAGGTAGACAGAAAGACAACTACAGATGTGATCTAAGGCATATTTCTTTTCATAAAACTGGGCTGTCTATGCATTGAAAGAAGTTGTTTTGTGACCTCACACAGTTCCTGCAGTGCATTTTATTTAATTTGCATATGGGTAATATAAATGTTTGATTCATTTACTGTGCAGATAATATGGTCTACATCTTATTATTCAAATTTTGTCGTCTAGGAATCATTATCCATCCACTACATTTGAGTAAGAAGCTTCACCTGTGTCCACCCCTCCTCGTCCTAAAAGAGCCTTGCATTCTGTCAGCGTACAACACAGGCTACATGTCCAGTGCAATATCTTGCTCTGGGATGTTGTGGTGGAGCCAGGGCTCTGTAAAGATGGGTGTTATTTCAGCCATTTTATTTCCCTGAAACCCAACAATAGCCATAAGTAGGCTGGGTGGTGGAGTAGCATTAGGTCCAAGGTGGGTTAGCTTAGCTCTCATCCTATCTCATCCTTGGGGTGGTCGTGATTTGATGTGGCTGGGTGGTTGGAGGGGTCATCTTAAGATCTGCTGTACTTAATCCAATCCCTACATTTCCTCTTTTGGATGTTGTGTTTTTCTCTCTGTCAGTGTAGCATGTGTAGCAATGTTTGAGTGATCTCACACCTCTGTTGCATGTTTGTGCACACCACCCCATGGTAAATGTTGTTGCAATAGAAATATAATCACCGTCCAGTGAAACCCCGTCCATATTCAACACACACAGTGTGTAAACTAACCCAGTGGGCTGTGAAAACTGTTTTGTCACTTTGTTCACTCTTGCGTTAACTTGGATGTTTTGTGTTTTGCAGGTTAAGGCTTCCTGTGGGGTACCACGGCAGAGCATCATCAGTAGTTGTTTCTGGGACTCCCATTCGCCGCCCTTCAGGCCAGATGAGACCTGACCAAAGTAAGATCCTTACATTGGTAAATGGTAAATGGACTGTACTTATATAGCGCCTTTCTAGTCTTCCGACCACTCAAAGCGCTCTACACTACATATCTCATTCTCCCCATTCACACACATTCATACACTGATGGCATTGGCTACCATGCAAGGTGCCAACTGCTCATCAGTTTCTGGATCTAACCATTCATACACATTCACACATTCACACACCGATGGCACAGCCTTCGGGAGCAATTTGGGGTTCAGTGTCTTGCCCAAGGACACTTCGACATGCAGACCGCAGGAGCCGGGGATCGAACCGCCATCATCTGATTGGTCCACCATCATCTGATTGGTGGACGACCCGCTCTGCCTGTGAGCCACAGCCGCCCCGATTGGGCACATTGGGCTCTATTAGGGTGGCAAGAAGGTTCAGGCCAGCTGGGACCTTTCTGTGGTTGAGGAGTTGCTAGCTTGTCCACCCTTGTCTTAGCAAAGATTGGCTCCAGCCCCCAGACCCTGATAAGGAGAAGTGGTCATGGAAAATGAGTGAACTTTGTTCATCATGTGTTTTTTTTTACAAAAACCGTTATGACTGGGACCTTCATGGCTCAATGTTTGGTGCAGTTACATCAAATCCTCTGTCTTAGTATTGCTGAATAAGTGATCTTAGACAGATCAACAGTGATTTGCTGTTTGGTGTCAGTCAGATAATGTACAGTGAGTCTTTGGAGCTTCTTTTGGTAAAACAGCTGCCTGCTGAAGCCAAAATCTACGTTTTTAGTGCAGGAGTGAACCAAAACAATGATGTGGGGCGGACAGCTGATAGAAATTAGCTCACACTCGCTATAATTTATACATTTACCAGTTAACTTTGTGTGAACCAGCTTTTTGTCCTAAAATATGAAGTGATCAACACAATGTTGCTCCTTCAACAGATTTTATTCCACAATGTAATAAAAGGACGTAAGTAGACAGAACTGAAGCTCTTACAGTTGGTGATAACCATGTTTGCTCTTTTCTTTACTCGTAGCAAAGCCTCCAGTGTTTGGCCCCTCTAAGCAGTTGGACATTGAGCTGGAGATGGTGATTATAGTGTTTACTTGATCTAATCAACCTGTATGTTTGTAGTGTTTGAATAGATGTTGAAATAACTTTATTTCAACATCAAAGTTGCCCCGAGAGAATGGCCTGAGTTGCCCTTTGTTAGTCTGTGTGACATTCAGTGCTGCACAATAAGCCCCAGTATTTCACTGCCTTTACATTTCTTCTTTACTTTTGATTAGGCCTTCTTTGTTGGAGCAGGGACTCAGCTCGGCGAGTCCATTCCCATCCAGAAAGCCCATGAACACATCTTCGGCATGGTGCTCATGAATGACTGGAGTGGTAAGAGCCTCACGCACAAACACATCACACCAACATTATCAGCATCATCCTTTTGTTTGTGCTTGTAGATCACAAACCTGAAATTATGTGATATATCAACATAATAAAACTAGTCAAAATGTGACTCTTCTGATGGAACCGGTTCCGTGATGAATGCGACACTACGCTGCCAGATCAACAGCGCTAATGAGCAGTGATGTTTCACTTAGAAGCACACTTGTTCCTTAATTTAGCTCTGCATTATACATGTCGATGCCGTCACTTCAGATTAAGTCACATGGACGTGGTTTTAGATTTAATGGCAGAGTCAGTCCTCATCAAAACATAAGTGGGAATATGTATTATTGATTTAGCTGGAATCTCTGGAGAGGACACGTTGCTGTTACTCTCTAATATCTCCTTTTTACTCATGCATCAGTCCTCCATCTCTGCCAGCACAAGTCAGTTAAAAGCAGCATTAAATATTAGATTTTGTGTTACAGTGAGCCTACCTCATATCTACACACTTCTCTCTCTTCTATGGAGTCCACCATTATGAACTGCTGTGTTTCTGCAGTAACCCACAACAGACAAACTAAACACTGGCTCTACACATTTTTCAGAAGTTTCATGGCCACTGCGGGTTCTCTCTTGTAAGCAGACGGTGAGGCGAGGGATATTCAGTTCAACCTCACCACTAGGCGGCACCAAATCCAACACAGAGGGCCTTTTAAAGATTAAAAATGACACCAGGAGAAACTAGACAAAAATTTATGTCTGTTTTGAAACACCTAAACATCACAAACACAAATGACGTCATTCATTGTAACCTGGACCCAGCCCAGGGTCTGTATCTGTCAAACTTTAATCTTCAACTAAAGTAAAGCTATTTCTCTCAGGATCAATAATAAGTTATCTGAGGCAATATGAATCATTCAGAAAGTCATTATGGCACACTACTTGTAGCTGATCGATTGTTTCTCATTTCCATTTACTGTCAGTGTAAAGAAAACAAATGTTTTTTCCACTTCCATTCTCCCTGTCCTCACAGTTACATGTCAGACCAGTATAGTAGCACTCTGTAATGTACTATACTACACCGTCACACTGGTTCTTGTTGAGAACCGGTTCTGTGTGTTTCAATTCCATGGAATCGTTTGGCAGTTTATCTAACGATTCTCTTATCGATTCCAGAAAGCACGACAATTTACGGTTTTGCACGTGCAGTGCGATCAGTAGTAAACAATGTCACCCACTTGGGTCAAACACTCCAAAGTTTGGCTGCATTTTACCAAAACAGACGGCAACAGGGCGACTTGCAATCATTGCAAAGTGGAGATAACAGCGTCGGGAGGGAACACGACCAACATGCAGAAACATTTGCGCACACAACATGCAATATTTTTAAATGAATGTCGTGTTTTTGACACGCTTCGGACTGGAGATGAATCTCAACCTAGCAGCAGCGGCAGCAGCCAGGCTATGAACACCTCTGTGGTTACTACAGAAGGTAAATAACACACTGCCTACCATGTTAGCGCCATGTGCTTCTTTGTAAAACATTCTATAACAGTTCACATTAAACGAATGCCTTCTGCATTACATTTAGAAGATGACCATGACGAGAGAGAGAGAGTCTGGCTGGCTCAGAGGCTGCAGCTGTACTAGTACTCGCTCCAGTTCACTACCTCCTCTAGATGATGCTGATCAAACTGTTTGTTCTCCTTTTTTCCCAAATGAGAATCGATGAGAGAATCGATAAAGAATCGAATCGTTAAGCAGAATCGATAATGGAATTGGAATCGGAAAAATCTTATCAATTCCCATCCCTAGTCACAGCCTGACCCTCCAAAAAACACAATAGAACCCAAATGCACAACTCAGGAGGCAAACAAGGTCCAAAAATATTGAGGCTGAGGAGTGAAGAGTGATTTATGATTTATGACGGCAAGCTAAGGCATATGTATGAAGATTATCTGGCAGAGGGAGTGTCTCCGTCTGACAGCAGAGTCAGAATGAATGAAACTGAGCGACCGACTCCAAGACAGACAGGCTGTGATTTAGCAGGTCATTCAGAGCGTACAGCGAGCAACGCTTCAACATAACCAGCTTTTATTTTCTTTCATTAGATCTTTGGCAGAGACCACATTAGCTTTGTGTGTAGAAGGCAGAGAGGAATCAGAAGCTATTACTGCTTTATGGCCCACGACAGAGTGAAGCGCGAGAAGGAATATAAGATCATCAAGGCATCCTCATTAAAGATTGAGTCTACACTTTGAGCTCTGATGACCGCTGCTGTATATACAGTGAGAGCAGTGTAATGTGTGGAGGTCCACTCACACATAAGTTTGTTTGTTTATGCGTATTTTAAACATTTTGATGCCAGAAATAATTTATCGTTCCTCAAATCATAAGCAGCACAGCACAATATAATTAAAATGTTACTAAACATAATGGATCAATTTCTGATAATAATGTTAATGTACATTTTTTAATTATAAAAAGCATTTTAATATCTCAGTGGCTGCTTCTTTTGTGTCTGGGACAGTATGACAGTGTCAGGTGATCTGCAAGAGTTCAAGAACAACATGTTGCCATTCTTGGGTTTTTTTTTGTCTTCCCATCATTTTTAAAGAACCAAAAAGAAAAAGATTCTTATTTAAAGGTGATTATACATGCATGAAAACATAGTTATGAATATTATATTCCATGTCTGCTTTATTCTGAAAATAAATTCCCCAAATTTTACACACTGCACCTTTAAAGGAACCGAGTCAAGAGAAACATTGTGTCAACACCTTTATGTGCATGTTCATTGAAATGTTACATTTAGATCATCATAACATGAAGGAAATTAAGAAAATTAGGGGAAATGTTTAGGTAAAGAGAGACCGTGTAACTGAGTGTTAACTGCACAATGTTGGAAAATGCTAAAACATGTAACAAGAAGAGCCATAAAGTCAGTGAACAGAGTCAGTTAGACAGAAATAGAAATCTAAAGTTGTTAACTAACAACATGAACTGCCTTTGGTTTGTTGTTACTTCCTGTCTTGATGATCCACAGTTGCACTCCGAGGGTTGTTTGTATTGTAAAAGTCGCTTTGCTGGACTGACTGATGACACATCATGAATGAAATCAAACAAACGCTCGCCCCTCCAAAAAAAAGCAGGCCTTCATGAAGAAATCTAAATCAGTGAGGGGAAATGAATTCATTAAAAACAAAGACTTTATTTTTTCCACAGTGTTTTATATGAGGTCAGGAGATGCTGTGCACTTTGTTCAGCACCAAATGAAAAGCTGCCAAACTTACTTACACTGAAATAATTCAAAACTGCTGCATGCTGAAAATTCAAAGGCTTGTTAGACTTCCCATTTGTGGAAGCAGTTGAAAAGCCATTTTGAAGCGACTGAAACGTGTCAGATGAGTTCAGAGAATGACATGACTAACTTTGAAACACTCTGAGCTGAGATGAATTCATCTCTGTCTCTCTGCTCAGGGTGGCCTCAGCGTGTCATCGAGCCACCCTTTAAGGACCGCCCACAAAATCCTGGAGTGAAAACTGGTGAAAAACTGTTTGAACCTCTAACTCCACATTTCAGTAATATATCGTTCTTTTCACGTGTTTTTAGCAACTATTTTACATTATTTATTTTGGAAGAAATCTCAGAATTGCCTTTACACAGACTTTAAAGACAAATAGAGATATACAAATACAGAACATGACACGCAGCGCAGGACCTTTGTAAAGCTGGAGATGAATTTAAAATGTTATAAATATTCAGTGAACGTGGAGTTTGTGTTTTGCCTTTGAAATGTTCCCCTGCACATGATGCAACACATTCTCCACCAGAATATTTCAAGGACACACATCAGACTGGCGCACGGATACAGTACAGTCGGTACCCTTGTGGGGGTTTTTTCACCACAGCACAATGTGAGAGATTTTTCAGTCTGTGACATTTGTGCTGAATGTGCAGCTTCAAAGCGAACTGACAATGCTTTCATTTTGTACTCGCTAAAGCCCTCAGGAGATCAGTCTGTGCAGAGTTCACCGCAGGCTCTCCATGAATATTTGCCATCCCAAATTTTTTTTCTTTGCACGCTAAAAGTGAAAATGCCTCCGTCCTCTTCCCCTCTGATCTCGGTGGTGCAGTGGTGATTTAATTGAAAAGTAATTTCTTAAAGGCTCACGGTGGTTGAGGCGGAAAGGCTCGGCCAATGAGCCGTGTCCCGTGTGTGAGGACAGATGGAGATAATGAGAGCAGAGCGGCATTAAAGGCTTTTACAGTGGAAGATTATCTCACTGTTGGTCCATTAGCTTCACAGTGGAGGAGATCTATGGGAGCACAGGGGAGTACAGGGATTCTGACATTATTGAGCATTTCAAAGTTACATTACATCGCTCTGAGGTATGTCTCCATACGACATACTAACCATATACAGTATGAACTATTACTATCGATTACAGCATTCAGAAACAAACAGGTAACACACTCTGTGCAGATCTGAACAGCTAGTCCAGGCAATCAGCTCTAGTCTGCTGACATACGTGAGCATGGCAGTGTATTTACGAACCCGTGTGTAGGATTTAGCATCTAGCAGTGTAGTTGCCGATTGCAATCCCCACGCCTCACCCTCTCCTTCCTAGCGTGATTGAATGATGGCTGCAAAACACACAAGAATTGCAAAAGACTCGGGGCTGAAACACGATTCAAGATGGCAGACTCATTCTAAAACAAAAACATAGTGTTTGTGCATTATTAACATAATTATAGATAATTTGTAAATAGAGTCCCCAAAAATCTGACCCTGGTTTGACAGACTGGGAATGAAACTCAACAATTAACCGTGCTTCTCAGCTCTGATTGGCTGATTTCGTTCAGGCCTGGTGGATTCTTGCGAACGCCACTATGAGAAGCAGAGGAATGTGATTTCTTCACAGATTATCTGCCTCGTGTGCTACGGTCAGTATAAAGTGACAGCTTCGGCAAAAATGACAAAAGGCTCCTGTAGCAAAGGGTGTGGACAGTTTGTGCAGATGAGAGATGAAACAATGTTGTTAGTTTCAAGTGCAGAAGTGAATAGTTCTTGCAAGTTGTGTCATCACGCACATTCATGTCATTACAAATGTCAAGGAATATATAAAGAGACCCCGACAGAAACTTGCAGACTTGAATGTTTTAGTGAACTCAGACAGAGATAGACGACACTGCCAACGTACACTCCAGCCTTTGACCACAAGCCAAACTTTGTTTCAGTGAATCACTTTGCATCCTATTCATCTCCCCGTTTAACAAAAAGATTATGCAATAACTTCTTTTTTCATTTATTGATTTGTCATAAAACTGCAGCGATCACAGCGTGATGCAATAACGTGTTAAAACCTACAAACTTAACTGAAATAATATTGAGGTCTGAGTGTAAATGAAGAAATAATGTAATACATTGTGAACAGATGTGTGACTGAATGAAATAAAATAAAATAAAATGAAATATGAATCAACAAATGACAACAATGAATCAGACAGATGGTAGAAGATGAAATAACCCACACTAACCAACAGACAAAAATACACTTTAGTATCAAATACACCTGTAAATGATTTAGTCTCACAGCTTTGGGGCGGCAGTAGCTCAGTCTCTGGGGACTAGGTTTGGGTGGCCGGTTCGAGTCCAGCATGGACCAAAGTATGGAGGGTGGACTGGTAGCTGGAGAGGTGTCAGTTCACCTCCTGGGAACTGCCCAAGTGCCCTCGAGCAAGGTATCGAACCTCTAACTGCTAACCAGGGCACCGGTCTGTGTGGGTGCCCATCCCTCCACCACCCCCTCATGTTTTTCTGTGTGTGCGGTTGTATTTCAGGTAAAATGCAGGTAAAAAACAAACAAACAAAAATTCTCCTCAAGGGATCAATAAAGTATGTATTCAAATAATTTTATGTGAACACATACTTCGACAATTGATTGTCGACAAATGATTCTAATTTTGCTCACTATCTGTTGTTTGTTGTTTGGGGGCGGCAGTAGCTCAGTCCATTGGGGCTTGGGAACCGGAGGGTGGCCGGTTCAAGTCCCGCATGGACTAAAATATGGAAGGTGGACTGGTAGCTGGAGAGGTGCCAGTTCAGTTCACCTCCTGGGTGCTCGCTGGGCGCTTCTCAGGGGGGCTGCCCATCACTTGGCCTTGTACTGCATGTGTATGTATCTGGGTTAAAATGCATGTAAATAAATAGAGTTCGTGGGATTAATAAAGTATATCTTCTTCTTCTTGCACAGTTGAGGCTGAAGATATATGATTAGAAGAATAGGAACATATAGGAATATATTCTATGTAAATACATAGTGAGAAAAAGTTTAAAAAAAAACTGTTTTTGATCACCTTGTTCATCAGAAAGGTCTCCTGATAGTTTCTACTTTTTTTTGTACAGTAATATTTGTGTTCATTCTCAGCCAGAGACATCCAGGCGTGGGAGTATGTTCCTCTGGGTCCTTTCCTGGGGAAGAGCTTCGGAACATCCATCTCCCCCTGGGTCGTCCCCATGGAGGCACTCTTACCCTTTGCGGTGCCCAACTCCATCCAGGTTAGTACAAAGGACCAATGGAGACCTCAAAATCCAAGTCAACAAGTCTGGCACCACTTCAAGTAACTTCTGTCCTGGCACTAATACAACATTTTCATCCAATTATCAACTCACTCAAACTACAAAAGAGTAAAAATACTGATGTTTATACTAAAATGTTTCTGTTCCTCCTGTCCCTGCAGGATCCTGAGCCCCTGCCTTACCTGCAGCACCAGGATGCTTACACGTTCAACATTAACCTGTTTGTGTCACTAAAAGGTACAAACGTGACTGTAATGTCAGCTGGAGTAGTTTCACTGTGTACCTGCGTAGTTAAACACTCGCACACAGCCTTGTACACACACACTACTTAGCAATAAAGGTCCTGTGGTGATAGATGGTAAGGATCACCGCCCACCCCAAACACACACACACAAACACACTGCACGGACGGTACAGTAGCACAAGCAGGGAGATGGAGAGTGATAAACCTTTTGTAGTGGATATGGAAGTACTACAGTAAACTAAAAGATTGTACAGTATTTAAGTAGATGTACTTTTGAGCATGGATGAATGTTGTGGTGTACAAAGCCTCAACTTTAATTACTTTTGCTACGACCCACTGCTTTGTGTCAGGACAAGGCGTACAGTAATATTTCATGGAGTGAATATGTGTCTTAATGTGAGTGATGTTTTGCTGTTCGCTCTTCAAGGACAGGACATGGCAGAGGCAGCAACCGTCTGCAAGTCAAACTTCAGGGTAAGAACCTTTTGTGCTGAGGCAAACACTATCTATTTATTAGAATTATTAAAATATTTCCTGGTTGTTACGTCCACCAGGACTAACCTAGTCGGACAATAACACGACAATCATAACAATCAAAGTCTCGGTGGTAGTGAAGTAAAGGTTTATTTATAACAAACAAAACGATACTCAGGTGGGGGGGAGGATGGGACAAAGTGATTGTGCCAACAAAAGTGAAAATAATACAACAAAAGTAGAACTGTCTTCTCTGGAGCTACAGAAAAGAAACACAAACAAAATTCCTAACTTAAAAAAAAGACTTCTCAGAACAGTACAAAAGGTGGCACAGCCAATAATCCTAGTGATTTACAAAAACAATGCCTAAGTGTGTGGGAATGTTCAGGGTACCCCAACTTACCTAGTCCCAAGCAAAAACAACCCCGCACCACTTCTAACAACTCTATAAAGTTTGACAAGATTAAACAAGGTCAGCACAAGTGGGGAAAAAGGAGCAAAGAAGGAGAAGGCCGGTGACATCCTCCCTTATAAGAAGCCTTCTCCTTCACCATAGGCCAGCTGGGGATGTGGGGAGCCAATAATCAGCAACGGCAGCCTGTAAAAAAACACAGGGAACAGGGAGGAGAGACACAAAACACACCTCTTGCGGCCAGGCACGTAACACTGGTTAATAAGTTGCAACACGTCTTAATAATTATCCAGCCAGTATCTCCTTGTGTTGTGTTGGTTAGTCTCTCTCTCAGTGCTCTCTGCTGGTCTGACCTGCAGTCTTCTTTATGAAAATGGTCAATCAGTATGAAGTCATACCAGTGCGTCTCTCTTCACTCAGTACATGTACTGGACCATGAAGCAGCAGCTTGCCCATCACACAGTCAACGGCTGCAACGTCAGAGCAGGAGACCTGCTGGCTTCCGGTACCATCAGTGGACCTGTGAGTGTCTGAATTGTGTTTTTAAATACTTTCACTTACATGTCGCATGATGCAGCACATTGTCTAATAAAACAGTGCTCGTCTGCCTCTGTGCCTCGTGTCACATGAGCAGTCCATGTGTTAGTGTTACAGGGCTGATACTGTGCGCTCTGAATCTCAACAGGATCCGGAGAGTTTCGGCTCCATGCTGGAGCTGTCGTGGAGGGGATCTAAGAGCATCGATCTGGGAGGCGGAGAGACCAGAACCTTCCTGAAGGACGGAGACCAAGTCACCATCACAGGTTAGACTGAACCAGCAGCACCAGAAAACATTTTCTCCATAGAATATGATCCAGTTTCCCCAAAATCAGTCAGATAGCTGGTGGTGTGTGACAACAGGTACAATGACCACCTGATTACAATGATATTAATGTCCTTTCTCTTCTCGTCTAGGTCACTGTCAAGGAGATGGATACAGGGTGGGCTTCGGTCCTTGTATGGGATCCATCCTGCCGGCCCTGCAGCACTGAAGCACACTTGTACTATGTACTGTTTATGTGGGAATCCTTTAGTGCAGCGTAAATAACTGGAAGACACATTACCTGTTTTGATGGCCATTATCCGTGAATGATGACGACTATCAGCTCTGTGGTTTTGTGGTCTCGTTATTGAAATCCTCATCATGTGATGTTCATCCAGCAGAGGGGTTCCTCCCACCTCACCTCACAGTGTTACTGCTGTACCGGGATCAGTATTATTGATGTTTTACGGGTGTTGCCTCCTGATTTATAATGAAAGCATCCATTTTTAATCTCACTGTGTTTGCGTCTTTTTGTTTTCCTGTCGGCTAATTTGTCATCTGTGCTCTTTTAATCACGAGAAAACAACTTATTCATTAAGTTAGAAATACTGACTCTTCATTTAAAGTCTGATCATATTCTTTGTGTTTTCTTCTGTTTTTGCAAATCCCACATGCAGAGTCGAACCAAGGATGAGTTGATCTGCTAACAAGACATGTGGACATACCAGGTGCTTGCCTCATAGGACATAACTGTCAAATTATACAAAAAAAAAACAAATACTGCAAAAGTAGAAAAAATGTGAATCTAAAACAGAAATTTACATAAAAAAATATGCAAAGTAGATGCAGTATATTTTAAAGTGAGTATGAAGTATAAACAATATGTGTAATTTGAATCAATGCTCTGAGGATAGAGGATGTAAAGCCTGATGTTTTTCTGGCATCAGGTTTTGTCCTGATGAACTACAGCTTTGCAGGAAGGGAGCGTTTCTAAAGGTTTTCATTCCTGCTCGCCTCCTGGTGGAGTACAGGTCCTGGCAGCATGACGGATTGTAGCCAATCAGCAGAGCGGATCATATACAGAAGTCAAGGTTGTTGTTCTACAACCTGAGGCCCTCTCAACTTTTAAAGTAGTCTCATGATGTTTCTTTTGGCTAGAACCATCCCTGTTGCTGGGGGACAGAACTCACTATCTCTAAGCCGAGATCGGGAATTGTGGTTGAGTCTGCTGCTGTGGTCCTGCTACAAATATTATTATCATTATCATTATCACTACTATAAGTCATATTTTTATAAGAATTATAGTTAGGGCCCGAGCACGGCACGCTGGGGCGAGGCCCTATTGGATTTCGAACGCTGAACGACGTTTAAAAGTAAATCGCATTTCCGACGGCCCATATCCCCTCGAAAACTCATGAAAATTTGCCTACCCCCCCAAAGTCGGGCGTAAAATTACGTATTTTGGGGGTCTCGCACATGGACGTACGCACATGACTCTACAGCGCCACCTAGGTGTGCGTTTTTGGAGCTGCCCCTCGCCACGGTTTCGTCCACGTGTATGAAATTTGGAGGGAGTATGTAACATGCAGAGACGCACAAAAAAGTCTCTTGGTGCCCCGGGCTACAGTGAAGCGTACGGCGTCCAATTTTTGTCAAATTTGGACTTTTCAGGTTTTGGGGTCATTTCCAGGGGTCGCATTTGAACGAACTCCTCCTAGGGATTTTATCCGATGTGTTTGAAACTTGGCGCATGTGTTCTTCAGGCCTCGACAATGAAAAGTTATCAAAATCACAACTTTTCATCAGAGGGCGTGGCCGTGACGGCGCGTCAAAGTCAGCGCTGCCGATTTTTTCGGGGGGAAAAACGCTCCATAGCGCCCCCTTGAACTTTTCTTTGGAACAGCCCCGGCACAGTTTTGGACACAGAGTTATGAAACCTCAGCCGAATAGTAGAAAATGGCAAGACCTACAAAAAAGTCTCTTGGAGCAATGGGCTACGATAAACAGGAAGCGAGATATTTAAGGATGAAAATCGCCATTTTCTGTGTTTCGGCTGCTCGAGAAGGGGTCATGTTTGAACGAACTCCTCCTAGGGATTTCATCCAATTCACTTCAAACTTGGTAGGTGTGATCACATAGACTTCCTGAGTAAAAGTTATCAAAATGATGAATTTTGGGGAAACTGTGTGGGCGTGGCGATCTATGCACGCCCGACCATCGCTGCTTGTGAAACTCTCTCTCTCTTTAAACTCATCCTGTCATCATCTGGCTGTCATCAATGAGCTCTGTCTCAAGGTTTCTTTTTTTCCTCGCCGCTGTCATCAAGTGTTTGCTCATGGTGGGAATTGTTGGGTCTGTAGATAATAATATAAAAACTACAGTCTAGACTCTATATGGAAAGTGTCTGAGATTTCTACGATGATGATTCAACGCTTTATAAATAGAATGAACTGAACTTTTTATCTCTGTGCATCTCACCTCACCCATATCACTGACGTTCAGTAGATGAGTATCTGTGCTGCAGAGCCCTCCTGTCCTGGACCATGCACAAACTTTTCCCTATTCATAACGTTTCCAGTCTATCGCTGTGTGATATGTGACGTGACATATTCCTTCACTATCATAAACACACGCACACACTGTTGCCATGCCAGAAGTAATCACTAGTGCATCAAATGTGGATTCATTCGCAGTTAAAAATAGCTCCCAACAACCGTATTCGTAATGCCATCACCTCCTTACAAAGGGCAGAAAATAAATCCTGACAGACAGAGAAAAACAATTTACCCCAAGGAGAAAATCAACAGATGAAACCTGCAGACTGACTTCTCACCTAAATGGAACGAGGTAGACGGATACAAGCATTCAGAAATATTGATTCAATTAAAAGTATTTGAGAGATGGACTAAGGATTTAGTTTTGATATTTTGTGGAAGTTACTGACCGCCAACACCAGGCTGAGCCACATTTAATCAGAATCTGAATTAATAATCAGAGATCAGATTGCAGATCCAGCTGCTCCCTCCTGCCACGCAGTAACCTCTTTCCAGCTGTTCCACCACCTGACCTTCCCACCCACGCTGTCACCTGCATCCCACCTCCACTTGTCAGCCCAGTAGTATATACAGTGCTGCCCATAAGTTTACATACCCCGACACAATGGTTTGTTTCTGGGCCATTTCTCAGAGAAAATGAATGATAACACAAAATGTTTTCTTTCACTCTTGGATAGTGGTTGGCCAAAAATATCTGTGTTTACTCTTTTTAAAGCACAATGACAACAGAAACTATCCAAATCACCCTGATCAAAAGTTTACATACCTTTTGTAATTTGGCCTGATAACCTGCACCTAACTTGAAACAGTTGGGATTGAATGGCTATTAAAGGTAACTATCTTCACCTGTGATCCGTTTTGCTTGTAATTAGTGGGTGTGTATAAAAGTCAGTGAGTTGCTGGACTCCTGAGAAACTCTTGTATCCCTCATGTCAGCGCTGTTCAAACACTAATTAAGAAATGGAAAGTAAGAGGAGCTGAAGAGTTTTGATCAGGGTAAATTGGGTCATTTCTGTTATTTTGCTTTAAATTGAGTTCTCACATTTGTTTCACAATAAATGGCTTCAACTGTCCAGTAACCACACATGGGGGAAAAAGGGTTTTGTGTCATCTTTTATTTTCTCTTACAAATGGGCAAGAAACCATGAGTTCTGTAAGGGTATGTAAACTTATGAGCAGCACTGTATGTTGTTTGCATCTGCCCAACCTGCGTGTACCCGATGACTCATGATCACATCACAGATGAAGCGAATGTAAAACTGAATCTGCCCAGAAGGAAATTATATCTGTGCACCTAACCTAGAAACTTGACATCATGCTGGTACTGATGAATAAGATCACAGAAGTTAATAGGAAATAAAAATCCTCTTTATATCATGATTCAAGTCAGCAGCTTCTATAGATATAAAGGCAGCGGTGAAGAGGATGTTGACAGAGGAGGCTGAGAAGAGAGTGACTTGGTTTTGGACTAGTAAGTTATATTAGCTGGCCGCTATGTCTTGTGTCACTGCACTTGCTTGACATTTGGCTGTTTTGCTGCACAGTGGGATTACACTCTGGTCAGGCAAGTGTTGCTTTAAATTCAAAGTATTGTGTCACCGCTTCCCAACTGAGCGGCATTCAGTAAACCCCCTGTTAATAATCGCATTAATCAATAAGACTGGTAAGCAGAATCAATAATGATTGTATCATTTGTAGCAGTAAAATAAATGATCAGCGTGTTCGGAGGAGATGAACAGCTCTGTGTCGGCTCTTCGTTTCCACGGCTCTGCTCCTCTGCGGTCATCCTGTTTCACAGAACAGCAGGCTGCTCTGATGATGCGGATGTTAACACTGGATTCAACAGTGTTAGTCTGTCAGAAAAACAAAGAACTGACACAGAACTGGATGCCATGGTTACACAGGAACTGACCCAACACGCAGGCTCAGACAATGGTGGGTAAGAGAACGGGATTTATTGTGACGTGGGAGAAAAGGGGAAGGAGAGGGTCTGATGACGAGGTGGAGGGAATGGCTGAGGTGAAGCAGTGGATGGAGGAGGCACGGAGTGTGGATTGTCTGGAGATGGTTGATGGAGAGCAGGCGGCAGGAGGTGAAGATGGTGGTGGACCTGAGCTCAAGAGGATCAACGGGAAGCACAAGGAACAATAGTTTAAGGCGGTCTGGATGTGAACTACCGCAGCGGCTGAACAAACGATCTGACAAGGTGTGGGAGGAAGGCCACGGTTTCTATGCAGCTGGAGTGATGACTTGATGGAAGGCAGGTGAGCTTCATCTGTGATTATCCAGGAGGGAACAGGGAAATGTGCCACGCCCACAACACAGAGGGAGACAAGTAAACACAACACAAGGAAAACAAAGGGGAACACACGTGCCATCGTGATCCACTGAGCTCATAGTTGCTGATGAAGTGAAGAGCTGCGTGTGCGTGATAGTGCAGGTTAATTGTCAATGCGGGTGTCATTAGTTGTTTGTCTCTAAGTGTGATGAACTGGAGACTTGTCCATGGTGTACACTGCCTCTCGCCCAACGGCTGCTGGGATTGGCTGCAGCCCCCTGTGACCCTGAATGAATGATTCATGTTGATATGTAAACATATATCGCTAGTAGACTTGTCAGACAGATGAGTGCATGAAGAAAATCTTAATTTTAGACTGGTCTTTGCATCATGAGTTGTTGCAGTGGATATTATAAGTGCAGTGTGTGTGTGTGTGTGTGTGTGTGTGTGTGTGTGTGTGTAGGTGTGTGTGTTATTGATGGAACAGGTGGAATTCCCACTGTGAAGCCGGCTCCCTGCAGGCTGTGAAGGTCGACAGGGCAGAGGAGTCAGAGATGAAAGCAGCTGGTAAAAAGTTCAGATTCCTCTAAGATCCGCCTGCAGACTCTGCTCTGTCTGCTCCCATTTGGTTCATCTCATCCGACCAGAGACGGACAAGAACATCCATCTCTTATTGATGCTTACAAGACACACACAGACACTTACAAATCTAAGTTTCTTTGCAGTGTTTCTCTTTGAATCCTGGGTTGTTGTTTTTTTGGTCGAGTCTCAGCTGCAGCATGCAGAGCATTTATCAGCTCGAGTCAGATGTAGCTAAAAGGAGAGTGAACGCTGGAAATATATTCATCACAAACAGACTCAAAGTGAATGCTAATGTTGCCCTGACACCATGTGTGCCTGCTCACTGGCTTTTTGATACCCAGCTATTAAAACCTCGTGTATAAATGCGACGGAGAAGCTTCAGAGACTGAAATCTGATCACCTGGAAAGATGGAAGAGGTCTGTCCCCTGTCACATAATAGCTCAGCCAGTTATATTTAATGACTCAGAATCTAGAAAGACTGAATCCAATGTCAAGAATGAACTTCCATGCTCCGTGTACAGTATTATGTGAAGGGCTGCATGGATGAGTCTTCATAATTAGATAAAGCTATGTATTAAGGTCCTCACTGGGAAGGCTCTGAGTCAGGTGGTCTGCAGGTTGGACCCAGACCGGCCAACAGAGCTGTGACTCCAGTATCATTCTCATCATTACAAAAGGTCCAGGTGGCTCCTGTCACACCGTTCAGCTGTCTGAGACTAATGACGCCCAGTTTAATGTCTTTGTGGTTTTTAGACACACAACAGGGGAGAACACAAACTGTGCCACCAACTGTAACACCGGGGATGTTATCAATCTGAGTGAAGAGCATTTAAAGCTTTAACGATTATAATTCTCGTAGAGTAAATGTCGTCGTGGTTTTCTTTCATTTAGCGCAGGGGTCTCCAAACTACGGCCCGCGGGCCACATCCAGCCCGCCTAAACAATTGGAGTGGATCCCAAACAATCTGTCTAAACATGGCCTATTTTTCAAAATTACATTTTCCTATTATAAAATATCCTCACTTAAAGCTTAAGCCTGGCATTCTAATTCAAATCTACCTTATTTACGAACTATTTACAGTACTAGCTAATTTTCTCAGCGGGTCAGCGGGTCCCGCACGGTGCGGGAGGATCCCCTAGTGGGACCTCTCCCTGGTGCTGGCTGGCCTCCGCCGGGCGTGTTTCCTCCGGCGGTGCACCGCGACCGGCTCTGGGTCGGCTTGGAAAGGCTCAGGGGTGAAGGTGGCTCACAGCTCCGGCTGCAAGCTTTACAGCGCCCTCCTGCCCGGACCTCGCCACTTCCCGGGGCCGTGGACTTAGTGCTCGCTGCGCCCTCTCCACGAATGTCGAATCGCAATTTATCGCAACTTTCACTTCCTCCCGCAACAAAATCGCAACAAAAATGTAAAAAGCACCGCAACTTTCACAGCAACTTTTTTGAAAACCTCATGCAACATCAGGGATTTTAGGCTGCAACTATTTCAAAAAAGGCCACGAAATCCTGGTGGGACTGATATCATTTCAGTTATAGACTGACCCCGGCCCCCCATCACAGAAAGGCAAGTTGATGTGGCCCGCACCAAAAAAAGTTTGGGGACCCCTGATTTAGCGGCTCGAATGACAGAGACAAAGACTCTGCAGAGAGGACTGGAACATTGTTTCCTCCTCAGCTATGATCTGTGGGAACGGCAGAACACCGTGAGCTCAAACATTTTGGGTTTAAACCCGGTTAAATCAGCCGCTGGCTCTGCCTGTGCTGTGTGACATTTATGGACAGCAGGTTTACTTAAGAACAGGAGAAGAGAATTTGGAGCATAAAAACCGACTGCGAGCTGAGATTAGCCTGAAGCCGACCTTCACTCTGAGAATGAAATGCAAGTAAAATATTAATGAATAAACGAAGCAGAGGACAGTGTGTGTCTGTGTGTGAATGTGTGAATGTGTAGTTAGTCCGCAGAGCATCATGTTTTCATTGGAGGGAAAATGAGGAGAGGGGAAATGGAAATCTTTATAGCATCACCACTGAATGCAATTTGCAATCCAAACACACTAACACACCAGTTTGTTTGACCAAAGTAACTTGGTGGTTCATGGTGTGCCAACAAATTGACAGACTGCTGCGGTGGAACGGCGACACTGGAAATGGATCTTGGCCTGATTGTTTGAGGCTGTGTGACAGAAACTGAACCACTCCCTGGAAAGCAGCTGGCAGATTATTAACCAGAGGAGGCAGCTGATTCTCTGAGCAGGCCGTGAAAACGAGACCTTCACTGAACAAAGCCCTGTTCACTAATGTGGGAGCTTTCTCTTCGGTTTTTGTTGATAGATCAGCTTCTCTGCTCTGCTGTGCACAGCATAGACAAATACAAATATAGTATAGAGTTTTCATTTTTTAATTCATGTTGGTGCTATAGTTATCAGTGAAAATGATGATTTGGGGATATTTGGTGAGATATGGGAGAGTTCTGTTATTTTGAAGTACTCATCCATAGACAGTGTGTTACCTGCATTGTTAAATAGCGTACCCTTAAACTGATATGGATTTTTTTTTTTTGAGGTGGGCTTTTTGGCTAAAATTCATTATTCTGTGGACCCTGCTCACAGCTGCACACTGACTGTCGATGACTTGAAGTTGGTGAAGTTTGTAACATTTAAAGTAAAGAAGACAATTAAACAAGTTATACCATTTTAATGTTTAACATGTTTAGTTGTTGGAAAGAGTTCAAAGAAAACATTAATGCCCTGGGGTCGGGAAGGTCTTGCTTCCTTTACAAAGTGTCCCAATAATTGTTGTGAATGTGTTGTTGTCCTTTGAATAAATAGTTTTGGGAAATACAGGCAGCCAAAGTAAAAACACGACTAAAGAAGGATTAAGCTGGAGTTCTTCAATTTTTTTTCTTATTATCTCCAAATTCATGAAAAGACATCAACATACATCTGTCAATACTTTCCTGCTTCCTTCCCCTATCTACAGCGCTTGGACTATATTCAGAGGGTTGTGTGGCAGTGTGTGTTTATTTGTGATGGATGTAAGCGCTATGAAACTATGAGAACATTATTATTTGTCTGAACTTTTTCAGTACCTCTTCAATACCGCTCTCATTCACTGTCTTTGTCTCTTGACCACTGCTGACAAGTCTGATCATCTGATTGACCACTGCAGCGTGACGTCAGGTTGCGTTTCTCTGGCTCTTCTCATCTTTTCCTTCAGAAGATATCTCTACATTTGTAAAAATAGCTGTAGTTTGGGGCAGTTGGTAGTGTAGTGGGTTTAGCGGCCGCCCCGTGTGTGGAGGCTGTAGTCCTCGCTGCAGCTGGCCCCGGTTCGAATCCCGCATCAGACGGCTAATTTACTGCGTGTCACTCCCCCTCTCTCTGCTTCCTGTCTATCTTCAGCTGTACTATCAATAAAAGGCCCAAAAAATAATCTTAAAAAAAAAAATTACAAAAAAGATTACATATTTTGTACTCTAGAGAGTAGGCAGCTGTGGCTCGGAGGTAGAGCGGGTCGTCCACTAATCAGATGAGTGGTGGTTCGATCCCTGGCAACTTGCATGGCAGCCAATGCCATATGTGTGTGAATGGGTGAATGAGATATGTAGTGTAAAAGAGCTTTGAGTGGTCAGAAGACTAGAAAGATGTTTATATAAGTACAGTCCGTTTATTTGGGGCCATACTGTGTGTGTTCATGGTAAAGGACCTTGTTTTTGGACAGCAATAGAGCTCCATGGTCCAGAGGAAGAACATCCATCAGTCTTTTATACACATACAATACTTGTTAGTCGAGACAGTGATGACTGGTTTGGTCTGCACATGAGGTTTTACGAAAAAAACAGAATATGGTCAACCAGTCAAAGACTTGTCTCCAGTCTTTATTGCTAAGCCAGGCTAAACACGTCCCGGTCCTGGACAGTTTCTCAGTACTTCACACAGAGAGGAAATGAATATTGATCTGAAATGAATTTTTCCAAAATGTCAGCGAGTTTGTTGCAGTAGATGTTTACTCCTTCAGCCTCAAGTAAAATGCCGGCAAGGCAACATGAGCAGGATATTTCGGTCCTCTTTCCACCTCAGTCTGAACACCTCCCACATGCCTTAAACCCCCTCCACCCACACCCAACAGCCCCACCCTGGCTGGAAGTCACGTTCCTGGCTGTTATAGAGTTTTTGGAGAACCCGTGTCAGTGTAATTATTCAGGCACTTTCTGCTCTCCAAGACCCACGGGGATTTTAGACCTCAGCCCCTCTCCCTCCCTCTCTTCCTCCTGTGCTCCAGTGCTCTCGGTCGGTTCCACGTGAATCGCTCTGAGAATTTAGAGGACAATTTCACACCTGAGAGGAAACCATGTGACAGATATCTTTGAGATAACAGCAGCAAAGCTCCTGAGTCACTGTGGTTTGTCAGTCACATTGTCAGCCTCGGTGGTGCAGGATCAGACAACCAGACATCTGACAGGCGAAAACACTGTGGCATTCCAGACAGGATGTGGAAGTGTGTGTGTATCCGACGCTTTTGAGGCATAAATATAAAAAAAATAACACGCAGTATAATAACACAATCATAACTGCAAACGCAGACATTTAGCAACACGTGTTTAACGTGAAGCTTTGTGACACTTTATTTAATTCAAATGTATTTATATAATGCCACGTTATCTCATGATACTTTCCAAAGAACAGGTCCATACTCTTTTTAATATTATCTACAGAGACTCAACAATTCCCACAATAAGGAAGCGACAGTGGGAATTAAAAAACTTCCTTTAAGAGGCAGAAATCTCAGAATCCGGTTCATGGTGAACAGTCATATGCTGCGTCCAGTTGAGTTGAAAGACACAGACAAAGATGCAAAGCAGCGACAGTAGTAAAAAGTACAAATATAAAGTACAAATATTAAGACGTCCATAACTAAGAGATGACCTGAGCCAGCCCTAACAATAAGCTTTATCAAAAAGGAAAGTCTACTCTTAAAGGTGTTGACCGTGTCTGCCTCCCGAACCCAGAATGGTTTGTTCCACAGAAGAGGAGCCTGATAGCTGAAAGCTCTGGCTCCCAATCTACTTTTTGTCACACCGTGGTGAGGTCAAGTTAAGTTTTTGTTCCGTCTCGTCATTTCCTGTTTTATTTTGATATTTACCTGCTCTCTCGTTTCAGGTCACTTGCCCTTCCTCATGTGTCACCGGTCTGATTGTTTCCACCTGTTCCCCATTACCCTGTGTATATCTTGTCTGTGTCTCCCTTTGTCCTGTGCCAAAGTGTTTCGTCTTGCGATCGTGCACCAAAGCCGCTTCCAAGCCTTGCCACAGTCATGGTGTTTCTGCTCGTGATGTTTTGTTTTCTCCTCGTAAGAGTGATTTTTTTTGTTGTTGTAATTTTCATCGTCTAGCTTTTGTTTCATAGAGATTAGTTTAGTAGTTTTTTTCAGCCTCCCTTGGAGAGATTTCAGTTAATGTTTTGCAGCCTTTGATTTTCCTCTTTGTGAGTGATTTTTGATACATTTTTCATAATTAGTTTAGAGTTTTTCCTCCTTTGGAGTGTTTTTTGTTTTCCTTAGATAGGTCAGTTTTCCATAGCCTGTTTATTGTATCACTCTGTCGAGAGGTTTTTGTTCTCTTAATAAAGTCTGCTCACTGACACCTCAGCATCTAAATCCTGTATTGAGTCCGGCCTGACACTTTTGGAGACTATAGGAACCCCAAGGAAACCAGCGTCCTGAGAGCGCAGTGTTCTAGACGGGTAGATGCTTAGATAATATGGTGCCTGACCATGAAGAGCTTTATAAGTAAGGAGAAGAATTTTAAATTCTATTCTAGATTTAACAGGTAGCCAATGCAAGGAAGCCAAAACGGGAGAAATATGATTTCTTATCATCAATATCTGCCATATTCTGTAAATGAAGCCTCCTAAGTTTTAAAAGGAAAGTGTAAACTGAATACCATAATGCACGGTTTTGCATTATAGGCAGTGGGTGGTGCAGGGGTTAGCGCTGTTGCCTCACGGCATGAAGATTTGACTGCTGCTGCTGCTGGAAACGAGGTTGACGAGAGCCGAGAGACAAATGAGGGGCTGTAAAATCAAAGCAAAGCGCTGATACGCAGTTGTTCCATCCATTAATAATGAAAAACATTCATTTCCTCCGCCTGTTTGTTTTAAGCACATTGAACTCGTCTATATCGCCAGATAAACATGTCAGTGAATGTACGCCTACATCCATGTTGTTTATGAGTAAATGATTTATTGTTTATCGCTACGTTGTTGGAAGAGGAAATTAAACACGTCTCTGCCAACAGTAAAAGTGAAGATCGTATTGCAGCATTTAAAGTGCAGAACATCAAAATCAATTCTCAATTTCATCTGAACCGGTGGTCAATTATGGGCTGTGTTACAACTTCTGCATTGCTCCTCAGTGGCCTTTAATCAGCATCTCCCAGCTTTAACAATCTCAACAAACAGTTCACTCGTGATGAAAGTTTAAGAAGAGCTGCCAGATTCATTGGCAATTAATGGTGGCAATTTGTGATGTGGGTGCAAAATGAGTGAAACGGAGCTCCAGGGACAGTGGATCCTGCCTAAAAGAATGATTGAATCAGCTCATTTGTAAAACTTGCTGTACTCCACTTTGATACACATGAAGAGAACTAAACATCAGCTCACATCCTCTTAAATTAGATGAGCGATTGGAAAGCCAGTATGATGCTGATAAATGACGTTGATGCTGCACTGACTTGTAATCAGGTGAATCATGTCTCTGTCATTCATTTGTCTGTTCGCACATCATGACACTAAGTCATGCATTCTGGTGAAACTGGATCATATTTTATGGAGAAAATGTTTTCTATAATATGGAGCCAATAAAAAGAAGCCGAAATTGAACAGATGTGATCTCTGATCTTGGTTCCTGTCTGAACACGTGCAGCAGCATTCTGAATTAACTGCAAAGTCCCAAGAGACTTATTGGAGCAGCCTGATAACAAAGAGTTACAATAGTCCAGCCTAAAAGTAACAAATGCGTGGACTAGTTTTTTCTACATCCGCTTGAGACACAATGCGTCTGATTTTGGCGATGTTACGTAAGTGAAAGAACGCAGTCCTCGAAATTTGTTTTATGTGGACGTTAAAGGACAAATCCTGATCAAAAACAACTCCAAGATTCTTTACGGTGGAGCTGGAGGCCAGGGTGATCCCATCTAAAGTAACTAAGTCTCTAGAAAGAGAGTTTCTGAGGTGTTTGGGTCCAATTACAAGAACTTCAGTTTTGTTTGAATTTAACATCAGAAAATTGTCATTGGTCATCCAACTTTTTATATCCTTAAGGCATGCTTGGAGTTTAGTGAACTGATTGGTTGCATCAGGCTTGATCGATAAATATAATTGGGTGTCGTCGGCATAACAATGAAAATTAATGGAGTGATTTCTAATAATGTTCCCTAAAGGAAGCATGTATAAATTAAATAGAAGTGGTCCTAGTCCAGAACCTTGTGGGACTCCATGACAAACTTTGGTATGCATGGACGATTCATCACTGACGTGAACAAACTAAGATCGATCTAAGAAATACGACTTAAACCAGCTTAGGGCGGTTCCTTTGATGGTTGTTGCACTTGCTTGATGTTTAGCTGTTGTTGACTCGATGTTGAGCAAAGTTGTCGACTCTCTAGTTTTTGATCATGAGTAATGTAATCATAACAAATACACATGTACAATAATCTATATTTATGACAGTTAGATTGCACTCTGAAACGGTTCAGTTCAATATCACTTCATTACTGTGGGACGATTTTATTGGACAGGGAGAAAGATAACTTGCCCTGCAACAAAATGCTTAAACGAATGTAATCATAGCTGCATTATGTCACGTGAAGCATTTAAAAGGAACAAGGTTGAAGATTTTCTTTTATGGTCAGACTGAGATGTTCCTGGAGGTGTGGTTTGGTACCACGGGGAGTCCACACCTTCTTTTTCTTGCTGCCAAACAGAAGCACAACTGGACTTAGACTATGTCAGCTGATCCACAGCTTCCTGTGTGGCTCCCTGCTAAAGCATGAGACCTGCGACAACTGCCACAAATATCTAACACTGTGAGCACAAGCCGAGTGTGTGTTAATATTGATGACGTGACCACAGAGCTGGCTGATTTTTATGAAGTGGTGTTGCAAATGATTCTAGCCACTTAGTTGTGTATCTAACAACAGCTTTTAGATGAAAATCAATCACTGAATCGTGTTTCATCAGTTTGTCTCTCGCAGACTGCCTGTAAATTGGGGAGAGAGGTCCTCTGTGTCTGCTGATCCGAGGCCAGTCAGGAGGAATGCAGCTTCTGTAACACAGCCCACAATTGAGCGACTCCCTCAGACACAAAATGAGAATCGATTTGGATGCTCCGCAGTCGAAATGATGTATTACGATCCTTACTTTTAGGGTCGGCAGAGACATCTTTGATTTCCCTTTTCTGCAATGTGACAGGAAAAAAAATGTGCAACAATAAATCATTTACCCGCAAACAACAAGATGAATGTGGCACTGCATTAACAGTCATCAGACACTGTCACTCAGACAAAACTGTTAGCTGTGATTTGCATTTAAAACAGCCAATCATGTAATGAATGACCTCGAATAAAACTGTGACATTCAGTGATGATTTATCAGTTTACACTGTCCCATTAACTGTAGGGTCTACACTGAGTTTAGACTCAACAGCAAAAGGCTGCAGGCTCTTGTGCAGAGAACACCTCAATACCAATCTTAAAATACACGTACAAAATTGGATATTTGGTGTGAAATTTCAGAATGCACCTGAAATGCACTACAACCTTTATAGGTTAAATTCATGTCCAACTGTTCAATGTTTCAGTACTTATTGCATAACATTATCACAACAAGTGTCTGATGCATGAATGGTCCACTGACAGTTCTGCTTCAGTGACAGTTTGTATTTAAACAGTCCTCTTCATCATGTCGTCTTCATCAAGGCGACACCTAACAATCCATCAACAGTACCTGGCCAGTGCGAGGCTGCAAACAGGATGTACTCAGAGGGAAGTTACCACTGAGTGTCACAGAGTGTCATCAGCAGGTTGCAATAAGTCGACTTGTGAACAGCATGAGACGTCTAGTCGAGCTGTAATCGATGGTCAAGGATACATGACGAGTTACTGAGACAGTTTTTGTTGTGCTATACACACACACCACTGTTGTTGGCTTTTGTTTCAATAAGTTGTTCAGGATGAAAAATACCTTTGCATGTTTCTAATTGAATGCCCTGCTTTCATGCTATAACATCACTGCAGCATGAACTTTTTACATTTTCCATAAATTTCACTCCAAAGTCAAAAATCCCAAACTTTTTGTGAGTAGAGTATAATCACACTCAGCTTGTGGTTGTGTGACCGAGGCTCTGATGAGAGGCTGTGTTATCTTAACACAAGGGTCCACTTACTGGAAGGTCTCTGTAGCTTTCAGCCAGATCTAATGGGGTTCATCAGACTGAACAGCTTGATTAGCTCAATCATGATATCCAATGATAAAGTCCTGACAAAAGTCTTGGCGTTTAAATTCTACGGGGAGACTTTTGTGATGGAGGTTTGTAGCGCCACATAATGTAATAATGTAATATGAAATTTTCACTTCATCATGTAATAATCTGCCACATTTTGTAATAAGTAACATATTGCATCAGTAATTACAAAATGTGAGTGTTTTTTTTAATTGAGAAAATGTAATAACCTGGTGCATTATGTAATAAAGCACCAAAATGGATGAAAAAAACATTATACCATCAGAACGACATTGACTTTAAACATACCAGCATGAGCCGTAAATATGAATTAGTTTTAAAAACTAGTAGGATGTTTGCATTAGTCAAATCTAAATTTAATATAACTGTTGACCATTGATTCAGACTGGATCAGGCGCTGTGGTAGTGGGGGGTGAGGCAAAGTTTATTACATATTGCGTTCAAGAATTTTATTACAAAATGTGGCAGATTATTACAAAATGCTGTGTTAAAAATAATGAAGTGAAAATTTCACATAATGTGGCGACACAAGAGGCATCAGCCCTGAGCAGCAGCAAGATAAACATAGAAGTACATATGTACTCCATAGCTCCATAAATAAAAGTCCATCTACCATAAAAGCAGCATGAATGTACTGAAGACAGAGAGACAGCAGTGAGATGATCAGCTGACAGTGGCGTTCATTCTGCCATGACTCAGCTCATATTAGAAGGCACGAGACGCTTGTGTAGCAGTTTTGTCTTGATGGTGTGTTGCTGTGCTATTGGATAGATGTGACCAGCTGATGAGAACAGCTGACAGATGAAGACAGTTTAACTGAACATGCCTGACTGAACTTTTGTCATGGAGAAGGTTCACTTGTTCTCACATGAGCTTCCACAAAGTACGAAACTGTGTTTATACATACTGTATAAATAGACATGATAACAGGTGGTGGGCAGGGATGAGAGCTCCTCTCTGGTGTCAGATGTGACGTCCTGCATGATATTTCTCCGGCCGTCCATCGGTCGATGACCTCTGACGAGGGATGGGAATTAATAGGATTTTTATTATTCCGATTCCATTATCGATTCTGCTTAACGATTCTCATTTGGGAAAAAAAGGAGAACAAACAGTTTGATCAGCATCATCTAGAGGAGGTAGTGAACTGGAGCGAGTACTAGTACAGCTGCAGCCTCTGAGCCAGCCAGACTCTCTCTCTCGTCATGGTCATCTTCTAAATGTAATGCAGAAGGCATTCGTTTAATGTGAACTGTTACAGCATGTTTTACAAAGAAGCACATGGCGCTAACATGGTAGGCAGTGTGTTATTTACCTTCCGTAGTAACCACAGAGGTGCTCATAGCCTGGCTGCTGCCGCTGCTGCTAGGTTGAGATTCATCTCCAGTCCGAAGCGTGTCAAAAACACGACATTCATTTAAAAATATTGCATGTTGTGTGCGCAAATGTTTCTGCATGTTCGTCGTGTTCCCTCCCGACGCTGTTATCTCCACTTTGCAATGATTGCAAGTCGCCCTGTTGCCGTCTGTTTTGGTAAAATGCAGCCAAACTTTGGAGCGTTTGAACCGAGTGGGTGACATTGTTTACTACTGATTGCACTGCACGTGCCAAACTTGTGTAAGTTACGTGACGTAATTCGTGCATTCTGGAATCGATAAGAGAATCGTTAGATAAACTGCCAAACGATTCATGGAATTGAAACACACATTCGATTCCCATCCCGACCTCTGACCTCTTCCCACTGTGCTCTCTGTGAGACGTGTTGCTCTGCTGTTCATTCAGCCTCTTGTTCGCCGTCATCGCCGTCTCACTGATCTCCACAACTGTCACATGTGATGTCATGATGACATCATACATCACTCCAGTCATACTCCTGCTGCTGTTACATTAAAGTCTCACAGAGACAATGTCAACCGTCTGTTATCTTCAGTTTATTTATCATATCATCATCATCACCACTATCATCTGACAGCGCAGCAGAAGGAAAGGGGACTCGGCCTTGGTACACGATATGAGGACGTTAATATTGAACACTTCTCTCTCACTATTGTCTGAAAGATGTACCCAACATTTTTATTTTGTAATAAATAAATAATGATTTGTATTTGTATTGATAAATAATGTTTGTATCGCCTTTTCTGCTCCTGGTGCTGGAGATTAGTGTAGAAAAAAGTACTAAAAATACTAAAAAGAAAAGTGTTCAGAGATACTATGACTGGTAAAATGTTTTCTGTGGTGTATTCTGTTTCTTTCATTTATTTATTTATTTTTATTATTATTACGTTTAGAGGAGCCAAACAGTTTTTCCTGATTTATTAGATTTTAGTTTGCCTCTCTCTTTTCACCATTAGCTGTTTATTTTTCTCTGTGGAGTTTTCTGCTGTTTTAAAGGAGAGCTGAATGTTCCTGTGGTAGTGTCGCCGTCCTGCTTGTGTGGTCTGAGTGACCTGAGCTTGCTGTGAGGAGGTAAACTGAGTGTTGTAGAGCAGCGTGCCGGAGGTTTAGTCGTAATCTGTTTTGTGACCATTTCCTCTTCCTCTATAAATAACTCCCTGACTGTGCGCTCTAGTCCCATGTTTGTTTTCCTTTTGTTCATTACTTCTGTGAGTTGATTTATGTATTAACAAGTGGAGCAGAGATCAGTATTTCATTGACTACATTGTAAATAAAATCTATGTTTTGGCACAGCAGCATCTGCTCCTTGTTGTGACACCTGGTCACATATAACTTATATGACATGAGCTCACTGTAGTTGAAACCAATAAATAATATCTCTGTTCTATGTGTCTGTCTCCATGGAGATCAGGACTCGATGTGAAATATTCACTCATGCAGAATTTGTCAAGATGTAAATGCCAGAGAGACGTTAGCAGGAGGCACTCACACACCAAGAGGCATAGTGAACGGTGTAAACGGTGCCCTGTGCGCCCTTAAGCATGCTCGACATGAGAGGGAGGCCAACCTTTCCATAGAAGGGCTGAAGAAAGACAGCAGGCTGCCAGCACGCAGTCAAGGTTAAAGGCAAGAGAGAGAAACAGGACACAGTTTAACTGTCAAGGCAAATTAAATCACTGTTTTACATTCTCGCAATGTAGACCTCATTAACATAATATACTGTATGTACCTTGAACTTGACCTTCAAAGCCCGGCGGAGGGGTGAATGTGCAGAATATACCCCTGACTCGAAGCACGGCTAGAGATTTTCATCTCGGTACCAATTGGCCTATTATGTGAGACAGAAGTTGATGTAAAAGGCCTCGGGCCTTGCAGGCGGTTCCCCATGGATAAGCGCTGAATGAAATTTCATCAGGCCTTTTTAGTTCGACCCAATTACATGTCCAAAAGAATGTGAGATTAGCTTCCACTTTAATTTATGTTCACTTATAAAGCAGACAAAAGACAAAAGGCACTTTTGGCAGTGATTCACAATCATATTTATTGTCCCGCAGTCCAGTCAGTCTTATTTTTAAAGTGTGAAACACAAAAAAAGTGTCCTCACTCATTCACTCACTCGTTCAGTCTGCAGAGTCAACACTGAATGTAGGCTGCTCTATGTTCCCACTGAATCCAGCTGCAGGATGGTTACAACACAGCTACAATGTCCACTGAAACGTGTGAGTGTTCTTTAACAGCGTGTATATTAAATACATGATCTTTCAAGAGAATGAAGAATAATTAAAGACCTCACATTTTTGTGGGTGCATCTATTTCTTTGCATAAGGTGCAAGATACTAATATGAAAATATTCATGTTAGATTACACTTGTAATCCAATGTATCACGTTACAACAATTTTAGTTTGCATTCAATCTGATTTCTCTCGACTGTCCGTGTTCACAAACACAGACAGTAACAGATGAAACAGAATGTAAAATAAATAACTTAAATATGCACATTCACTTGTATTCACAGTGCTGCCTCAGTAGAAACTGGACCGTACAAACAGTGGAGTGGACCGCAGAGCGTGCAGGTAGTCGGAACATGATGCAGCCGTGTCCAGTGGACAGTGAGCGTTGCTTTTCACTACTCTCTACTCTGCCATACTGCTGAACTTCTATAGGATGCTCCACCTTGTTATACAGCATATTAAACAGATTATTTCACTCAATATTTAAGTCAAGCGTATCGGTAAACTGCTGACTTCCACACTGACCCCTGCCACCACAGATATCCCGGATATCTGAGATCACTGGAAAGAAACAAGCACAGCGATCTGTTGAACCCTGCTGCCATAAGAGAAGCATAATGTGCCACTTTCCCATCCGAAATATGTTTCGTTTGTCCAAGGAGTTTAAAGTAAAGGGACTTCAGGGGCTGATGTGGAACTCAGCATTGTGCTAAATGGCTCTGTGATTTACCGTAAGCGTAGGCACTTTATAACATGCAACTGACAGTCGTGATGAATGCTGTCTATGCAGATACATAAGTCAGAGACAGATTCAATTAACAGCAATAAGAACGCCTCAGTTTGTTAATGGCTGAGACAGGCAAAGCAAACAAGGCAGATTTATAAGGAGAAGCAATGGTCTCTGGGTAATAGATCATAATGCCATGAGGACATATTAGACAGCACAAGATGCCTGTTTTGTAGCAACAGTAGACGACATGCTGTGGCAGTAGCACAGAATCAAGCATGACTGCTACTGTGAAGGCTGGATGGCTACAGATTGTCCGAGCTTCAATGCTCATAGATACTCAGACATTGAATTTCAAGCAAATACAAGTCAATCAAGTCCTATAAGAAAGTTATAATTCTTTATAAAAACATACAAAATCCGCCTGGGAGACTTAGAATGAAATCAACCCACGAAGGCCTCCCTACATTTCAGGAATATCTTGTCTGATTTAAAGGGACACCATAAACAAGTGATTTCCATAAACAACAGCAGAGGCTCTTGTAGACCATGTCCACAACAAATGCTTTGCTCTGCTTGCATGCTTGGACTTCTTTCTGTATCTTCAAACTGGGAGCACGCTAAACCACTGTCTACTGTCGGAAACACACAAACCCACTTACAAAAAACCCAAAGACCCCTTAAGTATGCAAATGACTGCACTCCCAATTCTTCAAACATACTGCAGCTTGGTCAGTGGTCCCGTGGTACGATGCCATAGGTGCCTTCCTACCATCATTTCACAACCATGGTACATTTCACCTTTAATAGCAAGTACTGTAGAAGGTAGTAATTGATCTTAGAATATGGATAGTAAACTCAGAGATTGCATTGAGTTACAGAGGCTAGTGCAACAGCAGCCAGCTTGAATGTGACATTGGACGCAACCTGATTTGTAGTGCCCCTTTTAAATTTGTCTCATGGAAATCATCAAGTTGTGGTTTTTGCTCAAGTGATGAAGACATTTAAGGTTTGACTGACCCTAACCTTGTCAAACTTGTTTTTTTATTTCTTATTTTCGTAGTTTTGATCACCATTATTAATGATACATCAATGAAAACATAAATTGTTGTGGTCATGGTATAATAGGATAAACTAATAGTTTAGCCATATTATCAAAACCACGTAGACCAGTGCGGTCCTTCTGAACCGGCAGGTCCTTTTTATAATTGTAAATGTTTTGTTATTGTCATTCACCATGTTTCCAGATCTCATCATTTGGTGAGTATGCTAATACTACGGAGCTAAATGAAAAACCAAGACTACGATGAACCAGGTTGTAATAAACTTAAAGTTATACCAACAATTTACGGATGAGGATTTTCTCATGATAGGTTTGTCTCCATATGGACCACTGATGTTTTTTGTTCCATTTTCCAAATTGTGTGTAAGCTGTAAGAACAAGCCTCAGAACTTTACACGTTTTGATAATTTGTCATTCCAGTCTGTACAGATGTAAAGGGAAAGTGCGATCAAGGACGGCGCCCGGCTTGCCATTACTGATTGTGTTTGTTTGTCCAACAGGAATGTGTAAGGCCACCCTGGGGCTCCTGAAGACATCTCTAGGTAGATACAAAAAGCCAAGTCTATGTGCTTTACTCTGTTGTACTAGTGTCACTTCATCAATGCTCCATCAATTCTGCAGACAGAATCCCAGAAGTGTTCTTTCTCCTACTGCTTGCGCCATGTGTTGATAAAGATATCTTCAGAGAGATCTTTAGATCAGCATGGTTCTTGGCACAACAGAACCATTTTAGAATATGTATTCAAGCAAAAGACAAACTTCTTCGTCTTTTGAGAATAACTGAAAAGCTCTAAAATTCTACAACTGAAGAACATGTTTATTTGTTTAGTTCATTATTTTTGAACAGAACCCCTGCCTCACTACAGAACTCTCCTTCCTTGTGCTGATGTTTCATGTGTGGTTGCCTGGAGGAACACACACATATATACATGTATATGTATGCTCAGTCATCCAGGTGCTGTTCCTCCCACGTGGAGGTGGGGATTGCGCTGTACGGGTCCATGATGACCTTTGCACAGCGGATGATCATGGCCACCAGCAGCAGGCAAAGGAAGGCGATGCAGGCCAGAGTCAGGCCCTGGTCCACGTCCACGAAGGCTGGTTCCGCAGTGCCCTCCACCTCCATGACTGCTGCTGTCTGCTGCTGCTGTCCTCGGACACGCCCGCACACCCTGCTACCATCCTGAAGACCCCGCTGGAGACACGCAGAGAGGGGAAGAACATGAACATGTTAAGTCATGTAGAGGACAGAGAATGAAGCCATGACAAAATGTCCAACATGCCGCATCATCTACATCACAGCTGTTTTTCTGTAAATCCGATAATCTCCCTCAAATGTCACTGCTGCTTTCAGAGGACGTTAGAGGACTGGTAATCACTCTGCTTCCACCAGTCTGGGTTCTCGTCCCATAGCCTGAAGAAAACATGCTCCAGACCCACAATAAAAAATATGAATGTCAACTCCCCGCATAGTTTCCAAGTGGTAGTCTTGTTTGCAGCACTGTCCCAGGGGCTGGATTGCTTTTTGTTTTCCTCAGACTCAGCAGCACTTTGGAAGTAAGAAGAAGAAAGAAGCATATCCACTGAAGAGATAAATTCAAATAGTCACAATTTTATATTGAATTTGGGAACTGACACAAGCTATTATTATGATGAACGGTGTGCATTGCATAGTAACGTAGTTTAAGCAAGTACAGCAGGGGTTGGAGGAACATAAATTCAAAGGTGAGAGGACCCAAAAAACTTTGACAGCTGTGCTGACTGAAAGCTACAGTCCTGTTAACTGAGAATGAGAAACCAGAGATTTAAGAGCCTCATTATATTATTAGAATGTGTAAAGTCATAGCAACCCTGGACAAGAGAAACTTTGATAGAACTTTGGGAATAATTTCATCAAACATGGAAATTCCTGTGTCTATTAGAGGTGGAATTTTTCCCCCCTAACTCTTCAAGTAGTAGTATTTTAACATCCATTCTTTTCTTTTCATCTGTTCTCACACTATGTAACTTTGGGCTCCGGGTCAGGAGAAGGGGTCAGTTTGTTACCTGTACTGTGAGCTCAGATCACAGAGGGACTGTTTGTGTTTGTACAACAGGGGTTTTGGACCACCGGGAAGAAGAAGAAGAAGAGGACAAGGTTTTTTTGTGGAAAAACAGGTGTCATGCCAGAACCAGAGCAGAGCAGAGAGGAAGGTAAGAAGAGAAAAGGACAGAGTGAGCAAGCAAGAAGCAAGAGTATATCTGTGACTGACTTTTAGTCGCACATTACATTTATACTCTCATCCCTGAAGGGTTTGTTGCTGCTGTGACACAATGATCTACCAAGTTTCATTTAATTGACCATTTTACAGGCAAAAATATCTTTTTTGGGGGCGGTCGGTAGCGTAGTGGGTTACGCGGCCGCCCCGTGTGTAGAGGCTTCAGTCCTCGCTGCAGCTGGCTCCGGTTTCAAATCCTGCATCAGACGGCTAATTTACTGCGTGTCATTCCCCCTCTTTCTGCTTCCTGTCTATCTTCAGCTGTACTGTCATAAAAGGCCAAAAAAATATATCTTTTTTGGAGAAACCAATTGGGCGCCTCAACGTGACTCAATGGTCAATTCAGTGGGGTGCGGGGGCCAAATTCATGCTACTGGGGGCGTGGGCCTAATGCAGTTGGCCTACAAGCCCTGCCTTCTGGATTCCAACGACCATCTCTTTATCACCAAGGACTTCTCTTAACCTCTACACTATGAAGCTGCTGGTTTCTACTTACACATGTCAGAGAGCATTACACTTTTATTGTACAACTGGTTAATCAAACTTCAGGAAATTAACATTGGCATGTGATATTATTATCATCTGCAGTTTTAGCGAATATGGCAACCTCACTGTAGTTTAGGGCTGTCACAATATCAGATTACACCATTATTGTGGAAAAGAATTCATGATAATGATTTTAATCACAGCATCTACAGAAACACTGAAAGTCAAAGTCAAATTATTGTGTGTGCAAATAATAAATCACACTCAAAATATGAGTGTATATCGAGAGGCAGAAACAGTCTGTAACCCTAAAGTGTACAAAAAATTACACTGTGAAGCACAAAGTAAGAACAGAAAGAAACAGGAGATTCTTTATAGAAGAAAACCACTTCAAGTTGATGCTTACAATCTAACAAATTTAGCCAAATTCTACTTGATAAATAAAACAGCCAACCCGCTGTGGATGCAGTAAAATATTCACTCAACATCAGGTGAGTGTCTCTGTGGACATGAAGAAACAGGAGATGCTCTCTGTGAGAAGCTGATCTGTTGACATAAAGAACCATCAATATTCAGGGTGCATGTAAGTGTGGAAAATCTGCAGAATGTCTTGTTGTTTCATGGTGATTTTCTTTGACCACAGAGCTCCATAAATCCATCGTGCTGCTGCTGCACAGAGATAAGCCTGTACATTATCCTGAGTGAGGAACTGAAGGGAGGAGAGGAGGGAACAGGGGACACCTCCACTGTTGTTCTTGTTTACTCCGTTTGCCTTCCTGCTTTGTCTTTGTCCACAGAAAATAAAATAAAAATATAAAATGTAGCGATGACTGGAGAAGAGCAAAAAAGAAAATGAGAGGCTCTCTGGAGAGAATGCTGGAAATTATGAATATTCTGTTTGTCTTTACAAATCCATTATTCAATAGTCCAGGTAATGATTACAATGTTTTATGTCTTGTAGAAATTATTCATGAACCCAAATTTTTAGACAAAGGGTAAATTATGTAAATATATGTATCTCACATCAAACTTCTGTCACGTGCATCTGACTAGCTTAGTTGTGTTTTAAAAAGGATCAAGCTATATGAGCTTTAAAACTCAGCTGGACGCCCCTCAGGTATGTCAGGCTACCTCTCTCTACCCTCATCGGTGACTCAGAGCAACACTGGTAATGGATTTAGTTCCACCAGTCAATCACATTACGTAAAAAACTGTCTCCCCACTGAGTCTTAATCTTTCACTTAATTTATAGTGCTGACATCAGAAGAGGAAACAGAATCTGATCTGTATAAATGTGTCCTTATACTAAATGGTGCACAGCGACATCATTGCTACTGGACTGGGCCTGTACATCCAACAGTATAAGACAAGTCAAATACACAGGGAGCAGTGAAAGACGTCAACCACCAGTATGCCTGACTCATGAAGCCTCTCATAGACTTCATTTTAAAAAGTGCTTGCTCAAACCTCCAAGGTCAAACAAGGATTCTCTCGTTTCAGTGCAACAAACCAAAGATGAAGAACCACTTTTCACTTCAGTGGTGAAACATGATCCAGGGGACATTACAAAGTGACGACCCTTGGGTCTGTGATTGACAGCTGTCACTAGTTAGCGTTAACATTTCCTAATGTAAATTACTGTAGGACCTCCAGGCCAACCGACCCCATGACATCACATAGGACAAAATAGAGCTAGCGTTATTAGAAAAATGTGACTTAGGTTACTTATTTTTATCCAGTTTTATTAACTGGTGTTAAAGTTATAAGGAGTCCATCTTGTAAATGATGCAGTGTTTCTTTAAACCTCAGTTTAAATGTCTGCAACAGGTCTAAATTACAACTCATACAAGATACACATCCACAGGACACAGCAAATAGGTTCGATCTCAACAAGACTTTGCTTGGGAACCGGAGGGTCCCCGGGTTCAAGTCCAGCATGGAGCAAAAATATGGAAGGTGGACTGGTAGCTGGAGAGGTGCCAGTTCACCTCCTAGGCACAAACACTGTTTTCAAGAAATACACAACTCTACGACTGAAGAGGAAATAAACCAGGACCAGAGAATGTATTCCTGAACTTTAAAATTTAGTTTCAAATATAGATATAATATTCTAACATACTGTTTTTCTTCTGGTTTAGTACATAAACTAAACAGTTCTGAGCAAAGGGAACAAAAGTAAATCGGGAGCCAGAGCTTTCAGCTATCAAGCCCCTCTTCTGTGGAACAAGCTCACAGTTCTGGTCCTGGAGGCAGACACCCTATTCACATTTAAGAGTAGGCTTAAGATGTTGCTTTTTGATACAGTAGACCTTATAGTTAGGGCTGACTCAGGTGACTCCTGAACCGTCCTTTAATTGTGCTGCTATAGGCCTAGGCTGCTGGGGGACTGGATGGATGGATGGATGGATGGATGGATGGATGGATGGATGGATGGATGGATGGATGGATGTATGGATGGATGGATGGATGGATGGATGGATGGATGGATGGATGGGTCAAACAAGTGCAGTTCATGTCTCATGTGAAACTAAAAGTCAAAGTTTATGTAACATGTTTCCTTCAACCTAACCTAAAGTAGTTTTAGTAGTTTATTAGTGTTACCGTGACAACTAAAAGTCTTTCCTGCATATCCAGAACTCCATAATAATTCCATCCTGTGGGATGAAGTGACATTTGAAGTTTCACTCTCTCACTGGTGCTCTGCTAAAGACCTAGAAACTGAGAGGACTCTGGAGAAATGAGGATGTCATCAGGTTTAATTATATCAGATTCATTTTAGCCCTAATTCTCAAAGAAATAAAGCAGATGGGTCAGGGCACATGACGTGTAACTGGAATCCTTTAGTTCCCATTAGAGAACTTTATGCTGTGACCTCGTCTTCACTGTGACCTTCCTGATTGAGGTAAAAACTCAGTTCTATCAGCCTTTGTTTGTCTGAATGGTGACACGAACCACAGCTTTGACAAGTCTGCGTATGCAAACTGAGACAGACTGAGTGCCAGCACTGTTTAGAGCTAACTGGCAGCTCACATCCTGAATGACTGATCTGTATGCCTGAAACCAACCTCAGCACGTCGACCAAAAACCCATTACCAAATTGTACTGAAACTCCATCTTTCTTGTACCCAGATCGAGAAAAAAATGACTTTGCATGCCGTTGCAACCAGCTACTCACCTCACTCGACCTGGGCAAAGCTCTATGTCTATGTGATCTGTATAATAATTACTTAATGTCTATTACTTCTTCCTGTTTTAGCTGATTGTATCCTGTAAACCAATCTTTCACTCATCTTTCCTTTGCAACAACCTTATTTTCCCATGTGTATCAATAGCGCCACGCCATCTGGTTGAAATAAGATTGAAATAAGTTGGTATTACTCATGCCTCTTCTCATTAAATCTCCTCATCGCTGGAAATGGAAGAGCCAGTTGGTTGTCAGCTCTCTGGGATCAGGGTTCAGACTCACACCGGGAGAGGACGCTCCGAACAGAAACTACGATCATACGGATTCGGGACCTTTGTGGCAGTTTGATATTAAAACTGCATTATTATTGAGAAAACGTCCAAGCATTGTCTACATAAGAACGGGGCAGTAATGCATGCACAAGAACAAAAAGAAAAAACAGAGGAGTGATGGAGCCATTCTTGTGTCATGTGGTGATCAATGGTAATGGTTCTTCTATGGACTTCTAATTAAACTGATGAATGGGCTTTATAATGCAGTGATTCTGCTCAGATCACTAGGCAGGGACACATGGGAAGCTTCTAGTGACTTATAGGTTTGGCACTAAATGATTTTGGCTGGGTAAGGGAATAATTTTCGTCTTTGCTGAAAGTATTCTGGAGTCCCTCAATACCATGTGACAGGCAAAAAGCAACTGATGGTGTTTGTATGGTGAAAAGAGTGGCCTGTGGTGATGAACTGTCTCCCTTCTATATTTGTGGCTCAGGGAACAATCATTTTGTGTGTTTTGATGTGGCAGGCAAACTAATATTAGTTCATTCAGCCACTCATGGAATCGATTATTTAGTGAATGTAAAGTAGCAGCAGTAAATATATTTGGCTTGGCACTGCCCGCAACAAAACACAGAGGGGAGTAACAACATTAACTTCTCCCAAGAAAATAGGAGTTTTGCAGTGACTTTGACCTTTTGTTGTTTCTCCACAAGGTTTTAGTTTGTGATACTGTGTAGAATGGCCCATTACTTCAAGGCTAAAACACTGGAAATTCTTTGAAGGGGTGAAGTTAGATGTATCCATTGTGTGATGGGTCTATAGCATAGACGGTATTAAACATGGATGTAGTCTCCACGCCGCCACCCACAGGTTTCTGAAGTGCTGTTGTGAAGTTCAGTGTGGTGACTCTGGCTCTCACCATATTCCTGCACCACCTCAAATCAAAGATTTTTTTCGTATAGCCCAAAGTCACAAAGTACATTTAGCCTCGGAGGTCTTTACAATCTGTACAGGGAGTGACACCCTCTGTCCTTAGACCCTCGGTTCAAGTGACACAAAAAACCTTTCACAGGGAAAAAAGGTGGAAGAAACCTCAGGAAGAGCCACAGAGGAGGGATCCCTCTCCCAGGATGGACAGACGTGCAATAGATCTAACATGTACAGGACAAATCAACACAAACATATTGTACAATTACAATAAATGATAAACTGACAATGAATTACAATGGATGATAAAATGATTACAGTAGCAGTTGAACCTGTGATAGAGATAGAGAGAGAGAGACTCATCACCATCCTGGACGAAGCATCATCTGTTTAACAGACAAGTCTACTGAGGTAAAGTTGGTGTAGAAGGTAAACGGCAGTATTTCCATTTTATGCTGCTGTATTTCTATTCCACTACATTTAGAGGGAAATTAGATTAGACTGAACCCAATTTAGGAACAATGTCATCTGGTAAAATGACAAATTAAATGATGAAATGTACTTCCATGAAGCTTTTTCTTTTCTTCTTGTGTTTTGTTTCTCAACCAACTAAATTTACTGCAGCTCAAGATGTTTAGAGAAGCAGCATGTTGGATTTGGTCACATCTAGTGTAGTTGCAGATTGCAACCACCTCCAGTCCCCCTCTTGTTTCAAGCATGAAGGATAATCTACGGTGGCTATGAAGTGTGCAAACAATGACAAATATCCTATCAAGAGCCAGTGTTTGGTTTGTCTCTTCTGGGCTACTGTAGAAACATGGTGGACTCCCTGGAAGAGGACCTGCAAAGTATTTAAGGTTCATTCTAAGGTGACAAAAACAGGTGATTATACACTAATGAAAACATATATGTGCATATAGTATTTCATTTCATTTGCCATATTCGGTAAATAAATGTGACACACTGGACCTTTAAATTTAAAATTCTACTCCAATAACTTTAAAGTAGATTGGAGAGAGCTCCACTCACTCAAGTTATAGCCACTCGGACCAGTGCTCCAAGCAAAGTAAGGTGACGCTGTATTTTTTCATGTAATTCAATGTGAGATTGTTTGATTGTCAGGGTTATAAATTTGCTGATGCATGAAAACAAGCCAAGATGTGAATGTGAAGTAGAAAGTCAATTTGGTGGTGAAGGCGTGAGAGGAGAGACAGGCAGAGATTGAAATGGTGAAGTGAAGTGCTGCGGGATGAGATAAATACTGTCTCTCTGTGTTATCACTTAAGCTGTAATATATGGTGACATCCAAACAACAGTCCTCCTGTAATTAACTGTGGTGATTAACAAGCAGCGTTCATCGTGAGTACTTTACCTCACACACACACACGTACACGTAGAGTGATGGAGTATCTTCTCTGGAAGTGGAGGGTGGAGATTGTGTCAGTTAGGCAGTGAAGCAGAGCCGGAAATTAAGCTTGACTTTGTACCTTGAGACTCCAATTAAAACTCTCATTGACACCAGTACTGTGGGCAGAAATTATAATTTGGGTGGGCCATCTTACAAACATAGACAAACTAAATTTTACTTTGCAACATCTTGTATTACAAAGACAAGGATAAGAAATTATCTGTTATTGTTTAAATGTTCATAGCACCGGATGATTGGTGCAGTGCCACTGTACCAGACCATTGTGGGGAAGTTATTCCAGTTCATCTACCTACACCTCACTTATAGTCATGAGATTTGGGAGTGACCAAAAGAATGAAATCACGGTAAGAAGTGCCCGAAATGAGTTTCCTCTGTAGGGTGGAAGCCTTAGCAATAGGGTGAGGGGCTGGACATCCAGAGGCAGCTCGGAGCAGAGCCACTGCTCCTTGGAAAACAACTGATTAGGATGCCCACTGGGCACTGAGTACTTTATTCTTTCGTTGCAGCAGCATTATAAAATATACATAAGGAAAATATATATATGGACCCGTGCAATAACTCATAACTGTTCCAGAATGAGTCTCCTCTCTGCACAGAGGGAGTCATTATACAGAGTTATGGCAGTTGGTAGGAATGACCTCCTGTAGAGGTCTTTCTTACAGTTGAGCTGCAGGAGTCTCCGACTGAAACTGCTCTGTTGTTTAAGCAGGAGGTCATGTAGTGGATGGGAGTTGTTGCCCATAATACTGAGCAGTTTGTGGAGCATCCTTTTTTTCCACAACCAGCTGCAGGAGCTCCAGAGCAGTCCCCAGCACAGAGCACGCCTAAGTACTTGTAGTCCTGCACCACCTCCACCTCCTCACCCATGACGGAAACTGTGCTCAGGTCAGACCTAGTCCTCCTGAAGTCCACAATCATCTCCATTGGCCACATTCAAGACAATGTGGTTGCTCCTACTCCACGCCACAAAGCAATCAACAACATCCCTGTACTCAGTCTCCCCTCATCACTGATACACCCCCACAGAGTCATCTGAGAATTTCTGCAGGTGACAGGACTCAGAGTGGTGCTGAAAGTCTGAGGTGTACAGTGTGAAGAGGAAAGGTGAGAGTACAGGACCCTGTGGTGCTCCTGTGTTGCTAACCACCCAAACAGACACACAACCCTTCAGCCTCACAAACGGTGGTCTGTCCATCAGGTAGTCAGTTATCCAGGAGATTGTGGAGGTATCCACCTGCATCACCTGCAGCTTCTCCTTCAGCAGTGTAGGCTGGATCATGTCGAAGGCACTGGAGAAATCCAAAAGCATGATCGTCACAGTGTTCCCAGCTCTATGCAGGTGAGAGAGGGCCCACTATAGCAGGTAGAAGGTCGTGTCCTCAACACCAACTGAGGGGTGGTAGGCAAACTGCAGCAGGTCTAGGGAGGTGGTCACCTGAGGTCTCAGATGGGCCAAAACAAGTCTCCCCAGGACTTTCATGACATGAGACATCCAGGCAACTGGTCTGTAGTCATTGGGCACAGCTGGATGCGACTTCTTGGGTACTGGAACAAGGCAGGATGTCTTTCACACCACCGGAACCTTCTCCTGCATCAGACTCAGGTTGAATAGGTGCTGTAGAACCCCAGCTGATCTGTGCAGGCCTTCAGGACTCTGGGGCTGATACCATCCGGACGTGTAGCTTTGTTCCTGCGTAGTCTTTCCAGTTGTCTTTCCAGCTGTCTTTTCACCTGGCTGCTGGAAACAGCCAGCCAGCCATTGTTTGGTAACGTTACATTGGTTGAACAGCCAGATAACAAGCTGGCTGAAGACTTTTTGTGTGTCAGAACCAAAACAACCAGTTCTGAAGGCTTTGTTGTTCGTGGTTCTTGTTCCAACAGTTCCATTTTAAAGACATTAATAAACTGTCAAATAGCTTTTTATCTTACATTCATTTATAGATGTTTTGTAACAAAATATATTTTAATCAAACTTGGCTGGGTGAGCCAGTGCAACCCAGGCCTATCACTGCCTATGTGTGGTTGAAACTCAATTGTAATTTGATATTGGTCCTTAGAATATGATTTTTCCCCTGCAGAGTATTTGCTTTGTTGGAATAGCAACACACACACAAAGTGTTTTCTGTTGGAGATCTTTTTTTTTTTTTAACAATTTGAACATAGTATCATGAAAACCACATTTATACAGCTTCTCCAATAAAATATGAGGGTTGACTGTATGAAAAATAAATTCATCATTATACAGTACAGAGGTAACTTTGTTAGTCAAGTGAAGCTGAAACCATACTGGTGTTTGTGTGGATTGAATTAGAATCTATATGAAAAATAATCCCATTTGTATTCGATTTTTACTAATACACAACACAGAAGGGGAATGACTTTTGAAACTTTGAAATCCTCTGACACTCCAACTGTTTTCTAAGATGAAGAAAGAGAATAATAAAAAAGAGGGTTTGTTTGACGTGTGATGCAGAAATATCATCATGACCAGCTGAAGGCGTTTTTAGTTCATCTCTTATTTACTTCACAGCAGCAACAACATCAGGAGGATTAAAAGAAGAGGAACATTTCTTTGAGTTATAAAATGAAGTGGATTTAACTTCAGGAAGATAATCCAGAACCACTATTAGCAGAAATTCATTACATTTACATTTTTTTAAGCTGTATCCAATCTGTTGTTAAGACATATTCCCCATCACAAAGAAATGAAGGTGGTATTTTCTCTTTGCAGCAACTGACTTATAACTATCTACAGTACATAGTTTTAATATGGTTCGACAGCTCTTACATTTTTCACTGAATTAGATGTTTTTGCAGATCTAATGGAACAAATATATTTGTTTCTGTAAGATTTATAAACACAGTGGGTAAGTGGAGCATATTTGAGACATATTTTCTGTACAGTTTATTTCTTTTTCCTCAACAGCTTCAGTGAATTAACTGTAAAAACCAGAGCTTAGTCAAATGTTGGCTGTATTTCCTGATAAAAGTGCCAATTGGGAAATATTCATTGAAACTGAAGCTAATAACTTTCTAACACAACTTTTTTTATGCATTATTTTCTAGTTGTATTTCATCTATTGACACAAAGAGGACTGGAAAATGCAAAATGATCAGACAAATCTAAATCCATGACCTCGGTTAAGGTGTTATCAGTCAAAGTTGCTGAATTCTTTTCTAATCGTGCAGATTCATGAATACGAAAGGAAAAAGAAAATAGAAAAAGTGATTCAAAGGTTTATATTAAAATGTTTTAAATGTGACATAGTTTATCCTCCATGTTTCTTAAGTCAAGAGTCTTTGATTAAAATCTTTGATGACAGTCAGGTGGGCGATAATTAAAGCGAACAATAACAGCACAACCACAAAAACAGATTCCAGATTTCTCTGGAGTCCTCTGTAGGCCTCTTTATATTTCTGGTTATTTATGAATAATAAATTAATTTCTTGTAGTTGCTGGAAACACTTATTATATTCAGATAAAGGAAGTAAAGAATATATTACAAACATAAATCACAAAACTGGGTCGGTAGCGTTGTGGTTTTTACGTGGCCGCCCCGTGTGTAGAGGCTACAGTCCTCGCTGCAGCAATGGACTAGGTGGAAAGATTTCAGCGATTAAGGTTAAATCATTTTTCATTGATTGTTTTTGATTGTACAGTATTTTTGTTTATATTGCAGAATTTAACATGTATTTGTTGGGACAAGCAGTTTTGACACTGCTGTCCTGGAAGAAAAGTGTAATGTTTCTTATTGTGTGATTAACATTGATCTAGAAGTCTTAAAGGCAGAACAAAAGTTTGGTACGTTACTGTTTAATATTCACAAGAGCATAATATAACTTTAAAGATTGATTTTCTCTGCTCTGATCAGCTTCTCATTTTGATTTATTACAGCACAGCTCTGAAAATCAATAAACTCAGCTGCTTTAAGATGGGTAACCTAACCATTTGTTACCTTTACTCACTAATAGATCTATCTGTTCTCTGAAACCTTTCTTCTATTCCATTCAGGTTGTTACAGCCACAGACAGTGCCTGATAGACGTGACCCACCATTGCAGTGCTTTGTATGTATGCCAAGTAGGACGTGTCTTCCCCAGAGTGAGATTGGTCCCATTCCACTTCTTCCTGAAGATCCTGCCTGAAGCAGTAATCTGGGAGGGGGGCTGCAGTTTAAACCTCCAACTATCTTACTGGTCAATTTGACCCATTACCTGATCTTTCTCTTTTCTCATTACCCGTTCTCTTGTTTTCTTTTCTGTTTTGAACTGATATTATGTGTTTGAGCTTTGGAAGGAAATCCCTTCAGACACACTCGGGACCTTGTTACTGTGAGGTGACAGTGCCGACCCACTGGCCCCCCTGTACCATAAATCACATTTCTATTTTTATTCATATACATTTTAAATTCATATGATCTTATTTATCTATATAATTAGATTGGAGCACTATGAGGCTGTGACATTGCCTTAACGAGGCACTGGTTGCCTTTCACAGAATAATGAAGTGTTTAAACCGACTTGTGAAGTAAGAAGAAAACTGTTCTGTTCTGTGCATAACTTAATGCAGTTATAATATCATAAATAGACTTTTGTATTTATCTGGGGAAAGAGAACATACACAGTTCAGCAAAACTGTTGAGGGATTTGAAGGAGCAAGAAGGTTTGTTTGGAGAAATGCAAAATGGATATCAACTGATATTATTATGTGGTTCAAAGTCTTCCACAGCCGAGCTCCTTTGGATGCTCCAGTAATCTGCTCCCTCCCCCGACTGGTTCTTTTGTGATTCACAGGGGTGAAAATTTGTGGCCAGCACTCCCATTCATCACAGCCCATGTGAAATGAGGAGGAGAGGGGGTGGGTTGCACGAGGGGGCTGAAAAGCTGAGAGGGACATATGGAAATATGCTCTCTCTCTGCTTTGGAATACTGAAGACTGACAGAAACTGATCTCTGATGGTACTGAGTTTATACAGCATGAAATACAACAAAAAAACAAAAAAAACTCAATACAAACATAATTCCAATAAAAACAGAACACATCAACAATAGAGCATCAGAATGATTTGTAAGATTTCAGACCCTGGCAGGTGATCGAGATAGAGACGGACTAACACATGGTGGGTGAAGTTTGATAACTATGCCCATGCCAGACACATATATAAGTATGTTCCCATACTGGATGATTATGTCCACACGTCATAAACATGAACATTTCATTCAGAATAAATATTAGTTCATAGTCCATCTTGCCTTCTTTACTAGGCTTTTGAGGCAAAGACAGCTCAATGAAACCTATTTTTACGTCCAACAAACTTTAATCATTTTGAATTTGCTAACAAAAACATCCAGATGGGTTAGGGTAAGGGTTAGAACATCAAGGTATGAACCCTAGGGAACTGGAACAAAGTCTGAGAATGAGGGTTTGAGTGCTGTGGGAAAATCTGAAGATCTGGTTGATCTCTTACATCCTTGAAGGAGGAAACAAACAGTACTAAAGCAGGGGGATCTTAAAACATGTTTTAAAGGTATATGTCGGCTTGGGGGTACAGTGTATATAAGAAGCATAAGATGCATGGCGAGAGACACATCTGCTGGATTTGTCACATTCATCGACTCTTTATTGTGCTCAGCAGAGCCAGATGGGAGAAGAGATAACCCTTGAGCAGAACCGGTGTCCTTCTCCCTCTGCCCCCCCCCTCGTTCTCACCCCCTCTCCTGCCCGCTCTGTGTTTGATTTGCACTCCAGAGACCTTCGGATTCAGCCTTTCACACTCCCTCGTTCTTTTCTTCTACAGGCTGAACACGGCTCAAGTGGGAGCCGGGGAGGAAAATGACAAAGCCGGGCCCCATAATTCCCTCAAACGAGGCCTCAGTGTAAAGGCTACAGAACCTCAGTCTGGCACAAGTACAAAGTAGATCACAGACCGACAGGGAGGTCTGCAAGCTCAGCGGCCTCTACATGTTTCAGCTTTTGATAACTGTCACTGAAGTCATATGTACCAACCCCCACTGGAATGAATATCCATCCAGGAGCAAGCACTGATGATTTGTGCACATGCTGAGGTCGATCAGCAGAACCAACATGTGCATGCACTGAGCAGCTGTGTCTACATATTTATAAGTGGACTATAAAAATGTAAAGAAATGATGACTGATGTTTGGTTTGGTTTAAAAACCATCATGTTATTGGTCTTGGGTAGATCTTTGTACATTTGAGCCGACTCAAAATGAAATATTTCCAAGGTGCCTTGGTGTGTAAAGAAGATGTGGATGGACAGCTCCTAATGGGTCAATCCTGAAAACTAAAGACTGGTCAGCCAGTGGAAGAGTCGAGCTCTGAGTGAAAAGAACTCTCATTGCTTACTGCTCATGATGTTTATAAAGCTGGACTTTTAGTCTCTCTTAGTCTGAATCCCAGTCTTGGCTCAGTAACGATATATCTGTTAAGCTCAGGGGTCATCCAGCCCGCCTAAACAATTGGAGTGGCCCACTTAACGATCCCAAACAATCCCTCTAAACATGGCCTATTTTTCAAAATTGCATTTTCCTATTTTAAAATATCCACACTTAATGATTAAGCTTGGCATTCTAATTAAAATCTACCTTATTTACGAACTATTTACAGTACTAGCTAATTTTCATCCCCTCACACAATGGTATATTCCGACGTGACTTTGCTCGTGATCAACTTCCGCGCAGTCTGCCCGGGGGATTCAACTCGGCGGGTCAGGGACGGCCGCACGGTGCGAGAGATCTCCTTGTGGGACCTCTCCCCGGCGCTGGCTGGCCTCTGCCGGGCGCATTTCCTCCGCGGCGGTGCGCCTCGACCGGCTCTGGGTCGGCTTGGAAAGGCTCGGGGGCAAAGGTGGAGCGGCTGGAGCCGTGAGCTTTACAGCGCCCTCCCGCCCAGGCCTCACCGCTTCCCGGGGCCGTGGACTTAGTGCTCGCTGCGCCCTCTCCGCGACTCTCGAATCGCAATTTATTGCAACTTTCACTTCCTCCCGCAACAAAATCGCAACAAAAATGTAAAAAGCACCGCTACTTTCACCGCAATTTTTTTGAACCTCATGCAACATCAGGGATTTTTAGGCCGCAACTATTTCAAAAAAGGCCGTGAAATCCTGGTGGGACTGATATCATTTCCAGTTATAGACTGACCCCGGCCCCCCATCACAGAAAGGCAAGTTGATGTGGCCCGCACTGAAAAAAGTTTGGGGACCCCTGGTTAAGAGGATACAGCTGAAAGGTTTACTTGTTTTTCAAGGAAATCTGGACTGTATGTGTGTGTGTGTGTGAGTGAGAGAGAGAGAGTGTATGTGGAAAAGAGTGCTGCTAATTAATTATGTATCTCCTAATCCTGATCCTGTGGACTGTGACGCCGATGCTTATTCTAATCCTGCAGTTTGATCCGAGAGCAGTCATCCTATAAAATCACTCTGTACATGTGTGATGCAAAAAACGGAAAAGAAAAACAAGTAATGAGTGACATCACGCTATCTATCCATCCATTATCTTCTCCTCATCAGGGTCATGGGGGGGCTGCAGCCTATCCCAGCTCACTTTAGCCGAGAGGCGGGGTACACCCTGGTCAAGTCACCAGTTCATCACAGGGCACATAGAGACAAACAACCATTCACAACCACGGCCAATTTAGTCACCAGTTCACCTATTCAGTGCATGTCTTGGACTGTGGTAGTTCCCCGGAGAGAACCCACATAGACACGTGGAGAACATGCAAACTCCACACAGAAAGGTCTCAGACAAGGTTCAAACCAGGAACCTTCTTGCTTCTTTCCTTCTTGCTAAACACCTCACCACTGTGCCACCCTCATATTACACATGCCATTATTCACATGCCATAAATCGCTGTATAACAAATGAAAAAAGAGAGATAGAAAGAAAAGTTCATGGCACAAATGGTCGGAAAGATGTGGGTGGAGGAAGGTGAGGTTGGGATTCATCCAACCGACATGCACTCGTTAGATGGTCTGATTCAAAACCTGAGCTGTCAGAAAGGGGATTTCATAGATGTGACGAGAACCTCACTTTAAGCACGCTGAAGTTTTAAGTACACGACATCATAGAATTAACAGCAGCATGTAAACAGACCCAGAGGGTTCAGGGTGTGGAGATCCAGCAGCTCCCTCTGGGCAGGTAAAAAATACATTACAGCCACCCTGTGCCCCGGGAAATGTCCCAGTTTTATCAAAAGATCTGCGTGGTGCAACAGCACAGTGGAGTTCTGCTGAGCTACTTAGACTCCTCAACCAGCAGTCTGAACAAAGGGAGGGTGGGTGCAGGGATGCAGGGGGTACCATAGCCTGGACAGTCTGCCTGTATTGTATCACTGCAGTGAAGCAGTGTGTCAAACAAACCACATAGAAAACAACAAGAACAATACAATCCAACAATATAACACTAACAGTAAAGTTTGTCCAATCTGCTTTGGCCATGCTGAGCTTAATTATTGTTAATAAAGACATGACCAGAGAGAAACATCTCATTGTTTTTGGTCTGATCTGTGTGTGTGTGTGTGTGTGTGTGTGTGTGTGTGTGTGTGTGTGTGTGTGTGTGTGTATCAGATACAACCCTGCTGCTAAACACAGTGCTGTAAAATCAAAGCAAGCACCACCCTGCAGTGTTATGGGAGCATACATTCAGGTTTGTAGTTACAGTACATACTGTAACTACAACTGCTTTATTTAGTGCGCAACCCTGTCTCCTAGATATTACACCATTATATTACTAAAATGTTTCGTTGTGGTGGTAAACTTTATCACTGACTGGATTATGTTCAGAGGCACTATTTTTTCTCAAATAAATAATGAAGCACTAGGTGGTCGGGGGGACTGGTGGTGTAGAAAATACATAACTTTGCACCAGAGTGTCAGGTTTCCTAAATGTGACAGACTGGACCTTTAAACTAAGCGTGTAGCAGTTTGGTAACTTTACTTTCCAGCTGTCTGCATTGTTACGACCATATCTCAGGGTATTAAAGAAGTAACATAAAACCAGATTTTAAGGTTAATAAACAAAGGATATTTTATTAAATGAAAGTTCAGATCGTTTTAACAAAAGGAGGTGAGGCAAAAGGGGAACAAAGGGCGAGCGAGTGCTGTCCAAAGAACAAACAAATATAACAAAAGGAGAACTCTAACAGAGCCTACGCTATTCTAACTAGAAAACCAAAACGAGAAAGAAAACGCTCACTATCTAAATCTAACGCTAAATAACAAAACACACATCGAAACAGCCCTGAACTAATGGGTCTAACAGAAATATACTCTCATGTATAATCAGTAACTATAAATTTAACTAAACCCTGCCGAGTCCCAGTAAACAAAACCTCCTCAAATTACACGAGTTAACCTACGTTAACATTCACAAATTCAACTAACTAGGCGAGCTTCCAAATCCACACAACACACAAAGCCGCCACAATGCTCAGGCAGGTGCAGTTTAAATGCCTGGGCCAGGGCAATTGGGCGCAGCGGATTGGCCGGCCGGGAGAGGATGCAGAGGACGTCCCACCAATCCCAATCCTCTCGGTTTCCAGGAACCAATCTGTTAACGGCCACCGCACACCTGTATTTACACACCGGGATAGACACAACCAAGAGACCTCATGGGGTGAAACGGCGGCGGCCGTAACAGCAATGACAGCCTACCACCTAGAACAGCTACTATCACCACCACATAGGAGGGGGTTGCATAACATGGGTGATCCTGCAAGTCAAACCCCCGTCATCGAGAGGAAACAGGACATTTTTGTAGTAACATTTTGCACTGTAACAACATTGATTGAACTCTGAAATGGAAAAATGTAACCTGTGTATTCACATTCACCAAAGAGGCCCTAGAATCCGAGAATAGTCCCGTTAACACAATGGGATTAATTAATCAAACCATAAAATGTTGGAATGTTGCTTTAAGATCCAGTCAGACACCAAAAAGCAACAGTGTGGCCTCAAACACAGAGGATACACACACAAATATGCATTTGTACACACACACACACACACACACACACACACACACACACACACACACACAAAGACACATTGAGGCGTGCAGTGTCGCTAAGCTCTCATCAGTCAGAGTGACACACACACACAGACTGAGACAGTGGGGTGGAAGAGTGACCAGTGGGCGTGACGTACACACTCCATCAGTTCAGCTCCACACTGTAGAAACTGTCTTCTGGGAAGCTCGATCATTTTCTGGGATGAAAATACTAAAGCAGAGAATGCAATAAAAAAAGAAAAGATGCCGTCACTGAGGCATTGTGATAATGTCTTTGCTTCAGTGCAAAACGTTCCGTATATTTATCAATGCAGAGTCAAACTGACTCCTGTGTTTTCACGTCTCTTCTTTAACTGATCGGCTCACACAGTGACTGATATCTGCATTACATTCAATGGTATTAAACAGCATTTAACATTGTCCCAGATCAGGGACTGGATCCATCTTTGGATCTTCAGACCTGAAGACTCAGAGGCTCCCATATAACTTACAGTTCAACATTTGTTGGCTGCCGAAAGTTTATGTCTGACCCTGGTATTGATCTTCTCATCGTGCTTTCTTATCGATCCATGTCAAATGACATTTATAATGTAATAGATGTAGTCATGTGATATGTCCAGACATTATGAGGGCACATGGATGGTCCAGAGGACTGTAAGAGATCACCTCTGCTCTTTGATAACAAATTTCAAATGTTTAGTTGTAAGTTTGATTACTGAATGATCTGTATGACTCAGATATTGCTTGATTTCAAGCTTCACTTGATTAAATCAGTCAAATACACATAGTTAAGACTCAACTTCAAACCACAACTGTAAATATCTGACCAGACAAACACAGTCCAGATATGCAGTTTTGAGTCAGTGTTCAGGTGGTACTCTTAACATCAACGTATGTAGGTAACTGCTGGTACAAGCTACAGCTCGATTCATTTTGAGGTTATTTCCCATCCTGCACATGATGGAAATTTACAAGAAGAAAACTGTTGAACAGTGGAGCAGAAACAAAAGCAGCTTTTGGCCACAGCTGTCCTTGGGCGAGCATTTGGAGGGCTGCAGCAATTTCTGTCCACTTTTTTTTCTTTCTCAACTCGATCGTGGTACAGACACTCCACAACTGCACCAATTTCTCCCTGTTTTCTACAGCCCAAAAGAACCGAGACGTTCCTGCACCTCAGATGTGTCCTGATGGTGCTAATAAGAACACTCCCGATTGAACTTTATTATATTAAAGAACCAAATCTAAAAGTATCTGATGAAATTAAACACGTTCAGTGTTTTTGCAACATCAAGATGAGAAAGTCCACCTTACACCAAACAAAATGAGTTGATGGGAGCAAGCTGCAACTATGAGCAAAGCTTTCAGCACTTTATACTAAAAAATTTAAGTTTGTCTGCGACAGTGAAATCATTTGAAAAGTCGTTTGGTGTAAGGCCAGCTCTCAGTTTCAATTACAGGATAGCGAGTTGTGTGGTTGTTAAAATGTCACATGAAGTCAGATACTGATAAATACCAGCAGCTCAGTACACAAAAAGAGACTATCTGATATGTACAGGTATGAAGTCTTTCAAGTAGAGAAATGCTACGAAGAACAGGAATAGAGTGAAGTCTGTCAAGTATCCGGATAATGACTCATATTCTATCTGTGCTCTAACACGTTTGATTTGAAATGATTGAATTACTTCAAGATTTTAGACCCAACTGTGAACGCTCAGTGAATAGTTTGAGTGAATGTTTAGAAAGAACTAGTTCCTACACAAAAGCCAGCCATCATAAAAAGGTGTGATGTGATAATCAGTTGAATAAAGGGATATCAGAGCACATTTTCAAACAGCCGTGCAGTTCAGTGAAGTCTCAACCAAAGAATGTGGAAATGAAGAAATATAATAAATATACTGACAGCTTGATTTACTGCTGAAACATTTGGTTGTTTTCTCTCCTGATATATCACAGGCATTTAGAGATATTCAAACAAACTGGACTGACTTCATGCTGTAATTGTGTCTTTGTCAGTGTCTTCCAGGAACTCCTGTACCCATGCAGGCAATCATTTCTAAATAGGCCATTGATCCCAATGGACTGACACCGTGTGTTTGCCAGCACTCAACTATCATTGTCACTGATGACCCTGGACCTCCCCACACCACAGGCAAAGAAAACACCCTGACACACAGCAGGCAGCCACTCTAGGTGTTGTGAAAGTCATTCACACCTCAGCAGAAGTCCAGGCTACCATTTATATTAGACTCACAACTTAGTAGAGACAGAGGACTTTCTCCAAGATTGCTACAACTCGGTGGCAACAATTAGAGAGTTGTTAGAGAGCAGAACCCATACAGTCTTTAGGCGGTAACCTGCAGAAGTCATGTGCTTGTAACACGTCTTACCATATGATGCTGCTTCAAAGATTTAGAGAGCTTTGTCCATGTTGCAAAGTGAATCACCTTGAATCATCATTGTGATACAATGGTACTTAGTCATGCAGATAATACTGGAGGTCTGATTTTGAGATATCTGGCTCTGAACATGTCACCTCGCTGCTCATCGAGCTCTAGTGGCTACCTGTTGCAGCCCGCATTCAATTCAGATCTCTAATGCTCGCCTACAAAGTTGTCTCCGGTACTGCACCTACCTACTTGAATGCCCTCATACAGGCATATGCTACCTCGCGACCATTGTGCTCCTCCAATGAACGACGCGTGGCTCTGCCACCCAACAAGTGGCAATCTAAACTCTTCTCATTTGTTCCCTGTTGGTGGAACACACTACCAGTTCCTACCAGATCAGGGGCGTCCCTCTCTACCTCTTGAAGACCCAGCTCTTCAGAGTTGCACTACACGACAAATCTGCACCTTAAAGAATCGTCACTAGCACTTATTGCTGCACTAATGCTTGTTATCGCACTATATCTTGATTTTTACCCTTTTCTGTAAGTCGCTTTGGATAAAAGCATCTGCTAAATGATTAAATGTAAATGTGAACATTCTGCCTCCAATAATTTACAGTAAGTCTGTCAGGGACTGGATGGCATAAAAATAGATAAGACAAGCAGAAAAGACAGAAGTTGTGGTTGTTGCTCCAGAAAAGGCTGACCCTATGATCACGCAATGTATTGGGCCTCTTTCCACTGCTGCCCACTGCATAATTCAGGGTTATAGTGTTGCTTAAAGTCCATGTAAAGTAAGAATAGATATGTGCTCTAAGTTTGTTAGACCAGAGGAGCAAGAGTTATTAACCACCCAGCCAAATTTGAGTGATTAAAAATGTCAACAAGTTTATGAAATCAGGTGTCAAAATCAGATAAAAATGAATTCTCAGCTCCAGGGCTGTGGGGGTGTGTCCTCTGAATGTGCTGAACTTGTGGGAGCAGTCAAGCAGCAATTTTTAAGTGACTGAAACGTGTCAGATGAGTTCAGAGAATGACATGACTAACTTTGAAACACTCTGAGCGAGATGAATTAATTCTCAGGGTGTCTTTTCACATGTTTTCAGCAACTATTTTCCAACATATTTAATGTATTTCAAGAGAAATCTCACAATTGCTTTTACATACTATGATCAATTCTCATCATAGTTTGGCAGTTGAACAGATCTTGTTTTTCCACATACAAAATACTAGTAAACTGACATCTGTGGTTTCAACAGCTGACCTAGAGATGCTTATATTACATGCACTTGTCTGCAGTCAATTCAGAATGCTGCTGCACGACTACTTAGACAAATAGACAACCCCGAGTTGTTGGCTGCAGTGCGTGAGTTTATGGCAATCCGGATGGTTGAATGGCCACCGATGCAAATCCTGTTGGCAGAAAGTGCGGCCTACATTTGATTGTCAATAACTCTACATTAAATGAGCAGGAACGAGATAATATTTTAATATTCCCACCGTCGCACCAATCTTTTTTCACCATGAAGCATACACCTCCTCCTTTTTTTTCTTCTGTCCTCTGTTCTGTGGGATCGATGTACAGAAAAACAGTGAGATGGTTGAATGGTGCTGTCTGGTATGTTAGGATTGAGCCAAGTTATATCCATCATATCAAACATCGACCACTAAACGGATCAGATGCCAGTCGGAGCAACATTAGTTGTGACATACTGCGTCTACAAATATGATGAATTGCCTGCTACGCAGAGTCAGTGTAAGCTAATATTTTAAATAATTTACTACCTCATTGTGAATACTCCAGCTAGAAGCACACACTGATTGGATGGTTCTAACCAGCGCCTTTCATACTGCCTTAAAATAAATATTCTTTTTTTTCTTTACTTCTGCTGACATCATGATAGATGGTGGATATAAAATTAATTTTCACTAGAATGTTTTCTTCTCCGATTTCCTCCACACTGTCTTACATATGCCTCGTCGGTCTCCCAGTCCCTTCAACCAAGATATTAAGACTTTTAATGTTTAAGCAATTTATTGGTTGAAAGTCTGTATGTGATAAAATCTAATAGTTCAAGTAGAAGTCTGAGATTTGCTTCTGGGAAAGGTTTATAGTCTGACTTCTTTCTTTGCAGTCATACAGTCAGTCATACATATGCTGAAACATTGGATAAACAATGTTAATCATGTTAATACCATGATTTCCAGGGAGGTTTGAGACTAGTCAACGCACTGTGTTACAGTCAGAGAAGACAAAGTGGACTACGGTAAGAATCATCAGAAATTCAGCATGTGGATTTGTTGAGGTACTTAGTGACAATGACAAAGGACAATGTGGAGATCCTCTGAAACAACGAGTCAAACACAGGGCGCTTCTGGATGAATGCAGCTCAGGCTGTTGCCTATTGCTGTGATATGAACATTTCTAGAACAAAGTTTATTAATATATCCAACTAATTATGCTTTCCAGTTTAAGGTAACAGCGTGACATATCTCAGGAGCTACTGACTTAATTTCCCCCTAAATTTGCTGGGATGATACATGATCACAGAGGATAGACCTTTGCCATTTTGGATTTCAGGAGATGAACTATAGCATCAGCCTCAGACCTAAAAGTCGACATGCGCACACAGGATATTTAATATGTTTTCATTTGTGTAACATGAGGAACTTTGCTGTTTTTGTGACCTTAATATGAGTCTAAAGGTTTTTCCTTGAGGCTAGGGGGTTGTAATACACAACAACATTGCTTGATGCCACTAAATCCTACACACTGCCTTTAAGACTCTGAGATGTAATGAACTAGAGGCTGCCAGTGTGGCTTTACCAAAGGTGAATTTAAGCAAACAGATACCGTACACTAGCAATCAAATGTATTGGTTTATCTTTAATACATGTTTTTTTTTAGCCAAACCTCACGTTCTCACGTCAACATCTACATCGTAGTGACAAGTCATAGTCCACACCTCTTATTGGTTTGTGCTGTGAAAGAAAGTGGAAAAGTACGAAGGTAGGAGAATAAGCAACAGATAACAGAAAACAGAAAGTCCCCGCTCTTCACTCGTCTAACTCTTCTGCTGAAGCTCAGCATGTTTCCTTTTCAAAAAGGTTTGAATGAAGCAGATAATGTAGCAGGCAGTGTAAAAGCATATTTAATGATACTGCATAGAGATGAAAACTAAAGTGCAGACACTGCAATGATAAAACTGTTCTATTCAAACTTTGTCATTCACAATGGGCTGTCATCTTTTTCTCTGGAGTACGACAAACTTCCTGGACGGCTGTACTGGAAGTCTGTCGTACTGTAGTCCATGCGTCCATTGTCTGACTCTGTTCTGTTTGATGCTGGAATGACATTAATAAGATACATGAAACATAAATATAATGTAATTCACACTCAGGCATCAGCTCTGCATGAAAAAACACAGCAGCCAGTCACACAGTGGGGGTGCCGACACAAAAACATCATTGTCTGGCAAAGAAGTTCAAACTTCCAGCAAAGCAGTGAGCACACGTTCCTGGTAGATAACTTTGCAACGAGAATGCTGTATTTCTGTTTGTGTTCGCTGTGACTGCATGTTTCAACATTAAAATGTCCAAAAATGAATGGACCTGTCTTACATATTTTGTTGTGTTGTGTACTTTATATTATCCCAAATGTTCCAAACCCAGAAAAAGCACTTTTTTCAAATAACACAGAATAATTGTCCATGTATATGTACATGATTCAAGTCACGTCAAATAGATTTTGGTTGTTTACCAATGAAGACAACTCCCATGATCCCATGCTACTTCATTAAACTACATATTTTGTTATTGTTTTGTGTGAGAGAAGCTCTTGTGGCAGAAATAACATTACTAAACAACTCGATATCCTGATTCATATTCCGCATTAACACAGCCTCCGGCCTTGTTTTTGGTCTGAGAAGCAAAGCAGAGTCAGTGCTCGCCGACATCTGGATACAAACCTGGGTGAACAAACAGGAACACTCTTCATATATAATATATAAGAACAAGCTAGGTGTATCATTTGTACTCAATAACAGTTTTTTTTTGTTTGTTAGTTTTTTTTCTGGAGACTGTTTTCCCAGGAAAAATGACAACATTGGTCATTTGTTCAAAACGACTGTTCACGTTCACAAAGGCCTCTAGTGGCCGTGAGAACTTATGACTGCTATTTGAAGCAAAGGGGGAAGTGACACGGCTTTATTATTAGTTCTACAAAACCTCTTAGGAACAGCCTTCACTTACTAGACTTTGTTCCTAAAACATAACTGACCCTCACACCATGTGTATGAGCATTCAGAAGTTAAAGAGCCTGGTAGTTTTCTCTGGTATTGGTGGAGACCAAACTGAAGCAAAATGGACAACATTAATATATCAGGTGGACACAAATGAATGCTAAATGTGTCAGTGTTGTGTTTGTTCCACTGTCACCAAATGGGACAATAATAATGCAGTAATGAAAATAATATTAACAAATGTATGCAGTTTTAAGCATATTGGACGGCAAGAGAAAATATTTTGACATCATACTAACTCTAAATGAATGTACAACATCCTTTGTTGTTATTATGCTAAATAAATATGTATTATAAACATATACACTATATACAAGAATATCATGTGTTTCTGATCTCCCTGTGAACATCAGCAGAAAGTTGCTCTCCAACATAAGAACGTCTCACTGATCCAGTCCAGGATTTAACAGTCAGAAGATTACAGTCACAGTTAGTAGTTACACTGTTACTTCCTCACTCAGAGGCACAAATCGAATAACCTCGAAGCCCATCTGAACATGATACACACAATGTCAAAGCCTCTTATGTATCTGCTAGAAAATCCTCACACAGACACTGGAGAACATCAGTGACTGTAATCATCATCCAGCCACAGCCTGTATCACAACATGCACAGACATATAGAGAACTGTTGCCTGTGCAGTGCAGAGAAAGAAAGAAAGAAACAAAGAAAGCAAGAAAGAAAGAAAGATGAATCTGAGGGCTTCTTACCTGCTTCCCTCACATCCTGCACGGCAGATGAAGGTAGGACGGCTCCCGGTCCGCACTGAGGAACCACTGCGAACGAGAGAGAGGCAGGTGAGGAGTTGAGGGAGGGTGGCAAGTTAATGGAAAGGCTGGATATGGGGAGGGCAGATGGCAAGATGGGGGCAGATGGATGAAGAGTGGAGGGGGAAGAGTCAGTGGTAGCTGCTGCATCCCCTCTCTCTGCATACTGAGCCCCACAAACAGAGTGGAGCAGAGCGCCGCACACATCCCTGCTCCTGCTCCACTCTCACACTCCCTGTGTCTGCGTGCAGCTGCACGTTTGTGTTCACAAGAAAGATGCAGCAAGTGTGCACGGCATCATATCTGCTCCACTGCCAACTGAGGCTGCGAGATACCTCAGCGAGAGGTGTGTGTAGTCTTGTAGAGATAACCACGATCCCATGTTGTGCATCTGTACTTCTCTAAGGAGGTATTTGGAATCCCTGCATTAAAGGATAAATATGGCAATATTTTATGTTTTTCTTCTTGTTGACACCTCCCATAAAAATGTATCTGGAGCCTGATCTTGTTCCTCTGTCTCCACTGTTGTCCAAAATCTGTTAAATTCACATCAGTGACACATCATGTTTGCACTTCATCACCATGAACACATTGTGTTTGGACTCAATCCCACATACGCCTTCCTACTGCCCTGAAGTACTCACTGGACTCACATGTGTGCTAATTCGCTGCTGAAAATAGTCCCTTTTGTTAAAGTAGTCTTTGCTTTATGTAATTATTTAACTACATATTTGTTACCCATTTTTAAAGATTTTTTTTTTAGCAGGAATCTGATGATGAATGGGATGAGCTCAGAGTCACGGGTAGGCTAGAGTATGACAGTATGGATCTAAAGCACAACACAAAGAACAAAAATAAGAATACGGTACATCAAACATAAATAGAAAATCTGAAGTGTAGTAAGTATGTATGTAATAAAAACATGAATACAAAGTACTGTATTTGATGGTTAATAGACCATTTACTAATGCTGTACAGATACATGTATGCCATTTATAAGAACAACCACAAGGCTCTTCAATTCTTCTGACGACCCTCTAGTGGACCACTTCTGAAAAGACCTGTGAAGAATCCAAACCAAAGATACATTTATTAACAATGAATCACATCTTTAAACTGCAGGCGTATGCCATAAGACAAAGTATGAAACCCACATTACATACATTATTTATGCAGCCTACCAGCATTCATAACTGCAACATTCCAAATAAAACAGATACAAGCATTAACCAGAGAGAATTGTCACAACCTGGTAACCCAACGAAACCCGCGAAGTAGATGGTAAAGTGCCTCATTTATCACCGGCCAAGCTGGCTAGTGAGTTTTTTTTTAATACACGCCAAAATGTATTTTCACCCACATTTGGCGGGTGTTAATTTAGAGCCCTGCCTATAACCAATATCTCGATATACACAATACAGTCGTCCCTCGCTGTAACGCGGTTCACTTTTCGCGGACTTTTTTAGTGTAATTTTGCATGCTTTATTTTTACAGCGTACTGTAACAGTATGAACGCGCATTGTGTTCTGCGTCCTGATTGGCTGAGTGAGAACCGCACGTGTGTTCTGCATCCTGATTAACTAAGGGAGTACTGTACAAAGTGTGTGTAAAAAGGTGTATAAAAGTGTGTGGTTAGGGGTTTTACGGCCTTAAAACATGTATAATAATTGTAAAACTTACTTCGCGGATTTCGTTTATTGCGGGTTATTTTTTAGAACGTATCCCCGCGATAAACAAGGGACCACTGTACTGTATACAATGTGTGTAAAAAGGTGTATAAAAGTGTGTGGTTAGGGGGTTTTACGGCCTTAAAACATGTATAATAATTGTAAAACTTTATTGCGGGTTATTTTTAAAACGTATCCCCCGCGATAAATGAGGGACCACTGTATATAGGAGGAAAATTACCTCGTTATCACGGGAAAACGGGTGGAATAAAATGTATGTATGTATGGCCTTTTAGGGCTTCCGTACATACTCATATAATACAGGGTTCCCACACCTTTTCCATGAACAAATTCAAGCACTTTTCAAGCACCTTCAAGCACCAGTTTTTCCATTTTTCCAGCACCTTTAAATAGGTAGCCTACTAGTTGTGTTTGCCATGATGGTCATGGGAAGCGCAGCGGTGCCACTGTATGGCATAATAATATGGGTCTAATTAGCATTATTTCATATGGTGGTAGATTGACTGTTTTGATTTTTAACTAATTGTGAATTGGCTTGTATCCTCAGCTTGTGAGCGGTGTATTGTGTAACTACCATAGCGCAATAACAGTGACAAATAGACATCACACAACAAATTTCAAGCATTTTCAAGCACTTCACAAAAAATTCAAGCATTTTCACAACCTTGAAAACACTGAATTGAAATTCAAGCATTTTCAAGGAATTCAAGCACCCGTGGGAACCCTGATAATAATAATAACAACAACAACAACTGGTGCCCTCTTCATGTTTTGCTGCCCGGCCCCTCAGACAGCCTGAGTCCGCCCCTGGCAGCAGCTCACTGGGACACACACAGTGTGTTCGGAGCAGTGGACCGAGGTACCGTGAGATTATGAACGTGAAATATATTTAAAAACGAGCCAACAAACACACCGTCTGTCCGTTCAGAGGACGTTAACATCCATCAGTGCACAAGTCACAGTGTATAACATTAATTTATTCAAGCGAGCCTAAAATCTCGCGGTGCTACCATTCAGACATCTTGCATTTTATTAAGTCTGATTTTTTTTTACACAGAGGTAACACTGCACACGGACAGCCTCTTTATTTTTGGGTTTGTTTGTCCTTTTTTTGAATCCTCCATTTTTTTTTGTGTGTTTAACGGATGTGAGGCGGGTGTCGAAGCCGAGCCTCGCGTGTCAATCCCCGCGGAGCTTCCACCGTCTCTCACGGGGCTCTCTCTCTCTCTCTCCAGCCGTTATTGTGCGTCATCTCCATCGCTGCTGCCCCGTTTTGTTATTTTTTCTCTCTCTCTCCCTGCTGAGGAAACATGGCAACTCCCGCCGCGGTCAACCCGTCCGGTAAGTCACACCGTAAAAAAAAAAAAGGAGTAACGTGTAACGTGTGTGTGTAACGTTCGCTGTCCGTTATGTTCAACGGTTTTTCAAAAAAATAATAACCGTTGGTTTTAGAATGTTGCTGCTGCTCGACAGGCCGCCGAGCCTGGCTCCAGCATCCATCCCCCACCGAGCTCACCCCGCTCACAACAAGCTTTACCACCGATATATCTGACGCAAACGTTTAAAAATACAAATAAAAAACGACATTATGTGTGTTTAAATAACCAATAATGCTTGTGTTTATGCCGCTTTTACACGAGCAAAGCTAAAGGCTAATGCCTTCGCTTTTGCTCGCCGTCATACAAAAGGTTATTTTGCATATCGTTGCCCTTCATGTGTGTGTGTGTGTGTGTGTGTGTGTGTGTTAACCGGAGACATTTTACTGTTTGTTGTTGTCAAACCGGTTTGACAGCGTCACTTTGTGTTTTTTTGTTCGGCTTGTTTGTGATTCAGGCACATGTCGCATTTTTTAAAAACCAGTTTATCATCCTCGAGTAACGGCTGGAGGTGATGGCTGAACTTTTCAGTGGTGAGATGTGAGAAGCTGTCACATGGAGGAGTTATAGGTGTTTCACTGTAATATATATATATATATATATATATATATATATATATATATATATATATATATATATAAGTGATGCATTCAGGGGGTCATAATGTGAAACAAGCTCTTAAAAGTGCTGTGCACATTTCCGGGTGAAACCAGAGGAAGTGTGAAGTGTTTTAAATGTTGAAGTGATAAAAGTCACAGGAACAAGGTTCAGACAGACTAACATGAACATATAACCCAGACCAGACCACAGGCGGTGTGTTGTTGTTTACTTTGCGTGCAGCACAGAAACATGAAATACAATCATAAACTGTACATACAGGTGAATTAGGGCTAACTTTCTCTACCTCCTGTAGAGCTCGTGGCATCTTCGTGCCAGTTATTCAGCCAATAAAGTCTGTGTATTTCACAGAAAATTTTGTCTACGGCATAAATTACAAAACTTTACTCTGCATCTTTATTTCAAACGACCCGACTGACCGCGACCCGAATATCATTAAAAATAACGATACACTCAATTCACGACTCGATTCGAGTCACGATTTTTTGTTCACGATGCGATTTTTTTTAAAATCAAAATGAGCTACAGACAAATTATGACCAAATAAAATTTGCTTTTTTATTTGTAGGAAAAAATCTTTCTTTACAGAAACTCTCAAACAGTTTGTGTTCTCTTATAAAAAGTGCAACTTACATCTTAAACAACAAAACACATGACAAATATCTCCTTTCTTTAGAAACAATCTCACAGTAAACTGCTGTTAACTGGTGTGATCTGCAGAGCTCTAAAGTAACTTTTTTGCTTAGCAGCCACGTTCTAAAAATAACCTGCAAAAAACGAAATCCGCAATCCGTAACTGTTACAATTATTATACATGTTTTAGGGCCATAAAACCCCCCTAACCACACACTTTTATACACCTTTTTACATGCATTTTGTACAGTACTCCCTTAGTTAATCAGGACGCAGAACACATGTGCGTTCATACTGTACAGTACGCTTAAAAAAAAGAGAAGCATGCAAAATTACACAAAAAAAATCAGCGAAACAGCGAGTCCGCGAAAAGTGAACTGCGTTACAGCGAGGGACGACTGTACATACAAAAATTATCCCAACATTTTATTACTCATTAACCCTTACATATTATTCAGGGTCTAATATGACCCATTATTTGTACATAACAATAAAATAAAGCGAAACTAATTAACTACGTAGCATATTTACACATGTAGAAGCATGTTTAGAAGAACATACACCGGGAAAACGTCCAAATCTAAGCAAGTAAACAAAGTCTAGCGGGCTAAGTGCTCGCTTCTGAAACACTCCCGGTGGGGTTTGAAGTCGCGTGCAGGAGTTTTTGTTAATTTGCATGCAAAAAAGTGGAAAATCACAATCAAATTAATTTTAGCAAACCCCCTTTATTTCAAATTAGGGTGCTACACTCACAAGTATTTAACAAATAAAGTTAAATAATAACATGGTAACCTGAACCACTATACACCATATAATGGATCCAGTGCAGTGATGTGCGGGTCCATGTTTGATCGACCTGCACTGACCGACGTTTTAAACTAACCCGCCCCAACTCGGACCGCAGCAAATAATTGCGAAATATTGTACCCAACCCGCTTCCTGACGCGCATTTTAAAAAGTAGTCTATACTTTCGTCTCCATCTTCAATTAACTCGCTTGGGCTCTTCACTTTTTTTTCGCTCTGTCTTTTTTCTCTTCTGTCTCCCAGAGATTCTCTGTGCGATATAGTCATTTCATACATCTCACGTAGAACAAGCCGCGATATATCGAGTATATTTGATATATCGCCCACCCCTAAGTTGAATCTATAACTACACAAACCTGTTGATATCGTACAATGTGCAAGGACTTTTTTGCAGTGTATAAAGTTCATATCAGAGTTTACACGTGAAGGCACACACACTGGAATGTGATATAAATAGATAATACTAGTCATGCTATTTCACTTTGTTCATGTTATCAGGCACACTCATACCACACACACTGTGACACACACACACACTGTTAGTTAACGGAGCACAACAGGTGGATCAGAGTTAAAAAACAGCATGTATAGCAGGCGATGAGATCAATACATGACCATGGTGGCTCAAGGCAGGCCATTTTCCTGAATTATCATAAAACAGTATGGACGGTGGCTGGTTTGAATCCAGCATGGAGCACAGTATGGAGGCTGGACTAGTTACGATACGATTTTCTCACGATTTTCTTTTTTGTTAAATCAAAATGAGCTCCAGACAAATTATGACCAGATAAAATTCTTTTTATTTGTAGGAAAAAAATCTTCTCTCAAACAGTTTGTGTTCTCTTATAAAAAGTTACAACTTTACATCAGTAAACACCCATTTTGTGTCTTATAAAAAAGCTGAGAACTGAAGTTATTCACTTAAATAACAAAGAATAACTGGATATTTTAAAACAAATCCCTCGGCAGTTTTCGGTCACGAGGTGGTGTAGCGTTACTTTGCTTCTCACTGTGGTGGCGGCTGATATGCTGCTGCGTGTTGCCGCTATATGTTGCAGTCTCTTACAATATTTACATGTTTTTGGTTTTGTCTGTCCATTTCTCACGGTTGTATTTGTGTACTTAGGGAATCTGAAATGCCGCCACACAGGTGATTTCAAACTGTTTGGTGCGTTTCAAAGTTGTTGCCTACCGTCGCCATGTCTTCCCTCGCTCTGTGCTCCGTACCTTCGTAGTGACGTGACACCTGACGTTGAACAAATGAATCACCAACCAGTGACTTTTAAGATAACGTAACCTATTTCTAAGAAGAAAAAGAACATATCCTACTTCTCTCACATTCGTGAAAAAAAATTGCGATTCATTTTTTCTGTCGACCGGTGCGAATCGTCACGCATCTGTACCGATTTTTAATCGTGCATCGTTACGTCCGTAGCTTACATGTGTAAAAATCAATAGAGTTAATCTTCATGTTCTTGCTGTGTCAGAGTTCATTCACTCAGTAGCAGTTGAACCCTCTATAACTACCAAAACTCGGCATGCAGACAGTGAAGCTGACGCGCTACAAAGATGAGTCAGATGGATTTTATTTTTATCTTTAATGTGGGGGTTGCGCATATTTATTAGCTGTTGTCTTCACGTGCTTCATGTAACGTGATCGCACGGCCTGCAAGTTCTGCATGTTCAGCGTTATTGTGAGCGAGCTCATGGATTCATTGAGGAGGGGCAAACTTCTTATGAAAATCAAACGCATCCGGCTGTCACTGCTTTGTTTCTAACGAGCTTGAAAATTAAGGCGGTATTTGAAGAACGCAGTTCATTCGAATATGGCCTGAGCCAACTGCCTTTGCAGTACATCAAACAAATGTACTCACTGTAAGTGAATATGCTCTCAACTTGTCATTATTATAATTATCGAGCGCTGTTGGAAAGAATTCGTGGCGCTGCCTCCAAACAGGACCTGGAGTGTCTGTGTGAAAAGAAAGACCTACAGGATCTGTCCAAGTCTGGACGGAGCGGCAGAGTAATTATTCCGGTGAAAAGGATGCAGTCTCCATATGGAAACAGGTCAGCCGTACTCTGCCTCGTGCTCGGTGTCACTTCATTGGCAATGTAAATGAAAAGGGAATATAAATAAAGAATCTGCTGGTTATTAGCACCCGGGCTGCATACAGAGTGTCGAGATGAGGCGCTGTTAGAATGAACAATGAACAGATGAGGAAAAAAGCCTGTCAGTTAAGGAGAGGACACAGTGAGAAGACAGAATCCCTCGATCCTTTTTGTCCTGTTGCATATGTTGTGTGGAAGCAGCACCTGACCCACCCAGGCCTACTACTGTTTTATACCATGCCCCCTGCATGTTGTGCTTGACCCACTCAGATGTGTGGTGGAAGCATGCAGCGAGAGCTACGTGCCGTTCCTCCACCCAGCAATGACACCCAGTTAGAGTTAAGTCATGCCTAATGCTGCCGCTTTTGCTGCTGTAGCCAGAGGAGGACAAAGTTAGCCCGCTGATCTGTGATCAGCTCTAGCATTTCCCCCGGCGAGGCACCGCGGTCAGGTGTGGTGACCTCAGACCAGATACCAGGGCCCATGGGAACGCCGTATCACTGAGGGATTATCTCCAGCTGGCCGTCACCCAGATCCAATTGGTGTAAGAGCATGTGAAACATGACGAGAGAAGTGAACCGATGAGGGCTGCATGTGCACAACCAGGACCAAGGTGACATCCAGTATACACTTCACACATCTGTCCACATGTTTCTGTCAATCAACAGAGTGTTCACAAGTGTTTTAATAATCGAGCAAACATGATGCATTGACTTCTGGGAGATGAGATTTAGATTATTTTCTGACATTTCCTGACTAAACAATCAATTCATTAGTTTATTCAGTGAATTGAAAATGAAATGTATTCATTAGGCCCAGTTTTGTAATATTGTATTGCCTCTGGTCAGACTCCTCTGGTGTCCTCTGGTGGTTTGTGTGATGCCTTCATGATTTCACCTTTGCTTGTGCTGACTTTTAAATCTGTCCAATGTTTTTCTAAATTTTAGTGTAGTTATATATATATACAATGTATATTCAACACCAAGTGTGATGTCTTGAAACTGTTTACTTTGTCTGAAAAACAGTCGTAATACCCAACCCAGGAAATGTGAAGCACAAAGTGGAACTGCCTCAGCCTTTATGAGACCAGGTCAAGGCTCAACATAACATTTTTTCCCTATTTTTCCCCTAAATTTTGATCTATTGAATTCATTTCATTTACATTTTACAATTTACACATTTCAGATCATAATTTCTCTTTCTGATGTCAATAACTAAGAACGCATCTGCTGTAGAACACAATCACATAGAACAGTAAGAGGAAAAAAGGTGTGTGTGCTGTTGCAAACCACCTGTCCACCACAGACATGGAGTTAAAGTGCTCAAGGTCTGGACCCTCCAGACATTTCCAAACCTGAAAAATAAAAAAGTAGTAGTTAGGACAACGTATTCACAAGGTATTATAGTTTTAGTTTCTTGTGATCAGACAAGTAAGTAAGAATAGGAACTAATCATACCTGCTTACAGGAGAACGGTGTCCCAGGTATGTGGGAGACACGTTACACCAAGACGCTTTGACAGCTCCGACAATGTTGTAATTTTCAGTTTTAAAGTTTAACTCACCTTCAACGTCACATTGGAGCAATATTGGGACCCGACGTCGACAGTGTTCGAGGACCGTCTTTTCGAAAGACACGAAGGGCTGCTCCAATTTGATTGTGTGGTAGGCAGCGTTGATTCTAAACTAATCAACACTGCCTACCACACACCTGCTGCTGACGCCCAAACGTTCAGCTGACTCGCAGCCGGGTTGTCCGCCACCCCTTAGCCACCATACACAGCAAATGGTTTCTGCTCTTATCATAAGCATCGATGGCATGCTTCCTGAAATTTTCCGTACCTTTTAAAAAAACGCCTCAGCCCAGTCAGCCTTTGCGGGAAATTGCCGACAAACACAACAGAACATTTCACCTCCGTTGTTAAGTTTTAGCCATGTATACTGTTGAGTCCATGATGGAATAAAAAGCCTCCTTCTTCCCCTCCTCTGGGCCTGGACAGTGCTGGTACCAAACATGAACGCTGAGGAAAACAGTTTCACCCCTAATGTTTGTTGTTATTTGATAGTCACAAATAAATGAAACTATTTGTATATGGACAGATAAAAACTGAATTTGGGCAAGTAGACCCAATGGCCCAACTGGTCAAAAACATTAATATTGAGGTGTGCAATGAACACAGAAACATACGACACATCAAAGATTATAGAACATATACTCAAGGTGAACCGGCCAACATAATCCGCCGAACAATAAAAACAGGAATACAACATGAGAGGGTTAAGCAGACCGTGACATCCTACATTTTTTTTTTTTGTAATTAAGAAACTACTTTGAATATGCGGTAGTTTTCTATTTCAGTTTTTTATTTGGTAAATGTCCTGAGGCTGTTTGATAGGCCCCCTGGTTGGGGGAAAGACTGAAGGGGAAGTTCCCCCTTCGTCTCCCAACAGGCTCGTTAATGCGTTTGACCTCAGGCTTTTTTTAGCTTGCCGTGAACAGCACGCTTCTGACCCAGTGTCTTGAAGACACTTGCTGTGTGTGCATTTCAAAAGGAACGGAGACGTTATCAACTCATCCTGATTCTAAGAAGCTGGAAGGCTGCCGGCTCTGTTGCTGCATGACACCACCTCAGCTTCACTGTGCCGAGTGACAGAGGCGACCGCTGCCTGTTGGTGTCTGATTGTACCATTAATAACACTGGAAGAAGCTTACCGTGATTAAACATGTTCATATCATTGTCACGCTGTCGTGATATGTTGAAGTATTCACATCATGGCTGTATACTGCTGCTGCCCCCGCTGTGGAGGAGTGTGTTGGATGGACTTGCGTGGTGTGGAAGGAGTTTGTTGAAATGAAGTTTTAGAGAAAGAGAAGAAGAAGTAGAGAACACTCACGGAGAAATCAGGCTCATCAAGATGTGATTCAGCTCAGGTGAGAGTGATCGATCGAGCATCACATTGAACATTCGCAGTAATTAATCAGAGCAACAGATTGTGGGATGACTCATACTTGTTGCCTGTGGAGGATGAGGTGAGTCAGTCAGGAGAAGAGTGGAACCATCTTTTCCACCCACAGTCCTGATGCAACTGATGCTAGCAGCATCTACCTCACACACCTTGTGTTAAACCACACCTGTGTCTCATGATGTAGATGGCAGTTGTGCCTTACGGGACGCAGATCGGTCTGAACCCTAATGTTAATGACTTGGCCCTCCAGGGAAACACAAATGTGTATCTGCTGGGGCTGCCACGATTAGTTGATTAGTCACGATTATGTCGACAACTCATTTAGTAGTCGACGCATCGTTTTTTTTTGTGTTTTTTTTTACTTTGCTTCAAAGGGTTCAGGGACGGCTGCCTTGTGGGACCTCTCCCCGGCGCTGGCTGGCTTCCGCCAATGGATTAGCTTGGATTATCAAAGGAGATGCCACAGTTTGAGAGACATGAAGCTTTTGTGTCCAGAGAAGAAGAGTTTTAGGGTTTATCACGTACAATTACATTACTGAGGAATCATTCAATCTTTCCATCTGAAGTCAAATCAGTCCAGTGTAAATCCTGAATACTGATTGAAACATGAGAGATTTGTCAGGTTTCATTGAATCAGTTTTGATTTGTGGAAGATTGAAATGACAACAAACAAAGTGAAGGTGAGATATAGTACACAGATACACACTGCCAGGTGTGTTTTCCTTGTCTACATCTCAAATGAAATGATGATCAAATTACATGAGATTAAATTAAACAACTAATATGTATGAAGGAATGACTACACGAAAAGAGTTTTTTCGCTCCCACGGTGCGGACTGCCGGTGCCGAAATGGACGACCCTCACTCAAATGAATGGAAAAACCTCTGTTTTAGCCAGAGCGCCGGTTCCCGTCTGAATCCAGCTGAAGAGACTGAAATTTGGTGGAGACCGAAGTGGAGCTCACATGAGTGTTGAATCTTTTGATTTTTTTCATGTCACATTGAAATGAAATCACAGCTCAGACACAAAGTGAAGAGGTGTATTGCATTTCAGTGTTGCTCGGCACAGGGGCAGCGTTTGTAATCTTGGTTGTATACAGGCTTGACACAATCAATGTGCTGCTGATTTGTTACACATTGTGATATCAGCAACACTGTAATAAAACAGCTGGAACCGAGGAAAGGTGTGGGGAAATGAGTATTCAGCACAGTGAAGCAGCAGCCTCACACATCATCTACAAACACTGACCATAATACAATACAAGAGTTATTTCTGTTTCTTTTGGACACCAGGGAGACTGCTGCCAACTTTCAGCGTTGATGCCAAACAGTGGCTTTTCAGTACCTGCCAGACTTTATGAGTCGTGCAAGAATATTGTCCAAATGAAACAAAACTAAGAGATTTATAACAATCTGGCCAATAGTCTGGTGCCAGTTTACAATATTTAACAGTTGTCTCTGCTCTTCAGCCAATTGCACATTCAACAATAAGTTT
>JAFMOB010000010.1:18456948-18585891 GCA_018985215.1 Larimichthys polyactis
TCAACCAGAAGCTTGTGGATGGCTACCAAAAGCCAAGGGACATGTAGCCAAATATTAGCATTGCTGTATGTTTTTTTGGTCACATTTTCAGTTGACCCATAATAAAGTCGTAAAAGAAACAAACTTCATGAATGTTTTATTTTGTAGAAATAACTGGAAACTCAAGACAGCCATGATGTTATGTTCTTCACAAATGTATGTAAACTTTTGACCACCACTCTAAGTGTGACGTCACCCACAGGTTTTTGAAGAGCCAGAATATGTGGCTCGGCTTGGCAGTTCTGCTTCCCAACTACTCTAAGAATTGGCAAAGATGTGGATCATCAGCAGACCTAAGGCCAGGGACTTGCTTCACTCCACGCCACGCTGGTTGGCGCTCGGTTGGGTGTCAAACAGTTCTGCCATCAAATGTCTGGATATTTTCTCATTCTTTGAGTGTCTGATTTAAACTGACAATTTTAGTTTGCTAAAGTTCCTTTACACCTGCTAGTATTTAACATTTGGGATCTTTCACTTCCTCAGTATGGTACTGTTTGTTACTGGCATGATTTTCTGACCAGTGACTGAGAATGTTTTATAACCAGCCGTACATTTAGACACACACATACAATGATGCTGTAGGTCCGCGGTCTCCAAACTACGGCCCGCGGGCCACATCCAGCCCGCCTAAACAATTGGAGTGGCCCACTTAACGATCCCAAACAATCCCTCTAAACATGGCCTATTTTTCAAAATTGCATTTTCCTATTATAAAATATCCACACTTAATGATTAAGCTTGGCATTCTAATTAAAATCTACCTTATTTACAAACTGTTTACAGTACTAGCTAATTTTCATCCCCTCACACAACGGTATATTCCGACGTGACTTTGCTCGTGATCAACTTCCGCGCAGTCTGCCCGGGGGATTCAACTCGGCGGGTCAGGGACGGCCGCACGGTGCGGGAGGATCCCCTCGTGGGACCTCTCGCATTTCCTCCGCGGCGGTGCGCCGTGACCGGCTCTGGGTCGGCTTGGATAGGCTCGGGGGTGAAGGTGGCTCACGGCTCCGCCCTCCTGCCCGGACCTCGCCGCTTCCCGGGGCCGTGGACTTGGTGCTCGCTGCGCCCTCTCCGTGACTGTCGAATCGCAATTTATCGCAACTTTCACTTCCTCCCGCAACAAAATCACAACAAAAATGTAAAAAGCACCGCAACTTTCACCACGAAATCCTGGTGGGACTGATATCATTTCCGGTTATAGACTGACCCCAGCCCCCCATCACAGAAAGGCAAGTTGATGTGGCCCGCACCGAAAAAAGTTTGGGGACCCCTACTGTAGGTAGAAAATGTTTTTTAAAGGGTCAATTCACCTTTTTTTTTTTTTTTTTGTTGAGACCATGTGGCATCCCGCTCTCCAGACAGACATGCCTTTAAGGCGTCCAAACAAACAAACGAGGTCAGACACAGACTTTTCCATGCATCCTTTATTCCAGTATAAGCATTAAAACATCCATTGTGTTGCTTTCTTGCAACAACCATCACATGTATGACAATCTGTTTCACAGCATGTTTAAGGCTTTTTCTTCATCTCTTTTACACACAATTAACAAAATCTGATTCTAAACGAGCTTCGTCTGCCTTTCATTTGCATATTGTGATTCCAGTGTTAAATCAATGAGACGAGACGGCCCTATTTAAGAGCTAATATGTATAGAGAAGATATTTAAGTACACTATTACAGAGGATTATCGTACAAACCAGCTTCAGAGACAGTGTAAATCTATCAACATTTAAACTGGAAAACCTCGTAAAAATGTCAGTATCAAAACAATAATCAGGACTGAAGCAGGGTCTTGGTTTCCTTTAAAAAGAGGAGCTAGAGGAAATATACTAGAGATGATCGAGGGCTCCTTATCCAAAAACATCAGCCCGACATTAGCTAGAATCAGAAAACATTAAAACCCAACTGACAAACCACTTGACAGCAATACACGGACCAATCAAACCATCAACAATCCTTTTTCGGCACTTACTTCAATATGATAGCGGTTTTTTTTTTTTAGATTTACTTCAACGTTTAAGTGTTTAACTTCATTCTCAGTGTTTCACTTCAGTTTGTTTTCATTAGCAGGGAGGGGGAGGGAGAGGGGAGAGGGGCGATGATTCAAATACAGCGGATACAAGTTGAAAATGTCCACGACTATGAGAGGTGATTGGCATGCGTTGCTTTGCTCCCACGGCGTTCAGCTTCAGGTGTCTTTGGAGTTTGAGCGAGCTGTCTCAGGGGCTCGGCACAGACAAACAAGTGTTGGTAAAAGAGCGGCATCCGTGGCTCGTTCCTCTCCTGCTGCAGGCGGGAAACACGTGGCTGACGAGGAGGGGAGGGGAGGGCGGCGACAGTGGTCAGAGTGAGTTTGGTCTTTAAGTACCTTGCTGTCATTTCAGTATTCCCCATACTGTCTGGCTTTCACAGTGATTGACTGATGATTCCTCTGATGGATAGCAGCAGTTATCAGCCCCCCCCCTCCTCTCCCCGAAGACCACGAGAGTCCCGCTGTAGTCGACAGGACCGGGGTGAAATGTCTACGAACGTAAGGCTTTTTATTTGTAGTGTGAAAGTGGTGGACCGCGTGTTCACCTTGAATACCTTCAAAACGGAGCTTAGTTCACAGTTCAGTGTTTTCTGTCTGCAGGTGAACGCAGCGCAGCGCTCCCTGGCTTCGGTTTACAGTACTGAGTGGAGTGTGCTTCTGTGTCATGACCACATGATCAGCCCTGATACCTGCTGCTCTCTCTTCTTGTTGAGGTAAGCTTCTGTATCGCCCCCAAAAGGCGGGGATACTCGGTGCTGCATGGCTTAGCGACACAAAGGAACACGCATGGTGTGACATGGTAAGTGACAATTTTGATGCATAGACAAAATCCTGATTGGACTGAGGGTTACAGAGGCGTCAGCAGGTGCTTGGTGTCGGTATGTTTGTCTTAATGACCTGCTGAGCCGTTTACAAATCCTTCACGCCTCTGGGAAACGCAGCATTAAATTCTACACACAGATGATCCACCAGTGTAGTTCAGTAGTATGCTGAATTCACCAGTGGCTTCAAAAGATTCAAGAACTTCAGTCTTCCAGAAGTCTATGTACGTACGCCAAAGTAAGTAAGGCGCAGTGTAAATTGCTAGATTTCTAAATGAGGTTTGGCGTTATGGGCTCGCTGTGAGAGAGAGTAGCATGCATCACGACTACAGAGATCACAGCTAGAAAAGGCCGGACGTGCAGGGGCTGCACGCCGGGTAACTTTCAGCTTTGAAGCACACACACACAAAAATAAAGTTCCACCTGCAATTAAGAAAAACATGGAATGTCGATAACAAAAGCAATTAACATATACATCATCCAAACACAGAAAAAAAAACCTTTACCTGAAAATATCTGCACGTTAAAAAAGTGCAACTGTTGAATTAACCCTGAATGGTAACTAAAAATACAGAAAAAGTAAAAAACTTCAACAGTGTCTGGAGGTGCAAAATTCATACTTCTTTCACTTGGTATAAAAGAATACAAAAAAATCAAGCTTTAACATCGCAAAGACTCTCAGTCCAAAGAAAAGCAAGGGGACTGTGGGAAAAACAGAGGAGAGAAGACGGACGTGTGACAGACTGAAGCTCACAGTGAGACACTGATGGAGAGAGCGAGGAGAGGAAAAGGGGGGCAGGCTGAAATGAATCCAGATGGAGCAGCGAGTGCAAACACCGTCCAGGCCCGGGGTTCATTGGCAAACACGTGTCCACATGTCGGAGCACCAGCCAGGTTTTGGGATCACTGCACGTTAAGCTTCACACCTGGCTGGTACCGGCCCTTAAACCCTCGGCTGCACCTCAACAATCTAAAACCACCTCCTCTTCGAGTCCGCTACACATTCCCACCCTGAAATGGCTCTGAGGACAGGGGGAGAACAGTGTGGTCAGTTAACTCCAGCCCTGCCTCTAACGCTAAGAGAGGAAGTTGGGAGATGATAAGGAGGAGGCCTCTGGAGTGTGTTGAGATGAACCTTGGCCTGAGTGCTGAGCTCCCCTCTCAGGAGGTGGGAAGCTCGAAGGAGATGAACTGCTTGAGTCTCTCCAGGTACTGGGCGTACAGTTCGATGTCGTTGTGGCCGGCTCCCTCCACCCACAGGGGCTCCACGGCGCGGGGGCAGCGCTCGTACATGGCCAGGCCGTGGGAGAAGTCGATCACCTCGTCCTCCGTACCGTGGATCACCAGCACCGGGGACGCCACCTTGGACACCTTGTCGATACTATGGAGGGGGGGAAGAGACAGCAAAAGGATCATGGGTAACGATCCCAACCTGTTTGATATTTTAAAATGAAAACATGGAAAATTCAATCTGGAGCTTTTTCAACAGTGGGACTTCCTCTCACTGCTGGAGACAGACGCTTTTTTACAGTTTTATAGTATTTCGTTCTTCTTTTTGGTGTCAAATGAAACTTATTTGGTACCAAATTACAGAAGAAGTTGAGTTTTTTTTGTTTTTTTTTTTATATGAAGCTGTTTGTGAATTGAGGAGGAAACAAATGCTCATGTGTGTGACAGAACTGCAGCAACATTCTAATTCTACTGAGGTGGAGATGGTCAGATGCATTTATTAACTGATTAATGGACAGTCATTCCGCGGGCCGTAGTTTGGAGACCCCTGGATTAAGGAAATGCAGTGATCTGCATAATGTACGGTCAGAGCCTGGACTCCTCAGAGAACAAACCTCATTCACCATCTGAGCATCTAACCCCCAAAATCCACAGGCCATTCTAGTCTGTTTTCAAACCCCACCACCGCCTCCGCATTGAATACACGGCTGTTCTATTTTCGACAGATGCTGCGAGCAACCCACGTCATTTACACCGAGCACCTCGAGCTGACGGAAGCCAGACACAGAGACAGTGGAGAGAATTCAGTGGATTTTCAGAATAAAATACCCCGTGCAAAGTGCAGGTTGTGAAAACAGACAAAAGAGAAACATGAACTACGTAGCATATTTACACATGTAGAGGCACATAAACCAAGAAAATGACCAAATCTGAGCAAGTAAACAAAGTCTGGCAGGCTAAACGCTTACTAAGCTTTAATGCTTAGTAACGTAGCACAGGTTTCCTGTTTGTCCTGTTAAAAAAATACTACTTCAACACTTCCTGTATCCCTTTCAAACTAAAATACATCCATCATAAATGCTTACAAGTCTTTTATTGAGAAACAGTTGTGGCAACGCGTTGTTAAACTCTCTCATCCATTATGTTGCACTTTGGGAGTGGTGGAGTCATGAGCGACACTTAGGGGGTAAAATGATGTATGACTGGACTTTTGACGTGTCTGATATTACCAGAGAAGAATCAAATGTAACCACAGAAAACTGAAATAACATATTAAAGCTACGACGTGAACCCAGCCCATCAAAGACTCTGAGAAGACGCTGGAGATGAAACGAGTGTGTGGCTGCATCACTGTGGTGAGGACAGACGGATTAGTGAACATGCCAACAGTGACGTCCTCTCCAGACTTCAGGACGTCAAAGTCAAAATATTTCATGTGAAGCTGTCCTGTGATCATTAATGACGGCCTTCAGGAGCTGGAGTTGGAGATCCCCTGGTTTCTATGTCGATGTTCAAAAAGTCAAGTGTCTTATTCCAAACACAATAACACACATGTGTAAACATGGTGTGTGTCTAACACACTTGCACTGAGTTACATAAATGATGAAGAGCTCTGTTGTGGCTCCGCTCTCTGCCATACATACAAATTCCTGACTAATCATTGTGGAATCATTGTGGTCCATGAGTAGGTGTGGCAGTCGGCCTCCCTCTGTTCAGATGGAGGTTAGTTGGAAGATTAACGCGTGAAATCATCATGAGCTAATTTCATTCCAGATGGAATAAAAACGGACTGCTCGCTTCACAGCTGGGGCACACACACTGAATTATGGCAGATGTGGCACGTAATCTCTCCCAACACTGGAATGAATGTGAGCTCACAGCTACACCGAGCAAACACTGAGGCGGATTGAATCCCTGATTGAATCCAATTACGTTCAGCCGCCAACATTTGCAACTAACATGCGGTATTCAGAGACACGAGCAGCAGTAAATATGAATTATTGATTGAATATGTATCTGACATTAGAACAACAGCTGCTCTGATCACCTGTAGTGATATACAGTATGTGATTGATTATTTACAGAGACAAACTGAATTGATCAGCTGATCAATTCAATCAATCAGGACAAAGATTGGTCTAACTGGACTGCAAAAACAGTGAGTATATATATATTATATATCAATCTTCATATAATATATGAGTTCTTAAAAAATGTGTCATATTATAATAATGCCGCGGTGTCTTTGCATTATTACATCATGACTACACACAGCAGCACAGTGTGCAGGGGCTGATTCCAAAAAACTTGTGTGGTGTAAAAGTGGATGGATAACATTAACCTTCAGAGAAAAACACCACTCCATTAGCTGCTGCATCGTAAAACAACAACGACTCCCTAAAATCTCCAATAAAAGTGGGCCAGCGTCAACAAATAAAGGCCAAGTAGATTAATACTGAGGGAGGTGGAATGACCTGTATCCTACTACGACAGTCCACATGGTATTTCCATCACCAACAGTCATGCTCTGAGTCTTGATGATGTACATGTAGCTAATATTCACCAAATCTCTTTGGGTGAGGCCTCCCAGCCTTCTCAGTAAGTCCCACACATTTCCTTTTTATACATTTCCAAATATAAAATAGGATGATCTAGGTCTGACACAAAACGATTATTTTGATAGTCGACTAATCGCCGATTATTTTTTCGATTAGTTGACTAATCGGATCGTACGTAAATTGACTGTAAAACATAGAGCTTATCGCACCAGCATGCAGCTGATCAGATCATCAGCTTTCAGCTTGAAGTATGAGCTAACTGAAAATAAAAACAATTAAGATGATAGCTCATTAACGGCCCCTGGACACGGCGGGGTCCGGGCGGGGCTGTAAAGCCGGAAACGCAAACCACCCAGAGCCGGTCGCGGCACACCGCCACGGAGGAAATGCACCCGGCGGAGGCCAGCCAGCACCGGGGAGAGGTCCCACGAGGGGATCCTCCCGCACCGTGCGGCCACCCCTGAACCTTGGTTAAAAACTAAATTAGTTGTCGACGCATCGTTTTTTTTTTGTTTGTTCTTCGACATAATCGTGACTAATCGACTTATCGTGGCAGCCCTAGTATGGTCACTATCACAGCCCCCAAACTGAACTAGTTCATATTCTTTCTTTATTTATGACCTGCTTCATAAAATACTGAGTTTGATTTGTTGGAAGAACTTTGCAAGTTGGACATCATTTGGTGATTAATGGGAAACACTGGTGACATCCCCACAGCTGTGATCCTGACCGGTCTTGAAATAAAATCCTGAGTCTGTGGGAGTCCTGTACGAGGCAAGACAGAGTAAAAATTATTCCAAGACGAGCCCGAGAGCTTCAAAAAGTCTGATCTCGAATACTACAACACTGGTGGACTGCTTTACATTATACTTGTAAAACTGTATGAGTCTATTGTGTAATAGTTACTGAAAGACTGTTTATGTAATGTTACTGCAACAGCATCTCTTTACAGCAGAGTTGAACCCAGCTAACAACTGGTCAGCATCTTCCTTCACATGTCAGTGTAGGAGAAAATAACAATTCATTGTCACTGAAAAGAATCAAATTCTGGGAGAAATCGGATCATTTATGAGAAGGCTCAATCCAAAGACATTTGTGTCAACCTTGAAAAACAACTCTACAACTGATACGTGCCATCCAGAAAACACAAAGTAGGCCAAACCCCAGCATCACACTTGATTGGAGAACTCCTGCTGCTGACAGAGGCTCTCCTGCTGCTTTCTACAGAGGTCCAGCTGGGAAGCTTTGACAGCAGACATCTTATCTTTCTTGTCAGACACACAATTAGAATTCTGAACCAGGAAACCTTGACAGAAGAACTGCAGTATGCAAAACACTGAGAAAAGTGGCGAAACCAACACCAGCTGAGTTCAATAACTTCAGCCCTGCCTTGTACTAGTTCTAAAACTCTTAGACTCTGAACTAAAACTACATGATTTGACATATCCATGTCAGGTCAGACTTTAAAGTATTTTTCATGATGTACATTCATAACCACCTGATCTCATAAAACCTGGACTCCCATCTCCTGATGTTAAGAAGACAAAGGCAACTCTTTGCTTCTCACAGTCTTGCACAGTGGTGTCTTCTTCAAAGAAACCATCTTTGGGCGAGCATATGTCACTAGCATGCACAGAAAGTACAGATTCTGTAAATAGGACACAATATGTGTTTTATACTGGTATATACGGTTCGTTTGGGCAGGGTGTGAAAGCTCATCTGAACTCTAGTGTGGGGACCAAACAAGCAAACTCTGGCCGGCCTTAAAATGTGGGTCTTGGTCCGCTTGCAAGTGAATCCTGGTGCGGTTACTTACAGTGGGAAAACAAACAAGCAGCCGTTGTAACTGCATGACGCTTGAAACATAAGAGATCTACATCCTGGTTTCCTGAATCCAGGAGGGTAGAACAGGCTGAATTGAAGTCACCAGTTTTTAACCAGGCTCTGTTGCAGATGAAATGAGCCATTATTCCCTCGCTGTCCTCTCACAGCCCTATCAACTGCTTCAAACCACTCAGCACACACACCTGTAGATCCGGTCCAAATGTACTAATGTGCAAAGGTTACCACACTTCCCTGAAAGCTACACTTAATATTCCTCACCATGCCACACTGCAGACTACAAATCTGTAGAGACACAGCAGACTCATTAAATTTTAAACATGCTCTCACTATTCATAATTTGGTCACACAAGCGGTAATCCCCTGTGTGATTGAATTATGAACCCAGTGAGCTGGCATGATACTTTGATGACAATACTATCATAATGCCACTGCTGGCTCTAAAGTGGCTGAAGCAAAAGTTTGAGAAAAACCAGAGAGCGGCTCGTGCTGTTCAATTTGTGCCTGGTACCAACGAACATGATTGAGCATGTTTAACTGCATAAACCACACTGACACACGGCCAGGATGAATAATTATGCCAGATAAGACTTCAGATATTTTTTTACTTTGTATCACAGATAAGTGTTGCGGCATTTCGTTGAGCTGTTACATGCTGTGTTCCAGTTTAATGCTTGCTCAAGAGTGTTTCACCTACCTCATGTAACGGACTACCAATGCATTCATCCATCGAAAACTTATACATGTGTCTTTTAATTCATTAATTGCAACATTACTTGTGAAGTTCAACTTTGGACGGAACCATTATACACCATAGTGTGCAGTAAATCATGTGAAATTATTTCGTAATTTAAATAATCTTTAAAAGCTATTGTCATAACAATCACACATCCAACAACACCTGGAGCTATGTTGTATTGATTAAAGTTTTGCGAGCTTTTATTCAGAGTCCCTTATCATGTATTGCAGTGGTTCTCAAACCATGGGCTAGCTTCTGGGGGGCATAAGCACTAAAGGGGGGGAAATATGGTGTAAGCATAAGGCATTTAAAATAAGGAGGGGAGGGAAATATGGTTGTTCCTCGCATTAGATAAGCAGGTTGAGCTTTTGGGGATGCCATTAAAAAGCCTTTGTGACACCACTGCTTTATCCGTCATCTGTTGTGCTCTGGCTTCTCCAGCTGTCTAAAACACCCGATTCACTGTGTTAAACACTTCTTAACATGCAGCGCCGTGAGCAACAGACCCGTATGGATGTGTAAAAAAAAAGAAGAAAAAAGAAGAAGTGGGTGGACGTTGATAAAATACGCTACATTAGGCTGTCTAACACCCACCGTTTTATTAGCACTAATTTTACAGATGGTTTAACTGATGCAACCGATTAAAATGATCAATCCACTTCGATATTCTACTTTGACAACACTTAATACGCTGTAATGGCATGCTCCCTTTGCTGACTCTTAAAACAGGAGCGATAGGACAGGCCATCTGCAGCAAAGATGGATATAATTGAGCAGCAGCTCCACTGAAAACTCTGCATATTAAAAGCAATTACTTTGTCGCATGTGGGCTGTAAATTCTATAACTGCAAGTTGGTGTCTTTTCAGTCCTTTAAAAAGAAGAAATCCAGCCTGCAGTCTGAATGTGGCAGTCTGTAAGAGTGGAGTCTGTTTTTCTGTCATTATGAATCATTGTTACACTCTTGCATGCAAATCAGGGGTGCATATGAATACGGTTAGAGTTTCTGAAACAAGGATACAGCAGTGTACTTTGTGCAGGTGGGGCTGGAAGATTATGAAATGACAGGGTAACACAATCCATCAGATCACGGTGCAGTGAGAAAAGAGAAATGAACTGTGCAGGCTAGAATAACTCTTTTTATGGGAACATGGAATAACAGAACTCACCTGTTCAGCTCTCAAATGATCCATGCTACTGTAAACTCGACTGTATGTGAAGATGATGGCGTTGATCTGTATTCTTTATGCAGGTGCAATAATTAGACACTGATTAATCATCTACTACAGCTGCTTCAGTATCCGTGCTTGTGTCACTTGAAGGTGAAGCTCTTAATGTACCAGTCCAGCTCTACAATACGCTCCAACCGTCTGAACAGTGACTTTGGGCTGTAGATACAAGAGGCTAAAAGGAGTTTCCTTAGCAGGGTGTCTGGTTTCACTCCTAGAGACGGGGTGAGAGGAGTTCAGACATCAACAAAGAGCTTGGACGTGAACCACTGCTTCCTCACATCAAATGGAGTTAGTTGTGGTGGTTGGGGCGTATAACAAGGATACCTCCCTGGACGCCGCCCTGCAGAGATATTCAGGGCTTGTCCAACTGGGAGGAGTCTCCGGGGCAGACAAAGAAAAACACTGGAGGAATTACAGATCCCATCTGGTTTGGGAATGCATCCCCCAGGAGGAGCTGGAGGATGTGGGGAGAACGGTGTATAGGCTAACTGCCTACATTTTTACATTTTCAAGACTTGAAAGTGTCAACCAGAAAGACTGTTACAGGGACATGGCATGTCCATCTGGTTGCCATCAGTGGCAACTAGATTTGAAAATATGTTTGCTCGTTGCCCAGTTAAGCGCTGCGGTGTTGTGCATGTATTATGCTGTGTGTGTGTGTGTCTCACCTGGGAAAGGCGTCAAAGCAGTACGTCTTCCGCGTATCGGGGAAGGCCACCCTCAGCCCTGACATGAGGGGCGAGTGGAGGATGACGGCAGCACATTCATAGCGAGCAGCCAGGTCGATGGTGGGCACGGTGCCGATGCTCTGACCATAGAGGATGATGTTCTCGGGTGTAACACCATACCTGTACAACAACAACACACAAGCGGGAGTCATGAGACTACAACCTCCCTGTACCCAATTATGCTCTACAGACAGACAACACTGCCGTACAGTGAATAGTCAGAATCTTTTCAGTTATACTTAAGAACATCGATGATATATCTCAATTGCCTTAATGAAGATTTTTGGACCATTCAGTGCTGAGCAGCTGTTGCTCTATAACATTAGCTCAGCACATAAAGTGAGACACAGCAGTCAACGGTAGAATTTAGACACCAACTTCTACCTTCAGCTTTAAATGTCACCTCATCATCAAATGTGAACTACAGTAAACTGCTCTTTAGGTTTTATAGTAAAATTCTACAGCTACTACTAGAAATACTAGAAACAGTCCATCCTTTCCCACCAAGACTATAGTAACACCTACATGAGAATGCTGTTTATTGACTTCAGCTCAGCATTCAATACCATCATCCCCTCCCATCACCAAACTCAGTGACCTGGGCATCAACACCTCCCTTTGTAACTGGATACTAAACTGACCAACAGACTAATCCGTTAGAACAACCACACCTCCTGAAAAATGGCGTCCCACAGGGCTGCATGCTGAGCCCTCCTGTACTGCACATCCCTACATGGTTCCAATGCCATTATCAAGTCTGCAGACGCCACAACGGTGATTGGCCTCATCTCTGGCAATGATGGGTTGGACTACAGGTAGGAGGTCCAGCTTCTGAAGAACATAGCCATCAACACCAAAGAGATCATCGTGGACGTCAGAAAACGAATGGTGGCATACATGACCCGATTCACAGTGTATCTTTAGCTTCAGGGATTTAAGTGTTTGCACAAACACGTCAACTCTAGTCAAGAAGGCTCACCGGTATCTCTTCTTTTTGAGGAGACTCAAGAAGGTTCATCCGTCTCCTCAGAGGAGAACCTATTACTGCAGAGGCTGGTGAAAACTGCCCAGGGCATCACCAGTTCTCCACCCTTCACCAGTGATGCTGTCCGGCTCAAGTGTCTGTGGAGGGCATGCAACATTGTCAGGCACACCTCTCACCCAGGTCACTGACTGTTTGCCCTCCTCTCTTCTCTGGTAGACTCTACAGAACTCTCCATTCCAGAACCTGTATCAGCTCTCCAATCATTCTGGCATTTTCTACAACTGAAGAATGGTGCACAGTTTTCATAGTATCATGATTCAGGGCACAACTGTTGGGTAGTTTTCAGCACTCTAACATCAATCTTTCATCTGACCAATGTGCTTGGCACTTGCTTACTGCCGTCTCAGAAGGTGCACAGCATCTGATGCAGGGAGCCGACTTTGGGAGACAGAGCAGTCTACTAATGAATACTTGTATGGAATCTGAGCTAAATGTTACATTACAAATCAATTCAGGTTAAGGGTTCAGTGTACTTAATCAATGCGATACTTTACTCAGTGCAGCGCTACTCAATTATGATATCATTACACATTAATACAAGATGTGCACAGAACTCCCTGGTACATATCCTATTTTTAACAAAAGGCTAATATCTGTCTACCCATAGAGGCTGCACATGCCTGAACACAGATAACCTGATATCAGAGCTCTAGGAGGATACAAAGGGAGTGGAGGGAGTGTTGTATCACAGTGATGAAACTATTCCAGCATCAGGACGGAGATGATACCCTCTGATACTCGGCAGATGTTCACAGATATGGCTCTATAGGGCCCCAAACAATGAGCCATCTGACACAGAGAAGCAGATTATTCCTCTCAGGAACATAATCTAATCTGCACCAAATGAACAGATCCATACACGCGATGCGACAGGTACTGGTACCTACACAGTATCTGTTTAAGATCTCGGCGTGCAGTAAGAAGAGACTGGGGTGTTGGGTGTGTGAGGTGGATGGCAGGTAAACAGTCGCCATACTGTACTACTTGAAAACAAACCCACGAGTAGGTCAAGTTTGACAACAGTCCAACTTTTAATATTTCTGACGCTCTATAAAAACACTGAATGAGGCACAGTGAGGGAGGCACTAACCCTTCAACAGTGATCAGCTGAAACGTGTCATGTGGTCGTTCATACCAGTTTTTAAAACAGCCAAACTCTGCTATAACCTTCTCCTGGCTGCATCCCAAAAACAGCACCTGTGGAATGATTATCATCACTTTCAGTGACATGGATTAATTGCATACATTGGGCTGCAACTGTTTGTATATTCATGTCAAACCAAGACAGTTCAAGGGTTCATGGTCTGGTGCGTGCAGCTGCGTGCAGACAACACAGTAGCTAGACTGATGCACGTATTGCAGAACCAAAGTTCACAAGTGTGAACAGACTTTCTGCCACTACAACAGCAAGGATGATGTGTTGGAGTTGGTATGTGAATGGACACACACTGAACATTCAAACACACATTCAACAGCATCAGCCAGCTGAACAGAAGTAGGGCTGGGTATCGATTCAAATTCCAAGAATCGATTATCATAATCTAATCCGATCTTGATGTTATTAAAACCATTTTTTTGGTCGCCTGAAGCTCTCGTTTTCAACAACAGAATACAGGCGCATATCTTTGCAAATGTAACCTGCATCCCCTCAGTTATTTTAAGAGAACATACAGAAGTGGCTGGTAGTTGTAGAGTTTTCCTTGAGTGTTCTTTTGTCTGTAGTTTTATTATATTTCCGGTGAATTTCCATTTTTTCCACGTTCATGAACGCATCATAGTCATTCCAACGGCCATTGAACGCACCTTGCATGTGTGAGACGCCGTAGTGTAGTTTAAACACGGTGCACGCCTGTTTCAATTCAATGACGCGACTAGTGGGGTTAAGGTTCGATCTTAAGGAATTAATATGCAAATCGATTCAGAATCAGAAAATCGATTTTTTCAACACAGGCCTAAACAGAAGTGCAGTAGGCTACTGAACTCTCAATGAACTTGGTTCATAAAGCAGGCTATAACTTCTGAATATATATATATATAACTAATGAGGCAGCGTCCTACCTCAGCGTGTCAGTGTTCACTTTGCTAAACTCAGTATCTGGAACAGATTTAATATAGTTCTGTGGTTTTAGCTTGACTGGATTAGCGTATTTAACACATTATTAGTGCAGGGCAGCTGTTGTAACCAGACTAAAGAAAAAAAGTGTCTGAAGCAAATAAATTACTTTGTGCAGACATGAGAAATCATTAAAGCTGGAAAAATGTCTTAAGTGGCTCAGACTTTTTCCCCGCAGCTGCAAAGCGTCTCAAAATAAAACTGTCCTGTAGTAAATGTCGGTCAAAAAATTGGTGCACGGCATCAATAAAAGACCATTGAAATAATACAATTATAAATCAGCTGATATTTTATTGCAGTGTGTTCCAATGTGAGGAAGTTATGCGGGCTTTAACTAGTTCACACTTCCAACATCCCTCACTCCATGAGAGACAGACCAGTGTAACATTATCAAAAGTCTTGGAGACCAATAATCTACAAAAACAAAAACATTTCCAGAGATTCTCCAATCAAGAGACTCTGCGAGACTTCTTCCTCCTGGAAGAGCCACAGCTCTATGCTGCACACATGATAATAATTAAACATTAACTAGTTGCTATGCATTTGTACTTCTTGAATGTTTATATGTTATATTACTCTTCTACCTTCCATTGCCCTTTTGTTCTCCAAGCCCCCTCCACCACTGACAGAAAACAGGCCTGTCAGGGAGGACGACACGAACCCCTGCCAGGACTCACAATGTGGGGAGGAAGCTGTACGCAAATCCTCCGTTCTCCTGACAGTGCTGGGAATGCAGAGAGAGGCCGAGCGGAAAGGTTCAGCAACCTTCTGCCACAAACACACAGCACGGAAGGATTAGACTCTTGCTTAACAGATAACCATGACAAAGGATTTGGACAAGAGGTGCTGGGCTGTGCCCGATGAAGTGATGCCATCGTAAGAGCTCTTCAGATAACAGCTTGGGTGCCACTAATCTGTTGGTGTAGACAAATCCTGCCACTGATAAGCAGCAACTGAAGTGAGCAGTCATCCTGATAGCAGATTATGAGCCCACACATGGATGGACACAGTATCCACTGGCTGCCAACCGACACAAAACACTAAACTAACATCTTACAGCCCGCTCTTAGGACTAGAGACTCACTACACAACTTTGAGCAGCATTATGGCTGAAGAGTCATATAGTCAGATGAGTCAGTCAGTTGTTCTGGTAAAAAAAAAAAAGGGTTGAGACTTTACAGTGTCATGATTCCACTGACATCAGTACAGACTATCCTTAGTTCGCATCTCATTCTTACATAATAAGAAAAAAATAAATACTAAATCATCATTGTGTCTGTGTTCCAGCTTTTGTCTGCCACACGTCCAAATGGCCTGGTTTTCAGGCCAGTCCAATTGGCAAGAGACCCCGGGGCAGACCCAAAACTTGCTGGAGGATTACACAGCCCATCTGGCCTGTGAACGCCTCAGATTTCCCAGGAGCTGGAAAACATTGCTGAAGAGGGGGACGATTGGAATGCCCTGCTTAACCTTCTGTCACCGCAACGTGATCCCAGATAAGCAGAAGAAAATGGATGGAAAATTACAAAAAAAAAAACCACAATGTAATTGGTGTATGCCCAAACACCATGTAACACCGGTACCACCTAATACCACAGCACTCCTAGAGGTTAGGATAAAGTTACCCAAATACAGGAAAGAGAGAATAACCAGGGGATGAAGGGAAAAGCCTCATGAGTCACAGATCAAGCTGAAGAGACTGAGCACCTTCTTTTATTACCGTTGGTTCTGAACGGGCTGTGTTAAAGCCAAGTGTCAGCTGTTTATTGAGAGGAAGTCAAGACGGTTGATGGAAGACTGCCTGCACATGAAAAGATGACTCACGACCATGAGGAGTCAGGTGTACAGATGGCCTTTTGTTGCTTCTCGGGCACCCATGTTGCCTCTGTTGCCTCTCACGAGCCTGAATCCAGTTGGTGTGTTAGTGATTTGCTGGTAATTTACATACTGCACAAAGATGAGTGGCTCTCATTCTTAAATTAATTGATGTAACTCCCATTAATTAAGGCGGCCCACCATAGTCTAATTTGTCCCGCCACTATTAGGTATTATTTTTACACTTAAACGAGTGGACACTCGTAGGGATTTAACGATGCATCGTGACACGATTAAAAATCGGTACAAATGCAGGACGACTCGCATCGGTTGACAGAAAAAATTTATCGCGATTCTTGGCGAATGGGAACCCGCACAGCGTGTGCTCTCACTGGTCAAACATAATTTTATTTGGTCATAATTTGTCTGAAGCTCATTTTGATTTAAAAAAAATCGTGAACAAAAAATCGTGACTCGAATCGAGTCGTGAGTTGAGTGTATCGTTACATCCCTAGACACTCGACATCTCAGAGAAAAATGAGATTAAACTAGTAACCATACGACCACAATCCAACGGCTACAGAGTCCCTCCATCTAAATCAAATGGTGAATGGACTGTACTTATTAGGAACCTTCCTAGTGTTTCCACCACTCAAAGCCCTTTACACATCATCAGATTCACACATTCATACACTAATGGTTGCTCATCAAAAAGTAATCATGTTTACACACCGATGGCACAGCCTTCAGAAGCAATTTGGGGACCCCAAGGACACTTCGACATACAAACTCGAGAAACCGGGTACAGAACCGCCAATCGTCTGATTAGAGGAGGACATGCTCTACCCCCTGTGCCCACGATCAAACTCACATTTCGTAAAGCAGTTTGGACAGTGATAACAGGAAGCTTAAAATCGAGGGAATAAATGATCCCCTGAATAGTTTTAATGACTTTTATTCCCACTTTGAAAAACATATTCCTGACAATATCTTTCTTTAGAGTCTCTCTAACATCTTCTATTGTGACACCTGTTCCAAAGAACACCAATCTTAGGCAACTTCATGATTTCAGACCAGTTGTGCTTACATCATTAATAATATATATTCTTCTGTCATGTTCTGACTGTGGATGGAAAACTTGGAAAAGATGTGGAGGACGCAAAACTTTTAAAACAACCTACACAGGCACTTCAAAAAGCAGCAAGCCCATGGCAGAACTTTTCATCACATTGAATACAATGCAGGGGCATCTTTTAATAGAAAGGTTGCTATGTCATTTCATTTTGCCTCAACTGCTTCCATGATGGATCTTGGGCTTCTTGACAGAGAGCAGAAGTTTCTGTGGATGGTCTCTGCAGCTACGTGGATGGCGTCGTTTCACCCTTACTCTTCATTACAGATGGATGCAGGAGCATCCAACCGTGGGCATACTCCAACTTCTTGGACTTTAATGTATCAAAAAACAAATGACTCATCATTGATTTTTAGATGTAACTGAGCACCCAAAGAGTGCACCATCATGAAAATAAAAATATTTGGGTACTATATTTGATGACCACCTTAAATTTGATGTGAACACTGAGGCTAATGGAAGGAACAGAGAATTCATCTTCCTTGCAAATTAAATTCATTCTGTTTTTAATCAATCTTTTGAGTCTCCAGACTTTTTTCCTGCTGGTTTCACAGCCTCAAAGTAACACACAGAAACAGCTTGAACAGTATTGTTAAAATCTGTTTTCAGATCACTGCAGTGGAAAAATTCTTTTGTAACTAACAAACACAGAAAGCAGGGAGTGTTTTTGGCTTCTTGGATGAATGTTCTCTGTTGCTGTCAGGGTGGCATCACAGTTTTCCTGTTTGTTAAACTCTGCGATCTGACTGCTAAATGCTCTGTAGGGATTTTAAACCATCTGTGTATTCTTTACTTCACCTTTTTTAAATGGAGCTTCACCAGTTTATTCATCAAACTGTTTTGTGTAGCCTCAACACACTGTCCCCAGTGTGATTAATACAGTTGTTTTAATTGAATCTGTTAGCTTTGTGTAAAGTATTTCAAAAACATAGTGGATCGCATAATAACCCCACACAACTATTCATCCAATGTCCACTGAACGAAATGATTGAAAACATTTCAAAACAATGTTAAAAACCTGAGCGTTTTTTTTTTTTAAAATGTCCTGCACAGGTTCAGTTTGCTTTGTTCAGTGTTGTGACAGCCATGGTCTGTTTTCTGAGAAACACTTTGGACTTGTTTTCACTCATAATAAATGCATTTCCTCTGTGGAGGCAAAACACATTAAATGAGCCATAAAAAAAAAACTCCTGTACATTAAGCTGGGCTAAAGAAACACACTCTTAAATACACACTATAAACACTCTTTAGCAAGAGTGCAGTGCTGCCTTTAAGAGACACTTTCCATTCAAAGTCTAATGTGGTTAATAACTAATAAATGACGAGGAAGTGCCAAATCTTTAATAGATTTGATAGTTATGTGTTCAATTGGTAACTTATTACTCTAATGTTTGAGTGAGCAGCACCAGCATCTTTTTCCAGGTTAACTTCACAATAAATGACTAAACATCTGTGTGACATCATCCAACTGAGGAGCAGCTGTGAAGCTCAGTGCGGTGAACACACCTTTACTTCACACAAAGCTCTTTGACTCATCTAATTTGATATCGATTATGTTTTTAGTGCTTGAGGAAAATACATAATAAATTGTGTTCTGGTCAGGGTTGCAAAGGGGCGGAAAGTTTCTGGTAAATTTCCAAAAGCGTGTGTCTTCAATCTTCAACAGTCTCTGTGTGCTCTGGGCTCTAAAGTGTGGTTCAGGTACAGAAATCACCTGTGCAGGTAGGGGGCGTGGCCTCAATAGCCCTGCAGTAAGCAGTGTGCTATGTGCATGTGACTGAGGAAGAGCAGATATTCAAGAGTACCTGCATGAAAGCTGGTTGTTTCAGTCGAGATTATGCTAAAATATATTTTCACCAACTATATTTAAAATCCCTGTTAAGAGCCAATCTTCGATTTTGTAAATTCACGGTTTATTCTTGTTTATTTTCATAAATTCCTGTTGATTCCCATGGAAAGTTTCCAACTTGGATAATTCCCAGAATTTTGCAACCCTAGGTATGGCATTACAGTCATAGTCCTTGTTGTTTGAGAGAGCTCAAATGAGCACATCAGGGCCGGTTTTAGCTATCGGCAATGGGTGCAATCTTCGTAAGGGCGCACGAGTGCCCAAAAAAAAAGAAACTCGCCAGTTTTCTATACCGCTCATCAAGGGAGGGGGGCGGGGGATAGACTGATCCCAGGCGGCAGTCTACGCGAGGGCGCACGTGCAGTTTTCTATACCGCTCATCGTGTTAGTGGAGCGGATGCCCCGACGGGGTGGGGGGGTCAACTTGGTTGGCAAGGTGGAGGTGTTGTTCGCCCAGGGCGCAAATGTAGCCAGGACCGCCCATGGAGCCCATGTTAAGTTTGTAACAGGCTGTAACTTTAAAGGAGTTAAAAGGAAGAAAAACCGGAGCTAAAGTTAAAGAGTCCAGGACACACACAGATTTGATTAGAACCAATGACAATGGCACAGCATCAGTTGAAATGAAGGGAAGCACTATGTTTAGTGAAACAAAAATGCATGCAAAGCTACCTCCAAAGAAATACAGAGGCAGAAAGAGAGAGAACAATGTTTCCAACTGCACACTCAGCCAGTATAAAGTGGCCTGTCCAAAACATACTGCGTAGAAATTCCATGGAAACATCAGAACTGGCATGGAAACCTTGAAGCCAGAGCCAAGGCAGAGACGAATCCAAATGGAAATAGCTGTATTAAGTCAGCCCAAGTTCAAGAAGGGCAACCTATGTAACGCACAGTGAGGGTTAATGAATAGATGCGTACACGGGACATAATGAATCACCTAAGTGCTTCTGAAAGCAAAGAGGTGGCGCGGCATCAAGACGACTGACCGCACTCTGTCCAAACAAGCCGATGTTAGCGGCAGAAATCATATCTGTCTCAATACAGACTTACAATCTGACCAATCAGGAAACAGACAGCTCAGAATCTCTGACTGCACTGGCAGGTCCTTTATATCTGTACACAACACTTTGTTTATATTGATAGAAAAAGCCTCCAGAGTCGTTTAACAGGAGTGCGGCGTCTGTGTCCTAACTTATTATCTCTGCTCGGCCAATATCTGTGGAAGGACACAGGAAACACGACGAAGGTGAAATAAATAGCTGAGTCATTTCAGCAGACATGATGTCACTTGTTTCCCTGATCCCGCGCTGATAAAAATCAGAGGTGTGTTTCGCAGCTTGGATCATGCTACATCAAATGAAGCCTTGTGGGACACTGCATGAAAAGGCAAAAGAGCGTTACAAATCACTTTTGATTAAGGTGAGTAAACAGGCCTGTGGGGTGGCTTCGCCCACGCTGGTGCCTGAGGCTGTTCGGGTGGACTGCCAGAGGCAACGATATGAAAGGATGAAAACAACATCCACATCCTGAGACGTGAGCCCCGCTGCAAATTGATTTGGAACAATCCTTCTTTTAAAAAAACATGAACAAAACAGCCAACAGGTGAGTCACAACAACACGCCACGAGATATGTTAGAACTTGAAAGAAGTCTATTAACTATGGCTACAGAGAGGTTTGTTTACCCAGGACGGAGAAGTCATGACCCGCCCTGCTCTGTTCCAGTGGCACAGTCTGTTTAATCAGCATCTCCATGAGCTACACCTGTCAGGAGGTTGGATTATCTGGGCACAGAACAAAATAAACCTTCTGTGTGCAGAAAAGAAGTCTTTGATATTACTGCATTTATATTCTGTTGGGTGTAGTTGAGAGCAGTTCTCATTAGACCCACACAGGAGGAGGCGGCACTGTAATAAAGGAGATTTCACTTCATCCGAAGATCTTTATTTAAGATTTAACACATTCCCTGGAAGGTGTTTCCACTATTAGAGGACGCGTGAGACTTGTGTGTATTAGAGTTGTCACGATACTAAAATGAGTAACCACGATACTATACCAGACAAAGTATCGCGGTTCCGGGTATTATCGCGATACTGCGGCCTTTTTTTATTATTATTATTTTTATAAACTGCAATGTATTTGTACAAGTTAGTTTGAAACAACGTTTGTTTTTTAAGCAAAATTAGTGTTGCCACTGACGAAGACGCCACGGCAGACTCACTGCTCGGGCCCGGTGCTTCTGCCATGGTGAGTGTGTTGTCTCGTGTCTGGGCGAGACAGAACTTTAGCTTGTTGTTTGTTTTGAAGCGAGTTTCTATCGAAGCGGAGCTGTCTTCATGGAGTTTATTCTTGCCGGCAGAAACACACGAACAGCCAATCAGCTAACAGACGGGCGGACCCAGCGTGCGGAAACAGCCTATCATATCCCTGGACGTCACCAGTAACAGGCAAACAGCCAATCATTTAGCACCTGTGTAGTTCGGTTGTGTTTCCATGTTGGTTTGTTTAAAAAGGTGTAGCATGCAGTGAGAAGCCGGGAGGAGAGCAGAGGCGGCCGCTATGTAGCGGAGACTGGCACCGGTAGTATAGTAATCCATGGTAGTACCGTCGTGTAAAATGTCTAGTATAGTAGCGACGGTTATGATTTGGCACCGCGGGGTACCGGGTATCGTGCAACTCTAGTGTGTATGCCTATAATGTGCAAACACATGCAGGTTAACAGAGCTTTTTCACAGCAGCCATGGACACAGGTGTTGATACTAGGTTCCATTCCATTCAGGGTGCTGATGTGGTCTTTGCTGCACTAAATGGAACTGAACCTTAAATGGCCGCTGTGGAAAAGAACTATGGATGACAGGAAATTGTCCAGGTGTTAATGTGACAGTGAGTGGCTGTTTGTCTCCATGTGTGATGAAGGTGTGACCTGTCCTGGGTGAAGCCTGCCTCTTACCCAAAGTCAGCTGGGATATCATTCACCTGTGAGCCTGATGAAGACGTGTGGTTATGGAAAATGGATGAATATCTATAGTGTATGTTGTTTAGGATGTAAATAAATGCATGTATACAAATACAGACAACTGGAGGCTGGCTACAACACAAATCATTCTGCAAATGTTAAAATGTCCAACTTAAATATAATAAACATGTTTACAGCCTGGAACAGGGCCATGGGGGAAATTATCTACAGAGACCAAAACTGTTTTTTGTACCAGGCTGTAAACATGTTTATTTCTGCTGTGAAGTTGGACATTTGAACATGGGGACTTATGGAGACTGACTCACTTCTGCGTCTTGAGAAATTACAGTTTTTAGCACTTCTGCATCGTCTTCATTTCCAAGCCTCGGAAGCGATGCCACTTGGTTCTACGTTTAGAAGTTGCCAGTTTGATAAATGCATTTTATCTTTTCCTCACAGAGTCTTGGTTTATGATTCGCTCAGGCTCTCCACCAAAGACTCAAACGCTGTCTTTTCTGTTCTATAAGCCGTTTCAAGAAGCTTTCCAGCTCTGTGATGTCTCAAATCTAAGTATGCATTGAAGCCATTTGAGAGAATCTAACATCATCAATGCTCGGTCACACTGTCTGCTCTGCCAACAGCAGCCACATCAAAAACAGAGTGATGTCCAGCATGGACCGAGACAAGCCAAAGCTCAGAGGCAGAACACAGCCATGCTTCATTTACATCTTCTCAACAGAAACAGAAGAATGTCAGTCTGGACTGCGTCTCAACCAAAAACACAAAGCCACTAATGAAAGAAAATCATGCCAATAATTAGTTTATAGGAACATCCCACCCAAATGATGACAGGGTGACCCATTACTCCACTTACTTATGGTGACATGCACTCCCTTTTGATTTTGTTGTTGCAACCCAACCCCCAAATTGCTTTCCTCACCCACAGTGGTATTCTGTCAGCTGTGGCCATGAGGAAACTATGTGTGTGTGTGTGTGTGAGAGGTAGGGGGAAATGTAATTTCAAAGAGGAAGGACAATAATTTCATTTAGCAATTATCAAAATGTTAAGCCAGCTGATCTTTGTGTAAACAGATCTTTATCTTCAGAGAAGCCTGGAGGCTCAGCACCACCACTACCACTATAAATGAGTCTTAATGATTCCCCACAAAATGTAATTAAAAAGATATTGAATAAACATAAACCTCCTCCTGCTCAGGTGCAGATCACCCCCAAGGAGAGCCTAATGATCAACACGGCTTCATGCTTGGGCGGATTGCTCTCTAAAGGGTCGAAGGACGACTAAGTGTTTGATTTCAGTGCTGCGGGACACTTTCAGAGACACGCTCACTTTCTCTGAAGCATGTGCAGAAAGACAAATCTACAGGTGTGTTTAATTTGATATGAAGTAATGAGCCGCCTTTGGCCTCGGTTAGACAATGATGGTAAGGTGACAGCAACAACAGCAGAGGAACGCTGCCGGCTCTCCATCATCCAATCTGCAGCTGCATTCAATCAGCTGAAACACGGTCTGAGAGGAGCAGACTAAGTTTGTTGTTTTAATACATGTGAAACTTCCAGTCATACACAAACCATCATGCTCCATTCAACAAAATCTTCAACATTTGACAAAACTCTCTGCTATGTTATTAGGGCTGCCACAAACGATTATTTTGATAGTCGACTAATCACCGATTATTTTTTTTTGATTAGTCGACTAATCGGATCATACGTAAATTGACTATCCCGGAGAGGGGCGCATAGGCGGGTGCTGTAAACCTCGCGGACGGAGCCGTGAGCCACCTTCGCCCCAGAGTCTTTCCATGCCGACCCAGAGCCGCCGCGGAGGAAATGTGTGGGAGAGGTCCCACGAGGGGATCCTCCCGCACCGTGCGGCCGTCCCTGACCCGCCGAGTTGAATCCCTCAGGGCAGACTGCGCGAAAGTTGTGGAAAAATCGTGGTGATTGGTTAAAATTACAACACCGCCCTGAATTCACGGGGATTCACTGAAGTTGCGTTGAAATTGCAAATCGCAACAGCATGAATTCCCGGAGGGTCTGTGTTATGGTATCATTTACGGTACAGTCAGGCCTGACGCCGATTACCACTACTGCGCATGTGCGTAGGTGTGGTTGTGTGTGTGTGACAGGAAGGCAGACACGGCAGTGGAAGCTGCAGCCGCAGTTTCAAGAGAAAAGCAAAGTAAAAAAAAAAAAAAACGATGCGTCGACGACTAAATTAGTTAATAATCCCTAGTCATAATCATGACTAGGGATGTGACTTTTGATCAAAAACACTATTCGATATTCGCTAAAAGCTATTCGAAATTCGATTCGAAAATCGACAGAACAGTTTAGAAAAATTAACATGTCGACGTGGTCGGGATGGAGACGGGTACGCAGCCTATTGACAATCAGACCGGCTGCGGAGAACACACGTTACCGATTGCAATTCTTCTTCTGTTATTTTGACTACCTTTACTGTACGATAGCGGCACCCTCTGGCCGAATTAATGCAACAGAGTATGTTAGGAACTAGGAAACGCCTTTCCGTGCTCATTTTTTTTAGTGGAATGCAACATAAGCCAAAACGGCATTCGAAATTACTATTCAATATTCGAACTCGTCACGAATATTCGACTATTCGAAAATCATGTCCCATCCCTAATCATGACTAATCGACTAATCGTGGCAGCCCTGGGCCTGAGATGAAACTATCCAGGGAAAAGAGTGACAGTATGGTGGAACTGTCACTGAAACTAACAAAGTCATTCATGACTGCAAAAACAACAGTACACTATGCACACTGCTTTGACAATACACAAACTCATGTAGGGGACACTGAGAATAAATTCACCAGCCTCAACAGGAAATGTTGTGCCTGAGCGTTTGACTGTTGGCTGCTGCCAATTCTCCACCTTACATCAACATGCTGGTCAAACAGCAGGACTGTGACGCAGGTGTGTCTTCACCTGTCACATTAAAAAGGTCACTCTGAAACACCAAGTATAATCTTGAAAAGACTCTTATTGCTCACTGAACTATTTCCCACGGGAGTACCAATGTGTTTTTCCCAGCAGGGCAAAGTCATGACCTGCCCCCACTGCACTGTGCCTCTGATATTCCAACAAGAGACACAAGTACGAGCTTTCAGAGTTTGAGTTTGATAACAATGAGCGTTAAACATTAACTTATGTCAACTAAATGTGAGAGAATTAAACCTTTGGTGGGCAGAGAAGAAGTCTGAGAACGTTAACTTCAACTCAGGAAAAACGGGAGCAAACAAAAAAAGTTGCTGCTGGACAAAATTCTGAAGTCTCTCTGTGGACAGAAAGTTGTGGAGTCAATCCACGTGTAATAGTGCTGCAACTAGCCACCGCTTGACACCTCGTGTCAACACTGATAAGACTAATGACTGTCGATCACATAAAGAGACGCCCAAGGTGAAGGTGTCAAACTGAATATCTGCACCAAGAAATCCTGAAGGAAAAGTTTAAGAAAAGAAACAGAAAATGGAATTTAAAGCCACTGGTGACATTTCTGAGTCCTAACAAGGGCTGCCACGATTAGTCGTTTAGTCACGATTATGTCGACGAACAAAATCGTGACTAATCAAAAAAATAATCGGTGATTAGTCGACTATCAAAATAATTGTTTGTGGCAGCCCTAGTCCTAACAGAAAGACAACTTACATAATGAGCACCAATTAAGCCACAAGAATCTTAATTTGGAGTCTCCTGCACTTTTAATGCTCAAAGTCAGATTTTAGGATTAGAATCAAACACAAATTCACATTTTTGCCTCTAAAACTGATTCGAAGAGAAACACCACTTTAACACGGCTAAAGTGTGTGCACCTTTTTCTAATCGATTCCAATGAACGTGAAGCTGATCATGTAGCCTGGACAGCTGAGTGATTCATCAGCACTCACAGCCCGTCTTAAGGTTGTGGAGGATCGCTCTGAGCAGAACTTCAGCACCTGACGAGAACACTGACGCTAAAGAGGAGACTACAGTCTAACCCATAGTGGATGTGTAGCAGTGAACACAAAGTACAGCTGAGCCTGATGGGATATGACAAGCTGAAATGTTGATCAGATGACCAATGTGCAGCGTACCATAGGCTACTAACAAATCCATCCTCACGTCCTTTCTTTGCATCCCTCTTACTGAAGTCAGCTAAGAATAGTTTGGAATCAAGGACCAACTCAAATCGAGTCGAACTGTATCATGAGAATCCCAAACATTCCCAAACTGACGACTCGCCGTAGGTTTTCCGAAGCACCGCCTCCCGGCTAATCTAAATATCCGTAAAGACGTACATCATCAGCTGACCTAACGCGGGTTGAATCATGCCTGGGTGCTCTAATAAGCCATCTGTAACAGCACGTACCTGTCAATCAAAGCAGCAACACTGTTAATCCTGCATAACTTTAAGCCATTCATTGTAATTCATTGTCATTTTATCAGTCATTGTACAATTTGTTTGTGTTGAATTGTCCTGTACACGTGACATTCATTGCACGTCTGTCCGTCCTGGGAGAGGGATCCCTCCTCTGTGGCTCTTCCTGCGGTTTCTTCCACATTTTTTTCCCCTGTTAAAAGGGTTTTTGTGGACAAGTTTTTCCTCACTCGAACCGAGGGTCTAAGGACAGAGGGTGTCACTCCCTGTACAGATTGTGAAGCCCTCTGAGGCAAATGTATTTTGTGACTTTGGGCTATACAAAATAAAAAAAATAAAAAAAATTGAAATTGAAGCCTTAATATAATGTGAACAGGTGAGTTGTATATAAATTCACCCTCAGTACAGTTGTCATGAACGGGGAAATTAGCTACAGAGACCAAAACTGTTTTTTGTACCAGGCTGTAAACATGTTTATTTCTGCTGTGAAGTTGGACATTTGAACATGGGGACTTATGGAGACTGACTCACTTCTGGAGCCAGCCTCAAGTGGACGCTTGATGTGTAATTCATCAAGTTTTTTGGCACATCTGCACTGGCTTTATTTCTCAGCACTAAAGGTTGCTGCTTGGGTCAGACTGGATTGTCTGACTTGAATCGCGGACTTGGTTGGTTCTGCCTCTTGTTTGACAGGTCAAAGACTGTAAATACATATTAAATGAACTGTGCACACCAGGGCTGCCACGATTAGTCACGAACAAAATCGTCGACAACTAATTTAGTAGTCGATGCATCGTTTTGTTTCTTTTTTTACTTTGCTTTTCTCTCGAAACTGCGGCTGCAGCTTCCACTGCCGCGTCTGCCTTTCTGTCACATACACACACCTGCGCACATGTGCAGTAGTGGTAATCGGCGACTGTACCGTAAATGATACCATAACACAGACCCTCCAGGAATTAACCATGTTGCGATTTGCAACTTCAACGCAACTTCAATGAATCCCCGTGAATTCAGGGCAGTGTTGCAATTTTAACCAATCACCGCGATTTTTCTGCAACTTCCGCGCAGTCTGCCCGGGGGATTCAACTCAGCGGTTCAGGGACGACCGCACGGTGCGGGAGGATCCCCTCGTGGGACCTCTCCCCGGCGCTGGTTGGCCTCCGCCAGGCGTATTCCTCCGCGGCGGTGCGCCTCTGGGTCGTCTTGGAAAGGCAGCAAGCTTTACAGCGCCCGCCCATCTGGACCTCGCCGTTTCCTGCGGCCGTGGACTCTCATTAAATTGTTAATGAGCTATCATCTTAATTGTTTTTATTTTCAGTTAGCTCATACTTCTGAAAGCTAATGATCTGATCAGCTGCATGCTGTTGTGATAAGCTGTATGTTTTACAGTCAATTTACGTACGATCCGATTAGTCGACTATCAAAATAATCATCGATTAGTCGACTAATCGGGAAAAAATAATCGTCGATTAGTCGACTAACCGGAAAAATAATCGTCGATTAGTCGACTAATCGGAAAAATAATCGGAAAAATAATCGCCGATTGGTCGACTATCGAAATAATCGTTTGTGGCAGATTTACATCAGAGCTTTTGAAGTTCTGTTATTTAAACTGATATTTTATTTCTGATTTTCCACCACGCTCTCATCTCTCCTGGTTCATACTCACTTGTTCCTCAGGACCTGCCAGGCCGCCTCGATGTCCGCGTACAGGTTCTTCTCGGACGGCTTGCCCGTGCTGACCCCGTAGCCCGAGTAATCGTAGGAGAACACGTTGCAGTTGATCCTGGAGCCGAGGCCGATGTAGAAACTGCACATCTGCCCCAGGTCCACGGCGTTACCGTGCGAGAACAGCAGCGTGTAGCGGCTGTTCGGGGCGCAGCGCACGAACATGCAGCCGACCCGGTTGCCTCGGCTGCTCCTGGTGCTGAACACCTCGACGGCGTCGAGCTCCCGCTGGGAGTACTGCCAGTCCGCCCGCTCGGTCAGGTGCAAGCTGGTCGCGCCGTTAGCGTCGCTGTGCATCGAGTAGGTCGGCTCCGGGGGGAGGAAGGCCAGCTTGGCCGCGATGCGGCTCGGACACGGCGGGCAGCAGAAGAGCCAGCACAGCTCGCCCAGAGAGAAGCCGTTCATCCTGGGACCGCGCTCGGGCATTTACGCGGAGGGTTAGCGGTTGTTTGGCTGACGACGTCCCCCGTGACACATCACCGGCTCCGGTTCAAGATTCGGAGTTACCGAGAGCAGCCATTTCTCTGGGAGGGGAGACGAGCCGGGCTTCCGGTACAACCGGACATCCGGTGTGGCTTTTCTTTTGTTTCTGTAGTTTTTGACGTCATCTTATTTTATTCATGTTTATTTTTAAACAAGTTTGAGAATTGAAGGTTTCATGTGTATGTAAGTATGTATGTATTATGTATATATATATATTGGTATATTGTATGTACATATGCATTTACTGGTATGTATGTGTTTAACATAAAAAACTAACCTAATTTTCTTTTTCAATAAAAAAAGTTATTAAAAAAATAAAAGTTTGAGTTGTTTTGGACCTCAGACTTGTTTATTTTATAAAATATTTTATTAAACTGTTTTAATTATAATACATATTATAATATGTACATATATATTCATATTATACATGTTATTTCCTTTGCTTGAAATCCTTCAAAGTAAGAATACTAATAATGTCAACCACATTAAATGTAGATTACAGTGTGTAATGTATGATATAATATTTAGTTTTTGTATCCATTTTGTCCTGACTGTGACTCTGGTTGGAGGCTGGGTGTGTATGTGACTTTGGCTGGAGGCTGGGTGTGTATGTGACTCTGGCTGGAGGCTGGGTGTGTATGTGACTCTGGTTGGAGGCTGGATGTGTCTGTGACTCTGGCTGGAGGCCGGTGTGTGTATATGACTCTGGTTGGAGGCTGGATGTGTCTGTGACTCTGGTTGGAGGCCAGTGTGTATGTGACTCTGGTTGGAGGCTGGGTGTGTATGTGACTCTGGTTGGAGGCCAGGTGTGTATGTGACTCTGGCTGGAGGCTGGGTGTGTATGTGACTCTGGTTGGAGGCCAGTGTGTGTATGTGACTCTGGTTGGAGGCTGGATGTGTATGTGACTCTGGCTGGAGGCTGGATGTGTATGTGACTCTGGCTGGAGGCTGGGTGTGTATGTGACTCTGGTTGGAGGCTGGCTGTGTATGTGACTCTGGTTGGAGGCCAGTGTGTGTATGTGACTCTGGTTGGAGGCTGGATGTGTATGTGACTCTGGCTGGAGGCTGGATGTGTATGTGACTCTGGCTGGAGGCTGGATGTGTATGTGACTCTGGCTGGAGGCTGGATGTGTATGTGACTCTGGCTGGAGGCTGGATGTGTATGTGACTCTGGTTGGAGGCTGGGTGTGTATGTGACTCTGGCTGGAGGCTGGATGTGTGTATGTGAGTCTGGTTGGAGGCTGGCTGTGTATGTGACTCTGGCTGGAGGCTGGATGTGCATGAGTGACGTTTCTTTGGGTGTTTTGCCTTTTGTCCTTTTTCCCATAGACATATATACGTAGACGCCGCATTGAGCGCTGAATCGTACATCCACGTCACCGCCATTTTGGATGTGGCAAAGTGGAGCACAGCCCTTAAGTTGCAGCGTGGCAACGCATGGAAAAAGCCGTGCAAGAGTATTCTTTACCAAGGTTTTTAACTTACACACACAGACTGCAATTGTATAGCTGTATAGATATGTATGTTCATCAATGCCCCCCGTGTATATATGTTCATCAATGTGCACCCCCTTCCGTGTGTATTAAATGTTAGTGCTCTTTATTCAGAAAACCCTCACGTCACATCTACATTTCAGGATCTGGTTATTATAGACACAGATTAAATGTTAAATATAAATATTTCAGTATTTATCATCACAGTAACAGTGTTACACACATCAGTAGCTGTAAACACTCAGCATTAGAAAAATACATACGTTGGTTTGGTGCTTACATAAGGAGTAAACATTTATAATCATCACTTTAAAAGTTACATAATATGTTGTTTCTGGTGCCCTCAGGAAATTTTCTCTGTCCTTCTTGGACTACCTGTCTTCTCTGCCGGTCAGCACCGTCATCTGGATCCTACTCCACCTTGCTCGCTCTGCCAGTTCCCCAACTTCTCCGTCCCCGACGGAACCTGGACCCAGCCTCGATTCCCCCCCGCTCTCCGTTTATTTATCCTGTCTGTTCTTCAACATCTTCACTTCCTCATCAGCTCCATCTGCTTTTGGGTTCTGTTTCAAAGCTTAACACATTTCTCATACATACATACAAACATTACAATACATGCAATACATGCTAGATACGTTCTCCAAAACTAAAATAATGAACTATATTTTTTCCATGAATGCTGATACGTCAATATTTCTGGTGCCAAATTCAGCTGCTTTTCTCTCTTCCTCTGATAAATCTGACTAACTATATTATTTATATTAACTCTTCCAGATGTTAGAGTTAATTACTATGAGTGCTTATACGAGCTTATAGTGAGTGTATCTGTCATATTTAAAATATACATTTTAAATATGACAGATACAGATATATTTCAATTGTATCCAATTTGAAATTGGATGATGATATAGCCAGACAGTGACTGCTTTGGTTAAAGAGGCATAGTAATAATTAATTACATGTGGAAGAGCAAAGCAGTCTGAATATCCTAATCATTTAAAGATGTATTTATGCTCGTAGGCTGGCATGTTTTGGGATTAAATGTCCATTTTTGTAAATCTTGTTTAAATAACTCTCCATGAGTTATATTCATAACGTTTTCTTTGTCAGTGTTCAACCACTTCAAACTCTTAATGATAAATAGATGCAGTGCACCATTATCTTCTCTTAGAAATGACCCTAGTAGGGGCAGGAATGTCCCTTGTTGCCCTGTTCTTGGCCCTAGAGTACTACCTTGAGAGTAGGAACTAGAGAGCAGGTACATTGCCCCAGAAATCTAAATAGCTCCTGTGGTCAAAGTGAGGTCAAGAATTGACGTAGGCAAGTTATACTGTACTTTTTAAAAAGATATTGGATGAGTCTAATTCTGAGTATTAGAGGTACTAATGAGTCTTAAATTAAGCTTATAAACCTGTAAATTATTTTATAATAGCTGATAATACTTCTTCAGTTACTGGCTTATTTAATCTGTTGTTTTGATCGTCTGGAAATATGATATGTTCCCAGTATTTATAAGTTGTAAGTTTTTAATGTGGCTTTGTTCTCCATGGAATATCATTCTTGTTCTGGCTTTGACCTATTCATTAATATGTTGTTAGTATTGTCTTTACCATCTCATGTACTAACTTATTCTGTGCTAACAGTGTCTGAGCCCTTGGTCCACATATATGTATTAATAGTTCTGCTTGGCAAACGTGAGTGGCTTTTCTATTTGTTCTACATCTCCACTCATTCCCTGCCAACCTATACTACAAGGCAGTTGCAGGAAGTTGTGCCCACAGTTGTCCGCTCCCGGGTCCAGAAGAAAATTTCAAGGGATAAAAATTATTCCCCATAGTGCACCCTCCACATCATGACTGGGCCAGTCATTTCTTTACATAAACAAATAGAAGAAGTCAGTAACTAAACCAGAATACTTCAGGGATGGAGGTGGTTATCATTGTCAGTCAGTGCCAGCTCTCACCCAAAAACAAAGATGTGGAGGATCAGAGTTGACTTTTATCTGTTGTTCATCGTTGTACTGACCCTTTTCTGTCATCCTAAAGAATCTCTTTGTTTTCAGCTACACTTGCATGAACGCAACAGGGGCAAGAAAGAGAAAAATAACAACCGTTCAGTTCAACATTTAGATGAATCTTCGGGATACAAGGTGAAAGGTTCAATTTGATTGAACTTTCATGTTGCCGGGTTCATGCTCCCGTATTGTCTTGTTTTCTTCTAAATATATTGTGTTTCTGACAGGCGTAGGAACATTGCCATCACAGCCTGGAAGAAAAGTCTTCAGCCTCCTCTACTCTTGTCTGGCATCATCCTCTGGCCAGCCCATATTAGGCAAGATCCACCCTCCTGAGATCGATAACCAGTCACCAGTGAGAAATGAGAATAGCCCTTGGCCAAGACTGATCCTTTAAGTGTTTTTAACAGAATGAATGAATTATGCTTACCTCTGTAAAAGTTCACATTCAAGAACTAAAACAGTCCTGACAGCACTGAATGTTACTTTAGATTAGCACCAGCAGAACTTTTAGAGGACTATCTTCACAACACGACACTTGACAGGCAGTTCACTCGCAACGCAGAGCACAGGTTGTCATCACCCTATTTCAGTAACAGCTTAAGCATGTACACTCTGATGGCTGAGGCACTTCAGAGCCACCTGAGAGGGAGAGGATCATCAGCTCCATACACACATTTCAGCACTGTCACTAATAACCATATGGAGACAGGAGTCTGCTGCATTTGTTATAGCCTGGAGGAGGAAAGACATTACTAGATAGTGTATTGTGTTCAAATCTAACAGACTGTGGGAGTCTGTGCAAGCCTCCAATACAAATACAGCAGGAAAAAAAAGTGCCAATCGCTCAGCACCATATGTGCGATATTCAGAACAGATAGGGAAAACTTTTTTCCTGTTTTTCTCAGCATAAATAGAATATTTATGAGTGTGATTCCTAACCTAAGAGGTCTCACCCTTACAAATGCATTCAATAAAAGAGTCTAGAACAAAGCCTGTGCGCAGACATGTTCCTACGCCTGTCAGAAACACAATTTATTTAGAAGAAAACAAGACAATACGGGAGCATGAACCCGGCAACATGAAAGTCCAATCAAATTGAACCTTTCACCTTGTATCCCGATGATTCATCTAAATGTTGAACTGAACGGTTGTTATTTTTCTCTTTCTTGCCCCCGTTGCGTCCATGCAAGTGTAGCTGAAAGCAAAGAGATTCTTTAGGATGACAGAAAAGGGTCACTACAGCGATGAACAACAGATAAAAGTCAACTCTGATCCTCCACATCTTTGTTTTTGGAGCTGGCACTGATATTTAAAGAGAAACTTTAAAATATTTAGTAAATTATAAACATGTTTACGTGGTTAGACAGTCAGTGTAATAACCAGGACCAACTGCCAGCCCTAATCAGCAGAGCAGTTACTGCACCTGTTATAATGTCAGTTGGAAATGCTGACAGGGAGATAGAGAAAATGCTGAAACCACCCCTCGAACAGGAAGGATTTCTGGCCAAACGGTGTGGCGTATCCAAAAGCCGAAATGACCATAAGCATCCTCGTCTCGTGGACCATTTCCGTGCCGATTTTCAGGTGTAAATTCTATAAACTTTGGCCTCGGGAGTGAGAGAAAGCACAGGTGCTCCCTGTTCCTTCTGGAAATTTCTACTATGGGGCTGTGGATGGGTGTTGCTCACGCATCTTTGTGTGTTACACCAAGACTATAAGGCTGACAGCTTTAGCAGACGAATGTGAGTGAGAAGACAATTTTTCCTATGTTTCTATGTATAAATCATGTCTGTAGTGGGGCATTTGAGGCCACGGTAGTCAAACACGTTTTATTTTTTCACAGATTTTTTTCTCGGCTCCTCACTCTAGCTGATGATGTCATCCACTCTAGCACAAACATTCTGCGCAATACACACCCATTATAAACCCAGAAATTTGAGTAAACACCTGCTCAACTTTAAGCCTTGATAGTTTAAAAACGGTAAAAGCTGTCGATGAGTGAAGTGAATCACTGAAGAGAAGGCAAGCGTACCTACATTTTAAAGTTTAAATTTAGTCTCTCTGTAAAAGTATGCCAGAGCAGTTCATTGTTGAAAATGTCTTTTTTTGGGGCACGAAACATTTTTTTTGGACTTTACTCATATAGGCCCAAAATACAACACACACACACACACACACACACACACACACACACACACACACACACACACACATCAGAAACTACACAACTCTCTGTTACTAAATCCTACACACTGGACCTTTAAGCTCAGATCAAGAGCTGGCAGATACAGTTCTATACAGGATTCCATATGGAAACATTGGTGGCTGCCTCCAGTGTGTAACTTTAAAACACACACATGAAATAGTCTCCAGTATTTTGGGGAGGGCTTGTATGGAGGAATGACCTGTGAAGAACCCCCACTGAATGCTGTCATTTTAGCAGGACAGGTCATGATTGCGGCTTAGCTGTAGTTTTTAAGGACCAGTTAGGACAACTCTACTGACTCAGGCCTGTTTAGGTACCTCTTTGCTCACAGGCTGACAATCTGTCGGTGTCTGAGGGTAAACTGTATCTGACGAGAATGTTTTTAGAGATTACATCCAGCTCAGGATGTTTCCCAGGCGGGACAGCTACTGGGAGTCAGGATGCTGGTTTCCCTGCAGACTGGTTTATCTGGAGGCTGGGACTTCTGAGAGCTGGGGGCTGGCTGCAGGCCAATTACTCCAGAATGAAAGCCATGTGCCATGGGAAGAGTCTGCTTCACACCGAGCACTGAAACACATTCAGAGCTACAAACAGAAATTCATCCTCCTCCTCCAGTTAATAGAGTTTTATCAAAAGTTATGTTCATTCATTTCTGATTTCTGATGACCCCTTTGTGTGTGTGTGTGTGTGTGTGTGTGTGTGTGTGTGTGTGTGTGTGGGTGTGTGTGTGTGGGTGTGGTTGTATTTTGGGTAAAAATGCATTTAGAAAACTTTTAAAAAATGAATTTCTCCTCAAGGGATCAATAAAGTATCTATTCTATTTGAACAGTTTGGTGCACATTCAGTGCAGCAAACATTGCCTCTGTTGGAGTCTTGTTTCAAGGAATGCAAATCACTGTCTTTTAGATCAAGTTTGGTCAAGTCAAATATCTCTCTCAACATCTAGTTTTTAACTTTGTCTGACTGTTGTGTTAGGCAGGTAATGTAGCCTACAGTGGGTTTAACAGGGTTTTGCCTGCTGCAGTTGGGAACGTGGTTAATGTGAGAAACGTTTGTGGGTGGAAAACCCAAAACAAAAGATGCTGAAATGCTGTGTAGAGCTGAAGTAAACTGCAAGGTGTTGATAACTCACTTCGGTTTGGTCTATTGTTAATGAATCATCTTGTAGCACATTTGCACTCTGTGTGTTTGTGTAAATTGATTTGTAGAAATAACGGCACAGACTGAATATATTTTATTAAGATTGTTTATTTCTTTGTGATGTTCAGCAGATGCTGCCTCTCGGCAGGCACTGACTGGAGTCCCGTGGGTGCTGATGTTGTGTCTGATACTGGAGCTTCCAGGTGGGTTGCACAATTTGTACGCAGCGACATTCAAAGCACTGACTCAGAGTGAATTTCATAATTGCAAAAAAACAAAAAAACAAAACAAAACACTAATGACGTACTTTGTTCTGTCAGTGAATGTGGGGGTTTGAAACCAGTCTGTGTGGGGGCTTCTTTGTTGTGAGGTTAACTGAGTCAGACACTCTGTCTGTAGTGGTGGAGTTAAATACAGTTGTCATTAATGAATGTACAAACACAGTTAATAATAAAGCTAGCTCCTGTTACAGTACCTTTGATGTGTCTACACTGAAGACATCAAGACTATGACGTTAACACATATGGAAGTGTAACAAAATAGCCCATTGGATTAATGTGTGGGGTCTAATCATAGCTTGTTATGGAGACACTGCCATCTCTCCTTGAGATACAGAGCAGATGTCTGTTTGTGTTTAGAAAAGCAGGCGCCATTCTGATCCTTACTTTTCTCACCAAGGTTACAGAACATGACTCCCAAGACACAACAGATAAAAAACCTGGTCTGATATGGAGAGACGGCATGCATCCCACTTTGGATGGAGCAGCTCTCACATCGCCAAATCTGACAGAGATTATCAGTGGACCTAAACCATGACAACCCAGAGATGAGACCAGGATCTGAAGTCCTACACGCTTCCCTGTGCTTCCATCAGAGCATTATCCAACAAAACTCAGAGAGACTGAGTGTTGTGAAGAAATTGCTGAAGTCAAAGGTCAATGGCGAGGTCAGGAGGGAAGAAAGTGTTCAGGAGCCTCTGATGTCTTATGCTGTATTATTTATTGATGCTTGGCCACTGGGTACTTTGAGAGACACTCTCAAAGTTCATCAGAAGTGCCTGAGTCAGTCTCACATTCTTCCAAACTCATCCTGGTGGATCGACTTTAAACCCAAAGATCACACCCCAAATAATACACGCCCAGAATTAGTCAAAGAGAATGTCTTTACCCATGGAGGTGTTATTGTCAGCATATTCTAGTCTGGAGACACAGATGTCTGTTTACGCAGATTGGAATGGCAATAACAAGCTATCTATTATGTCTATGAAGGCAGCAACAGGTCTCTTTGACCCTGGCCACCACAGTGTTGAGATGTGGTGGCACCTAATCAAAGACAAACAATTAATACTGCCGAGGACCTCAAGGCCGACACGTCACCATGTGCAGCCTAAGGATAGAAGATTCCATAACACTGACATTCAGAGGACACGCCCCCACAGTCCTGGAGCTGAGAATTCATTTTTACCTGATTTTGACACCTGATTTCATAAATTTGATGATATTTTTAATCATTCAGATTTGGCTGGGTAGTTAATAACACTTTCTTCTCTGGTCTGACAAACTCTGAACATATTTATTCTGACTTTACACAGACTTTAAAGATACTAATGGACCACTGCAGACACAAACACACAATCTCAGCTTCTCATTTATGATTCATTTACATGTCTCACACCATTGCCCTTGAGTGCAAACAAGGGCATATTTTCCATTTCAAGACATACCTACAGTCTGTATTGTAGGATCTTCACAGGAAATGAATGCAAATTAGTGGCTGCCAGGAAGGCTGGAAAAAATGCTGCTGATGAGCTGTGGATAAAGGTCTTAGAATAAACACGGTTCTAATATAGAAGAAATAGCTGTCTTTGTTGAGTAATAGCAGGGAAAAACAACTCGACAATGTGTAGCTCATGATATTTGTTATTTGTTTTTGCCTCCTATAATCAGACTCAACTGTTCTGTGTTTTTCCGTTGTTATTCTGGTGGATGTTTTTTGTTCTCGGCTCTGTGTTGAACCAGCGGTCATGATCTCAAGGAGGCTATTTGATAAAATAAAAGCTGAAATCAAGAGAAACATTCACCATATCAAATATCTGCCCTAGCAGTCATTTCGGAGCCACATACTTGATCTAACTATCAAACACAATATTTTCACATGGCAACATTTGAATTCTGGTTCCTCGCTCACAGACATAGCAGTGGTGGATGTGACTCAGGGGATTTAATCTGCAATTCAAACAAGCAGTAAGAATCAAAGCAAGCTGAATATACTGAACGTAAGCAGAATATATTTACATTCCTCTATTAAAGCCTTCTTCTCAATTAAGTGGTCATGTCACAGCTGAGGGGTCTCATTACAACCCTCCTGCATGAGCAAATGTTTCAAGGCCAACTTTAGGTTTTAAAAGTTATATGGACGTAAACATGACTCTGACAGTGGAGCCACAACAATCATCACAGTCAAATGTGTCTACATGGAAGAGTGATACGATGTGTTGCAGAGTTCATTCAAGGATTCCAACATACATAAAGTATAAAACATAATACAGGAGGTCTTACAATTGCCACATATTAACCAAGCAGCAACCTCCATATTTATGAAGTGAAGTCAATGCATTCCCCATAAGTCCCCATGTCCAAATGTCCAACTTCACAGCAGAAATAAACATGTTTACAGCCTGGTACAAAAAACAGTTTTGGTCTCTGTAGCTAATTTCCCAGTTCATGACAACTGTACTGAGGGTGAATCTATATACAACTCACCTGTTCAAATGATATTAATCTATGCAGAATTAAAAGTGTGACCCCTTTGATTGACAGGTGGGTGCTGTTACAGGTGGCTTGTTTGAGCCACCAGGTATAATTCAGCCTGCCTCAACTCCACCCATGCTTCACCTCATGCCCCTGAGGAGGTACCAAAATGGTGGAGGCCACCACACTGAGCTTCACAATGGTTCTTCAGAAACTTGTGGGTGACTACGTGTTTTATGCAGTTTTTTAAAAAACAGGTATGTTGAGTATGTACAGCCATGCAAGTAATCTATTCTCTAACCACATAAATATGGTTTCACTGTCTTATTTTATTGATATTTATTTATGTACAATGGTTTCACTGTCATATAGATAGTACACATACATATACATTACTGTATTGAGGTTTGCTTTGGTGTCATAACAAACTAAGGCAACATGATGGAACCTGCAGGTCTGCCTCTCAAATAGTAAACAATGAAAACATTCATACAAAGACTCAGTGTTGTGTGACAGTTTTCTTATCCTCGAATTTTCAATAAATTGTGAGATTGACAGAAATCCTGATCAGATTTCACAACCTCTGACAAACAAATAATGTCTAATATGACAAACATTACAATAAAATCACTGGAGAGTAATGCTATTACACAGCAGCATAACTTTAAAGGGTTGATGCTGTTTTCCCAACCTTTACCAAAGTGCATTTGTTGCCTAAATCGAACCACACGCAGGACTCAGGAACAATTTCAATGCCCACCATCCACCCCAACGACCTCCTTGTAAGCAGCGACTATGTTTCATAAAACATGGAGGTCAGTTTGTCTGTAAAAGTTTGAGAACTTTGAATGTGTCTTCAAGTGGAAAAAAAAGGACACTTATGTCAGACTGCTGTTCATAGACTTTAGCTCAGCATTCAGTACCATCCTCCCCCAGCAGTTGATGGGGAAGCTGAGCCAGCTGTGTCTAAACACCACCCTCTTCAACTGGATCCTAGACCTGGGGTGCTGGAATAAGACCTCCAGCACCCCAGTGCTGAACACAGGAGCCCCCTCAAGGCTGCGTGCTCAGCCCCCTGCTCTTCACCTGTTATCCTGATCCTGACCACCTTCTACAGAGGAACCATCGAGAGCATCCTCGGAAGTGTTATCACAGCGTGGTTCGGTAATTGCAACGTCTCCAATCACAAGGCCCTACAGCGCATTGTGAAGGCAGGCGAAAAGATCATCGGGGTCTCTCTCCCCTCTGTCACGGACATTTACAACACGCGCTGCCTGCACAAGACCAGAAGAACTGTAGATGTTCCACCTCACCCCTCGCACACACTGTTTTCCCTGCCGCCTTCTGGAAGAAGGTTCCACAGTTTAAGGACTAACACTGCCAGGATGGGAAACAATTTCTTCCCACAAGCAGTCAGACTGTTAAACAGTAAAATGTAAACTTGCACATGCAGTACATTGAACTTTTTTTTACCTGCTGCTACTCAGTTGTTAATCTAATACTACTGTACCTAAGATAACTATTCATATGTAGCCATGTACATACAAAACACACACACATCCCAGTCTGTTACACCATGTCTGTTGTTTTTCATGTCACATTGACTAAATGTATCCTGCGCTTTATGTAGCCCTTTTCTTGTAATGTGTGTGCACTTTATTGTAGTCCTGTCTGCACTATGTTCTATATAGCACCATAGTCCTTAGTAAAACACTGTCTCGTTTCACTGTGTACTGTGTATATGGTTTAATGACAATAAAACCCCTTGAACCTTGAACACTGAAGTGTAAAGAAAGACCAAGAGCCTCAGATATCAACAATTAACAGTACCTCAGATTAGAGCCCACATAAATGCTTCACAGAGTTCAAGTAGCAGACACATCTCAGCATCGACTGACTGTGTGAATCAGACCTCCATGGTCAAAGAAACCACTGCTGAGGAAGACCAACAACAAGAAGAGAACTGCTTAGGCCAAGAAACACAAAGGACGGACATTAGACCGGTGGAAACCTGGACTTTAGTCTGATGAGTCAGATTTGAGATATTTTGTTACTAACATCGTGTCGTGAGACACAGAAGGTGAACGGCTGGTATCTGCATGTGTGGTTCCCACCGTGAAGTATGGACGAGGAGGTGTGACGTGCCAATTGAGAGAATGCCAAGAGTGTGCTGAGCATTGTTTTGTTTACAACATAGTTCCATATGTGGGTTTCATTGTTTTGGTGTCTTCGGTGTTAATCTACAATGTAGAAAGCTTGAATATTTAAAAATAAAGAAAATAAATATATTTATATTATATACATATATATTAGGGTCAAGCCATTAAAAAAAAACAAATTAATTACAGGCTCTATGAATTATTAATCTAAATTACTCGCACATATGAAAAGCGGTCAGACATTTTCAAATCAAACTTGAATTTAGTAGCTGAATAAATCAATGAAAAATAGACATTTTAAACATGAAAGTTCAAAATGTTTTATATGAAAAACTAAAAAATGTTTTTTACTGTTTATATTCAATACGAGCATCTCAGGACAAACCTCAACCTGACAGCACAGTAACAGTCTCTGTGACATCAGGACTTTTTTTTTTCCAACATCTTATGTGTCAAAATAAAGTTAAGTTAGCTCAGAGGATGCTCTCTGTCAAACCTCTGCCTGTCGTCTAACACTGACACTGACCTGCAGTCCATTCATTAATCATTAGTCATTAGCAGACTTCATCAGTTTGCATCTGAATGTCTGCTAACGCGAGCATCAGGTGTTGCTTCTCCATCTGGCTCCATCATGTTTACAGAGCAGGTGTGGGCGGAGCGTTTCCCCGACTTAAAGGTGGCACCAGCAGGTACCACACAGCCAGATTCTTCTTCTTTTATATAATGGCAGATAGCAACAAGCGTATAAGAGAGAAAGTGGGCTGAAGTTTCCTAATTCCACTAGTGGACTCTGCATTATTTTATATATATATACTAAAACATGAAAAGAGAGTGGTGTGACCCTCTGAGGTGGTTCACTCGGTTTATCTTCATTATCCTGTCAGCAGCTGTGCGACAGGACACCCAGCTCCACACACTTCCCTCTCAGACGTGATGACTGTTTTCCCATCACTCAAGCTACAATAATCAGGGAGTAAATCAGCTTTTATTGCTATAACCCCAGCCTCCTGTATTAGCATAATAAGATAAAAGCCAAGTTAGCCAGATGCTGCAATAAAAGTAGCTTTACAGAAATGGCAGCTTGTTCACTCAGTGACTTATGGTCACGATCCAGCCAGGATCGCACGGGCTGTTTTTGTTCACAACAGTCACAAAAACCAATAACAATGTTTCTCCGTCATCGTCACAGGGGGTTAGATCAACATCGGGGGAAGACAAATATACATGACTCACTGTGCCGGGAAAACTCTCTCCTGCATCAGACAGACTGATGTAAGGAAGACATTTGTAAAGCTCTTGTGATTTTAATGAGAGTTTATTTCTGCAGGCAACAATAACAAGCCTTTCTGAAGGACTTAACTCGGCACCAGACCGAGACTTGGAAGTGTTTGTCAGCTCTCAGCTCTCTGTCTCTGCTGGAGGAGTCCAACACACCACAAAGAAATCACCGGGCAACAAGTGTGCTGCCTTTTTTTATCATTATCTTTATTCAGTTTTTTTAGAGTTTGTGTTCAAAGCAGCCATGATCATTGTTATCATGACATGACTGCTTGTACATAAGAGGTGTTGCCAGTGGTACCCACAGAGAACGGTCACACATGATTTTCATGTACCTGAACAGCAGCATTGTTTGTTTTCGTTTGATATTTTGCCAGCAACATTAGTTACAGTCTGTCAGTATCTTTCATACTTCCATGATCTATATATTTACACTTAAATATTTAAATTTAAAGACAAGTGATATTTTCAAGATTAGGTGAATACATCTATCAGATGGGTACTGAGGGTTCAACTCATCTTCATCTACAGTGGAGTCCAAAGGTCTGACACCACCTTCAACATTTTAATTTTCATGTAAACCTGGAAATAATTTGAGGATTCAGTGTAAGATTCAGAAGTGAAGCAACGAGGGACTTCCTCAACATCACAGCTAGACTCAAAGTTACTAACATGGAACTCTGAAAGCCTTTGCAGAAAATGGAACAGTTGAATCTAGAGATCAAAAGTGACCACATCATTAGAAGACCAAGCTTAGTTCACTGAGAGACAGCAACATCATTACGGATACAGAACTTTCTAAATAAAGAACACAGCGAAAGTCCTGTCAAAAGAAGGTGGTCTTGTAGGGGTCTCAGAGGATGAGTAGCAGGTTCTAAACAACTTCTTAAGAAACAAGACCAAACGCTTAGAGTAGACTAAGAAATACATGGTCAGGTTTTTATAGTCCATTTCAGCTCGAGTGCAAAAGAGGGGGGACAAACTCTATTCTGAAATTCAAGTACTTGATTGTAGTATTGCTGCAGCCCTCGACATTTTATGACCTTTGTCTTTTTTTTTTTCCCTGACTGTCTTTGTGTGAGAGTGTATGCTCTGTGTTTCCTCTGAGGATCTCTGAGCCCCCGTAGGTCTTGTCCTGACTGGCTGGATGCGTGGGCCTGACCCGCCAAGTGTCTGCTGCCGGTTCACTCCAACATCCTGCTGTTTCAAAGAGTTTTCCAGAACTCTGGTGACAGAGAGCTGACAGCAGCATGTCACTTCTATCCAAACCGAACCTTTAACTCTAGTCCTCCGAGTGCCTATAGACTGTGAGCTTCTTTTTATACAAACATCTGAAATTGTTGTAAACAGGTGAACTGCCATTGAACTGCCAACTGTTTTCTCCTGTTTGAGCTCCAGGGAGCCGGGCTTAGAAAATGTCTTTTGTTGTGTGATTTCACCAAGGATTTAGGACCAGCACGGTTCTCTCTGAAGTCGTTGCTTCAGATTCTTGTCGTCTTTTCGTGGTTGTGGTAATAAATGTTCTGACTTTGTTGATAAATGAGTGTTCCGACTGGTTTGGGGAGCAGGGAGGGAAAGTCTTCTGGCACTTTGCTCGTACACCCCCAGACGGAGGCTTCAGAGGACAGAAATGTAACTTGAGTTGACATGTGCACTTGTGCTGCATAACACTGAAAGGTGTTTCTAATATATTTGAATATTTTGTCTGTGTCACATCTCTCGGTATAATGCACTGTGATGGATTGAGTTTCGCTTGTTAAACAAAAGCTTAACCATTAGAAGTTTCACAGAAAACAAAAAAAGTGATGTAAGCTGCTAAGTGAGAGTCGAACACTGAAGAAGAACTTTCTGTCATTTTGTTTTTAGATGCAAGACAAAAGATCACTGACATGACAACACGAGGTAAACAGACAGACAGAAGTGCAAATTGACAATAGTTGTTAGGTGTTGTTGTTCAAAGCCTTAAAGTCCATGTAAAGTAAGAATAAATATGTGAATATGAGTTTGTCAGACCAAAGAAGAAAGTATTATTAACCAACCAGTGAAATTTGAATGATTAAAAATATCAACAAATTTATGAAATCAGGTGTCAAAATCAGGTAAAAATTAATTCTTAGCTCCAGGACTGTGGGGGCGTGTCCTCTGAATGCAAGCCACGCCCACTCATCTCTGCTAGGGGTGCAGGTGTACGCTCAGGGTGGCCTCAGCGTGTCATCGAGCCACCCTTTAAGGACCGCCCACAAAATCCTGGACTGAAAACTGGTGAAAAACTGTTTGAACCTCTGACTCCACATTTCAGTGATATATTGTTTAAAGTCTTTTCACATGTTTACAACTGTTGTCCAACATAATTTATAATATTTTTTTGGCAGAGATAACTGAAGAGTGACAGGAATGTCATGCAGCAAAGGGCCACAGGTCGGATTTGAACCCTGGGCCACTGCTGAGCTTTAGCACATGGGGCGGATGCTCTACCAACTGTTGTATATGTATGTAGCTTTTCTTTATCTGATCTGAGGGTCTAAGGATAAAGGGTGATGTATAAAGTCCCCTTGAGGTAGATTATTAGTTTTTATATTAGTCTATATAAATAAATTTGATTTGACTTTGTGTGTCGAAGTGCTTTCACAGATTTGCTGCCACTCACCATGAACCACCATCTAGAAATTGCCGGTGCGGATCATTTTCACGCAAAAAGAAAACAGTGTTTAAGTCCACGTCACAGGCCACACTCATACGTTTTAAAATGGTGAATTTGTCATCAGGACTGCAGGCATTGCACTGAGCTGTGCCTGAAAGTTATATCTAAAAGAAATCAATATTTTCCAGCCCTCACACACGGTCATCTGCTTTGGGTAGCGATCGACAGAATGATGTCATGGAAACAAGCGGACGAAAATAATCTTCTTTGCAGAGTGCTCGGGCTTGAGGGATCAGGTGAGGAGCAAAGACCTGCAGAAGGGCCTTGAAGTAAAACTGCTGCTCCTTCATGTTAAAAAAGGAGCTGGTTGAGATTGTACCATGTGATCCTGATGAGCTTTGAGGAATTCCAGGCACAATCAACTAAGAGGGGATGTCAGGACAGACCTAAAAGGAAGCTGGAAGGATTATATACCTCATTTAGCCTCAGAATATGTGTGTGTTTAATTAAGTTAAATATTCTGTAGGAACCAATGGACGGGGCTGTGAGCTTCAGATGTTGTAAGTCATAAAGTACATGTTAGTGTGAAACCATAAGACACAGATACACAATACTCAATAATAGACAAGACAATAATGTTATGTAAATTCAGATGTGTTCAGATTCAGAAGTGCTCTGCGAAGGCTATCTAAATCGACCTGCGTACTAAATAAATGTGGAAATGAAATGGGCTTTTCATTTCCCAAGAAAGGACAATTACTGAGGCTGCTGGTAGATACAGTCCTCTTCAAAATGATGGCTAAAAAAGAGAATGCGTGGGCTGACTCTAAAAGTGTTATCTTTGAAGTAAGTATGACACACAGTCTTTTAATTCACAGCTAACCTTCTTGTGCATGTGTCGGCGTTGTGTTTCATCCACCAGAACTCTGTCAAAAAGTGACTTTTTATCCAGTTGTGGAAACATAATACACACGTTTACACGGGTCAAAGATGTATACTTGGTATGGCCACTGTCTCGCAGGTATATCTTGTGTGTGTAGTGTTTTCCTTATGTAAATCCAGGTGTGTGGTCGCTTCTGCTGCCGGAGGCGTGGTCCCCTGATTCGGCCCTTCCTCGAAGCCCGGAGGTCCAGAATTGGAGCAGCACCCTCCACGACCCGCCAATCAGAGAGGCCCAATTGTCGGCATGGACCTGATTTAAACTCCTGGCAGCTTGTGTTTGGATTTGTGACTGACTGATAAATTTTAACTGCTGTTAACTCGTGTTGTTTTGTGGAGGTTTCCTTCGTTAGCTACAGGGACTGGGCCTAGTTTAAGTTTGTTGATTCCCATACACATTTAGAGATATTTAGAGACAGCTTGAAGAGTGACAGGAATGTGGATGGGAGAGAGAGAGATGGGGAATAACATGCAGGAAAGAGCCACAGGTCAGATTTGAACCCTGGGTAGAGGCTCTGTACTCTCTGGTTGTGTTGTGTACTTCACAGAAGACCGTCACTGTTATTCTGGACATCTGGTAGAAGGATCAACACAGACAGTCAGTCCTGTTTTCCTCACACACAAATATACATCTGAAAAATGTAAAACTAAAAGAAAGTGCAGGTTAGTTAACCATGTGTAATTAATATAAGACAATAGCGGAGCTCACAACTCGTGCACCAACCAGGGAGACACGAGATGCACGACCCTAAACCACAGGGGTGCTGCCTTTAAGTTCCACAGGACGATTAAGTGTGCGTGTGTTTTTATGGCAATTGGAATCATCCTCACCTTAACTCCGTTACACAAGGACTGAACCTTTGTACATGGGGCGGCTGCTCTACCAACTGAGCTAAACACAAGATATTTCTGTTAGACACACTAGTTTAGGTTTCATGTTACTTCCTGATACCCCTTGTGCTGGGTCCCAACAATACAGTGGTCCCTCGTTTATCGCGGTGGGGATACGTTCTAAAAATAACCCGCAATAAACGAAATCCACGAAGTAAGTTTTACAATTATTCTACATGTTTTAAGGCCGTAAAACCCCTAACCACACACTTTTATACACTTTTCTCAGACAGGCATTAACATTTTCTCACATTTCTCTCTTATTTAAACTCTCAAAGTTCAAACTTTCGCAGATTTAACAAAAATAAGTACAATACTATATTAGTAAATGAAACCAAAGATCAAAACCTGTTTTCAAGGCCCAAACATGTTTAACAAATTTAATTTTAATGATCAATCTACGAGGTTTGACACATAAGAAATTATTACCAGTAACTCACACGTATTTCACAGTTCCTCTGACGGTGCAGAACACAATGCGCGTTCAAACTGTACAGTACGCTGTAAAAAAAAAAAAGCATGCAAAATTACACACAAAAAAATCTGCGAAACAGCGAGTCCGCAAAAAGTGAACAGCGTTATAGCGAGGGAGGACTGTACCTCAAACCTGAAATGTGAATATGGACACACCCCTAATAATGAGCGTTTAATGACACATGGCCTCCTATGAGGATGCCATCCTGATAAAACCAGTGGGCCTGTACCAGTAAGTGTTTCACTCCTAAACCTGCTTCCGTTTCTGCCTCAGCCATGTCTCTGTGGAGTCCTTACGTGTACGTTTAAACCCTCCGCGATCAGTATCTTAGCCAACAGTACTGCATTCACATGCAGAAAGCCCTAATGTTACCATTCAGCACCTATAATGACACGATGGGCCACAGCTCCATGAATAAATATCACAACAAGATGAGCTTCATTACCTTTGGTCAGGCTTGAGTGGTGAATTTAGCAAATCCATTTTTTGTACTGTAGCAGCTAATTGATCTATAATTACAGTGAAAGGCAATTAGCACCTCAGACAGCCTGTACTTTACAGCGCTGGTTAAAAGGAGAGAGCGCTGATGATAACTGAAGGTTTCATGCTGAGCAGGTGCCAACGTGAACTTCAGAGCCCGCGTGGGCAAACAGCAGAAACATAATGGGATGTGACTCATAAGGCATGATTAACACAGGACGCGAGAGTCGCCCGTGGTAACTCCATAGTCCTAGCAGGCGTAGTCCTGAGGTGTATTTACATTTATTAAGGAGGCACAGTATGGTATAACGTCAGGGTCAGCTGAGTAACTCTCTTTGTGGCCTTGTGTAAGCCCTGAATCTGAATCCCATACCCCCAGTATGAATTAGGGGTGAACAAACACACAGCGCCGACATCCAAAAGATATTTCTTGGCTCTCCGCCAATCTGTTTTCTAATACACAGTAAAATTATAAACAGAGCACTGAACATCAAACTGCAATCAAATAATACAACCCAGCAAATACAAATCATTATCATTATAAAATACTGTTGTGCTTTTATGTCTCACATTAGGAACAACAAACGGTAGATGGCCAGTCTGGGAACTAGATGAATCTCAGGCTTTTGTTTTATTTGCTTTGGCAGATGCGTCTGGTCCCCTCATCCCATTCAGACAATCACCGCCGTTCATCAGGTTTGATACGATGACTGTACGGAGCAGTGCCACTGAGGCAAGAAATACAGCTGCCACTGATGTGGAACGTTACAGCCCCTTCTCATTCCCAGCACATTAAATACCCACGATGTCTCATACGAGGTAGCTGTTATCTGTAAGAGATGGAGGTAACGAGCATTTCATCAAGCCTGTAATTTTACTTTTACTTAAGTATGTTTAGACTATGTAACCAACTTTTAAAATCAGTTTACATCTAAACCTCCATCTGCATTTTTGTAGTGGACCAGGGACATGTTATGATGATGGGTCGGGTTCCTAACTGAGTGAAATGAACCGGAACTATTAACGTAGCCGCCATGATAAGAGCTGTTTGAAATCTCTGAATGTTAAGGAGCTTCAGTGCTTCCTTTCCTACCTCCTTCAAATGGTAAATGCACTGTACTTATAGAGCGCCTTTACAGTACATATCTCATTCACCCATTCAGTCATTCATACAGAATCAGAATCAGAAGTACTTTATTAATCCCCGTAGGGAAACTGTATTTTTTACTGCAGCTCCCAAATGGTAAGTGATAGCAAGAAAAACAATAGTAAGAAACAAAACTTTAACAATATACCCTATACAATATCCTATTTTAAACAATATATACACATGTATAAATAACAGTTAAATAGAACCAGTAACAGTAGATTAAAAACCAAGTAGGAGTGAACTGTGCAATATGTAAATCAAAGCCTTATAAAAAGTTTAGTGGGAATTTAGTGAGGAGTTGTACAGGCTGATGCTCACAGGTAAGAAAGACTTCTTATGCCGCTCTGTGGAGCATCTCGGCACCAGCAGTCTCTGATACCGAGATGCTCCACAGAGCGGCATAAGAAGTCTGATGGCTTTGGCTGCCATGCAAGGTGCCAACTGCTCATCAGTTTGAGGAGATAACCATTCACACACATTCGCACAGCGATAGCACAGCCAACCATCCTTTACTGAAGGAAAGGAGGTAAACCCATCCCCAACAAAAAAAATCAGTTATTCACAACCAGACATTAAAAAGGAAACTGCGTTCACACACAGAGGTGTTCAGGTTTGTTGTGAAAAACTATGAAAACCAAGTTGTCATAAAATGTCATTAATAACTAGATAGATTCAAATTAATATATGAATATCAAATTCAGTGTCAGTCAAACTTTTTCTAACTGTGACATCCAGCGTCCTGCAGATCATCATGGAAGATACCGTTGATTATTAAACATCCATCTTTTGCCATAACTTGTTAATATGTTTATAACTGACTGGACCGAAGGGAGCGAGCATTCACACTGTGACTTCTGTGACAGGTGGACAATAATCATTTATTATTTTAATTCTCACATTGATAATAAAGTCACATTTTTCACCGGGTTTTCCACATTTATATTTCCTGCACATGGAGGAATATCTTAGATCCACGTTGTAGTCCATCTTCTGAACTTTGTAGTTTTACCACAGATCACGTCAGTAATGCAGTACTTGCATCATGACGTAGTCTAAGGGTAAGAGCAGTCAGATTCTCTGAACACCGTCTTCTCCTAACTCCTGATGAATTCTCCTTCACATCTTTCTTTGACCTCATGATGTTTTCCATCGATGTCAAGGAAAAGTGGTTAGGAAAGGACTATTTTTCTGACTCATACCCGTGCTGCTGTGCATGGCTACAGTTCCCTCTCACCTGCCTGATGACCTCACCACCTGCTCCTCATCATCCAATCAACTCATGCAGTACAAAAGATCAGTTCACTCTCCCAGACGCCCTCAGATTGTTCCGTCTCCCTTCTGGAAACAATTCTTCAGCAAACATCGTGTATTTTTCGAAAAAACCTGTTTTGTGTTTTCTGCTGACTCTCAACCTGCAACTGCACGATCTCCTCTGCTTATCAAACCTGTTTAAACTGGACACACCAGAGACAGAAGCACTGTGAAGTGCTGCCTGTTTCCCTTTAGTGCCTGTGTTAACCAAAACCAGGGCCAGACAGAGCACGGCGCGCAGCTCTATGGTCGACTCATGATCTAGTTTTGCCATCTGCTCTATTGTTTGAGAACACTGTGAGAAAATGTGGTGAGAAAACAGACTGCAGGCCAACGAAAACCATCTTCACCAGGAAAGCGCTGTTTGTGTCCCACGAGAAGCCAAAAGTCCAGAATGACTTATTATTATTTTTGAACCGATGTTTTATCCCACACCATAATACCAAGGACACACAGCAGGAGATGCATGCAGTTACACTTGTTTTAGCCACTGAACACTTGTGCAATATATGTAATAACCCTAGTGCAGGGGTCTCCAAACTACGGCCCGCGGGCCACATCCGGCCCGCCTAAACAATTGGAGTGGCCCACTTAACGATCCCAAACAATCCCTCTAAACATGGCCTATTTTTCAACATTTAATTTTCCTATTATAAAATATCCACATTTAATGATTAAGCTTGGCATTCTAATTAAAATCTACCTTATTTACGAACTATTTACAGTACTAGCTAATTTTCATCCCCTCACACAATGGTATATTCTGACGTGACTTTGCTCGTGATCAACTTCCGCGCAGTCTGCCCGGGGGATTCAACTCGGCGGGTCAGGGACGGCCGCACGGTGCAGGAGGATCCCCTCATGGGACCTCTCCCCGGCGCTGGCTGGCCTCCGCGGGCTCATTTCCTCCGCGGCGGTGTGCCGCGACCGGCTCTGGGTCGGCTTGGAAAGGCTCGGGGGCAAAGGTGCCTCACGGCTCCGGCCACGAGCTTTACAGCGCCCTCCTGCCTGGACCTCGCCTCTTTCCGGGGCCGTGGACTTAGTGCTCGCTGCGCCCTCTCCGCGACTGTCGAATCGCAATTTATCGCAATTTTTCGCAACAAAAATGTAAAAAGCACCGCAACTTTCACCGTAATTTTTTTTGAAAACCTCATGCAACATCAGGGATTTTAGGCCGCAACTAAGGCCCGTGAAATCCTGGTGGGACTGATATCATTTCAGTTATAGACTGACCCCGGCCCCCCATCACAGAAAGGCAAGTTGATGTGGCCCGCACCGAAAAAAGTTGCCCTAGTGTGTCCATCTGTCGTCCTGTGTCCATAGTAGACGGTAAAACATGTTGAGTTCCTGGCAGTTTTCAGTTCTTTCGTATTACTGACCATCTTTTCATTCTTCTCCTGATGCAATCATTTCCTCTGAGTCTCTTCAGTGTCATTTCAGTCCAAATGATTCCAGAGGTACATTTCCTCCCACATCTGTCTCTTAAGTTCTCACCATAAGTTGTGCTGCTCGCTTGTACTTTTTTCAAATGGAGCACATTAAACCTTCCCTCCTCTTTCAGGCAAAGAAGTGTCTTTGATTTAAGTCTAGCTTTTTTTATAGTTCCAAATGAATCGATATCATTTTGTCAGAGCTAAAATCTCCCATCGAGCTAAATCCTTTTTTTATTTTTTTATTTTAAATCTCAGTTATATATGTTTCCCATAGTTGTTTCAAATAGCTGTGATGTGACAGGAGTCATAATAATACAGGATCTTACTCCTCATACTGGAAGATTTATAGCTTGTTATAGTATCAGATCTTTCCTGTAATTAAACTGCTGCTCAGACACTTCCTCTGCCTGTAGTGATTGTAAACTGAATTTTTCAAGAATGTCTGTTATGATATTGGACTCTGCATCATTATGTAGTTTTTTTTATAATATTCTGTGAAAGCTTCAGCTATCTCTATTGGCTTTACCATAAATTGTGGAATCATCGTCCCTTATTTTTAAAAATTATCTCATTCGTTGGAATGCTAATGAACCACTCACTCTATTGCTCATCTCATAGTAAAACATGGAGCTCCTTCTGCTTTGCATGTTAATAATCCATCTAATCTATGTCTGATTCTCTTTTTTTTGTTTAGTTCCAGCAGTATGGAATAATCTAATGTTTTTTATATTCTAACATTAAAGCACATCTTGCATGCTCTTTTATGTTTCTCTTTAAAGCTCTTTGCTGTTCTGTCCTTGAATAACCACCATGTCGATTTGAGTAAAGATTCTTAAACTTTTCCTTCCTGGGTTATTGTTTCTCCATGGGTCAATAAGACCTAACTCTTTAATAACATCATTTAATACTCTTATAAGCCTAATTATTATTATTATTATTATTATTATTATTATTATTATTATTATTATTATTATTATATATGTCTAATTAATATAGCTGCACCCTCAGCTAGGTGTTTCTTCAGTTGGCTTAGTGTCTTCAGCTTCTTGACGGGATGATTTTAAACCATGGACATTATAACACAGAAGATTAAGAGGCAGCTGTGGCTCAGGAGGTAAAGCAGGTCCTCTACTAATCAGTAGGTTGGTGGTTTGATGCCTGGCTTCTCAAGTCTGCATATTGATCTGTGTGATTACTGTCAGTGTATGAATGACTGAACGAGATATGTAGTGTAAAAGTGCCTTGAGTGGTTGGAAGATGAGAAAGGTGCTATATAAGTACAGTCCCATTAGCATTTAACCTGCAGCTTGTATGAACTGAAACTGTGCAAAATGTCACAAGTATCTCCTTCAGCCTACTTCACCAGTCACAGGCCAAACACACAGGGCTGAGCGTGGCAGGTGGATGGCAGCAGAATATCCTAAAGCACAGGAGATCAGAGCAAAATCACAAATATGAAGTTCGCTTAAAAAAAAAAACACCAAGCTGGCCCCAGCATTTGTTATCATGATGACTGAATGATCTGTTGGCGTTCGACAGGTTGAGCCGGTCTTGTGTTTGTTCCAGTGGTTGATCAGATGATGAGAAACAGCTGGTGAGGTGATCAGACAGGTGAGAAGGAAAACCAGAGGCCATGTCCAGCAACACACACGACAAAGAGAAACGTGACAGAGAAATGAACGTGAAACCAAATGAGAACCTGACAGCCTCATCATAGCAAATAACAGAAGAGTATGAAAACATTTTAACCTTCAAAGCTGTTCTGTAAAGTCACTGTTTACTCTAAACCAGTGGAAGTCATATATATATATATATATATATATATATATATATATATATATATATACATATATATATTAAAGCAGCATTGTCATTGTATCAACATCTGCACTGTGTGAAGTCAACGACTCAAATCAAATAAAGAAAGCTTTAATTCAACGTCGTGTCAACAATATTTATTTTCAGTGACACTCTGGACTCTGAGAGCAACATACAGTAATAAATAATACATCAAATAAATGTGATTGGCTGACATTCTTGCCCGCTCCTTGACCAATCTCAGGAGATCAAGATCAGAAAGACGTGTTTGCTTTCTGTTGTTCTGTCACATTTAGTTCCTGTGGTTGGTTGTAATTCTAACCGATGGCGTCCAGACGTTTTATTCAGGCACCTTGGAAAGAATTAATGTTTGCAGATTGCTCTGCTAATATCAGTGTAGAGAGTAAATGACTACATTTATACATTGCCTTTATCGAAAATAGCTTTTCTAACTCTTTCATTCACACACACACTGATGCAGGGTCCTCGCCTAGGGACACTTCAACATGTGGGTCCAACCACCGAACCAACATCAGTGGACGACTCGCTCCACCTCCTGAGCCACAGCTGCCCCGGGTCATCCAGCACAAAGTTCAGAAAAGCTCAGGAAGCATCTGCAGCGTGGGCAAGAGACGGCTTGAACAAAGGGGACAAAGGAGGGCTGAATTCCCTCTAGTCCTGCCAGCTCACACACCTGTTCCCAGGCACACACACACCCCACCCCACATAGCAGGTCTCCAGCTGGTGTCTAGGGCCATGCATCACTCGTGTATGCTACTGAGCCAGAAGCAAGACTTTATCTGCATTTTCAAGACGCCACATGTGACGGTGTGAGCTCTGTGTGGGTCAGAAGCTTAAAAAAGCCAAAAATGTTCTGGTGACAGCTTCTGCAATGGCGCTGATGACGGGAGTCGGTAACACTGGGTGTAATTGGAGGCCTGAGGAGCAGTCAGTCGAACAAAAGAGTCTCAGTGCTTTAAAGCAGGTGTCGGAACAAAGTGGGCACGGCCGGGCTTTGTTGCCTTTCTTCTCAGAAAGCATCGGCCCTCTGACAGGACGCCTGTTAATCACAGCTAATTAGCTCTGAAGGCTCTCGGGGGGGACGGAGAGAGAAACGAGCGACTCATGCCGATTCAAGACGCCGTCAGTCTGCAGTCTCATGACTGCTGCTTACGTTACCTGCACTTTGTAATAGCAGAACTGTTATAAGTCACTCAATGTCTGCAGTCCAGCCGTGCACGCTCAGTCACAGAGGCTCACAGGCTTTTCATTTTTAACCACAGTTTTCACTGAAGATTGAAGAAAACACGCAGAGCGCTGCGGATTATTACAGTCACCAAAAGTGACTGTCATGGAAAATGCTCGCTCTGATTGGTCAGCTACCACAGGCCGGAGATAGATAGATAGATAGATAGATACTTTATTGATCCCGAAGGAAATTAAGGTGTCCAGCAGCATATACATGTAACACATTACACAAAACCAACATAACAGCAAAAACGCATAGCACATACACTCATTGCACAAAAACAACACGCATCCATCAGTCATTGCACACGCCCTGCATACATGCATCCACTCAACTGTCTTTCAAAAACACCAGGTAGTAAAATGTCATAAAAATAGAAAAATGTCATACTGGTAAAATGCCTGTTATGGTAACGAATAAATAAATAAATGTTAGTGCCAAACAAGGTGATGATTGGGGGTGGGATGTGGTGCCCAGTTTTGAGAAAGAGAAAGAGAGGTAAGAGAAGAGAAACACGTTACTTCACTAGTTATTGCACAGTAATAGTTCAGTTATTGTCCGATGAATTAATATTGCACGTCAGCTATGTAGTCAGTGTGGGTGCAGCACTTTTTGTGAGGCGTTGAAAAGCTGCATGGCCACGCAGTCTGTCCGTCCTGCAGGGGAGAGACCGGAGTCTACTGCTGATCAAGCTCCTTTGATTAGTGAAAGTGTAGAGAGTGTGTAGGGGGTGCCGGTCATTGTCCATTATAGACAGCAGCCTGCTCAGGGTCCTGGGACCTCAGCCTCCTGAGGAAGTAGAGCCTGCTCTGCCCTTTCTTGTAAACTGCAGCTTGTGGACCGACTGTCTCTCAGAGGACGGCGGGTCGGGTTCTTTCTCTTCAGTACTTCGTGTCTCCAGGTTCTTGGTGTGAATCCATCCTGCACAGATCTGCACTGAGTTAGTTTGAAAACCCGTCATGCTGTTTGCAGCTCAGCTCTAATGTGCGCAGTCAAACAAGCACTATTTATTCAGACCTAAGAGAACGGCTGTGAATCAGAACCGCTGACAGGAATCTGGACCAGAATCTCTCAGACGCTGGATACTGTTTGAAGAAATCAGATTTGATCATGTTTTCAGAAGACCCACAAAATGAAATGTAATATTACAAACACAGAGAACAGAGAAACAACTGAAGAAATGCCCGAGTGTCATCGTATATCACTTCAAAGTTATTGAAATGTTATTTAAACGTTGCATGTATGTATACGTCTTGTTATTTTCAGGTGACCTGGACTCATGAGGTGATTACAGCAACAAACTGAGCTCACCCGGAGCTCGCGGCACGCTGCCAGATTTCGATTTCTTTCTTTCCATTCAGTGTGTTTATGATGCGATTATGATGATCCGAGCACACTCTGTGTTGGATGTAATCTGTACGAACAGTCATCATAATGTCACATAACGTTACCGACCTAACCAGAACATTTCTGAGGTCGGCTGCAGAGACAGCGAGACAGTTAATGTTACATTTCAAGCTCGATTACAGCGTTTCGCCTCCTCTAACCCTCCGTGTGGTGACACTCCTCAAGATTGTTTACAGTCAGACACACATAATAAACCCTGCGACGTCTTTCCAAACCCTCATAACAGTGATGCCGAGCAGATATGACCGCGGGATCATTTGTGTTTCTTCACGTAAGCACGATCCACAGAACCCGATGCCGACGTTACAGGATGAATCCGGAGTAAACAGATTTCGCCGGGACTTGATTTCAATAAACAACTTTTCAGATGCTCTCTGAACTGAGTTCAGGCCGATGATTGAGCTCCTTGGCCTAAATATGAAGAAGTATCATGGAGCTGCCACACAGACGGCTACAATAATAAGTAACAACAGACAGTTGATGTCTGCTGCTTTTTATCCCAAAATAAAAACTCTCTCCCACAGGATCCGGATCAGAGGAGAATCTGACGTGACTCAGAGTGTTTAGTCCTCAGGAAGCTCCGGGGAGGGCCCTGCTGTCTCGGCATGGAGCTCCCCCGGGCCTGTCTGTCCGTCTGTCTGTCTGTCTGTCTGTCTGTCGGCGAGCAGCAGCTCTGTCCCTCGTGGTTGGACGGTCCCCATGATTTGGAAACTCTTGTGAGATTTGTATACGTCGTTTCAGCTTCAACATACTGTCTCGTAAAGTTTAAAGACTGGATCTGTTGATTTAAAGAGGAAAACTGTTCAGGTCCATGCTCAGTGTTGAACTGTTACCAGGGCCACGGCCATCTTCCCTTTTCCTGTGTCGCCTGTTTTCTCCTCTGTCTGTCTGTCTGTCTGTCTGCCTACCTGTGTGTGTGTGTGTGTGTGTGTAGTCTCTGTAGACTGGCTCTGTTCTTTCTGCACACCTGCCCATCATCAAGCCGTCCGTGATCAGCTCTGTCTAAGCTCTGGACAAACTGTCAGTCCTTACCCCTAAAACACACAGAGCAACTCACACATGATCCGTTTGTGATGCGCTCAGGTCACAGAGCGTCGCGAGAACACACTAGATCTCGTGAATTCACGCATAATTGGCTGTAATAATTCACCGTCTCTTTGACTCTTGCGATAACATTCCAGGCCCCATCTTTTTTCTGGTGTCCTTATAAAAAGGATGTGAGGTGTCATGAATGATTACACCTGAAAACCCCTCACCTGTTGACTTCAGGTCGGCCCCGCCCATTATGACGTGTTCTTGTCATGAAACAATTGTATTTTATTTTGAAAATAACCCGGTGTTTTATTTTGTATTTTGTAGCCGATTTCCTTCCCTGCACAATCTGCTCTGTGCTGAATTTATGCGTCCGTGAAAAATAGAAGCTCTGCATAAATGTCGTTCCGGAGCCGTGACGCAGCGAGGACGGAGACTGTGTGAGCTGACACATTGAAACGTATCCGCAGTGTATTTTAGACTTTACTGGATCATAGTTCTGCTCATGGTCAGTCATGATATACATGCTTGTATGAAGCTACTTTATGTTTACATCAAGTTAGTCAGTTCACCTGTCTGCACCTTTACACCTGTTTCCTGCCCGTCAGCAGCTCTCATGTCTCTGGTCCAGTCTTAAGACGGTGTCCAGTATGTCATAATTCATGTTCACATTTCCTGTTGTACAGTGTGGCACGATCGCACGTCAGGAAATGGTTAAATGCTGTTGTCTCTCGGTCATCACGTGTTGATTCATCGACCCTGAGAGATCTGGTGAATCAGCTGAGCCTTCTTCATGACACAGCAGTTTCTTCTGACGTCATCAAGCTGGAAGTCCTCCACCGCTGTGTGAGGATGGAAAACAGCGAGTCAACAGACCAGTGATGTGTCGGTCACGAACGATCCGGTTCTAAGAGCCGGCTCTTTGAAGTGAACGACGGGTTTTTTTTTTCCTTCGGTGCCTCACTGTCCACTGTGCCACACCTGTTCTCACACATCTTGACCAATCACGTTCAGCTATCAATTAAAAAAGTGGAGGAGAAAAAACTTTTTTTTCGCCACTTTTTTTGTGTGAAAGCTGCAGATAATTGTTCAAGATGTACAGTGGTCCCTCGTTTATCGTGGGGGATACGTTCTAAAAATAAACGAAATCCGCGAAGTAAGTGTTACAATTATTATACATGTTTTAAGGCCGTAAAACCCTAACCACACACTTTATACACCTTTTTACACGCATTTTGTACAGTACTCCCTTAGTTAATCAGGACGCAGAAAAATCTGTGATACAGCAAGTCCGCGAAAAGTGAACCGCGATATAGCGAGGGACGACTGTATAGCAGCATCCATGGGAGGGGTGGAGGACAAACACGACAGGAGGGAGATGAGAGACCGAGAGAAAACGATAAACTGTTTGAGGCAGTTTTGCATTATTTTGGGTGATAAATTAATTAAATAGTTAGTACGTTTTATTTATATAGCACATTCTTACACATCATGCACTGACCAAAGTGCTTTACAATGTCAAAAATAAAATAAAATATAATAACATTTAAAAATATAAAATAATAATAACAATAAAATACAATAATAATAATAAATAAAACCAATTAATAAAATGTAAGGGAGCCGTATGGGAGCCGAAAGAACCGGCTCTCCAAAAAGAGCTGAACCTCCCATCAGCACAACAGACCAGCAGCCAACATGAGCGTGTGGTGTGTGATGGTGTCCTCATATCTGCATGTGTCAGTCATTCCTGTTGTGATTTGCTCCATATTTACTGTTCATATGCTGAACTCTGAACTGAGGACTGATGCCGCTCGTCATCCCTCACAGCACCCGGTCTCCAGAGGACATGATGGGAATATGAAGGAAGGAGGGAGCTGGGTGGAAAATAATAAAGCTGTGTGTGTGTGTGTGTGTGTGTGTGTGTAAGTGTAGGTAAACAGGCAGCAGTGTTGAAGGGCACTGTGGGTTGTTTTTTTTATTTTTTATTCTGTTGTCACTGTGTTTGGAGGAGATTCACAGCAGCATGATTTAAGATAGACCTGTCAGCATGGAGACACACTGACTGCAGACAAGCATGCAGCTATGCTCTGCCAACCGCAATGCACACACACACACACACACACACACACACACACTGCACAACATCTCAGTGGCTTATGCAAATCGAACACTATCTTCCGCACACACAGCACAGCAGAGCACCTCGGTGATGGTTTCGGGGCCCGAGGCGACGCGCTGTAAAGAGACCAGATGCCATTCGAACGCTATTTACAACAACTCGAGTTTTCGAATAAGCACCATCTCAGCAGTTATCAGCTAATGACAATCAGGCGAGGAGATGTGGAGAGGAGCCAGACGACGGCAGCATGTAGATGCAGAATGAAGACATCCTGAGAATGAAATGTTCCCTCCACCAGCTCCCCTCCTCCCCACCGGTCCATCACAAACGCTGCAGAGCTTAGCAAATGTCAGAGGGGAATTTAAGAGGCTAATCGGAGTGCATGTCATGTCAGGAAGGAATGTGGGAAACTATTTCTTTTCAAATCACCTACCAGTTTGTTCAAGAGCCCAGACTGAAGAAAAGGTGTTAAAGTGCCAAGCAGGAGAGATGCCAAGAGCTGCCAGGTCGTGTTTATGAGGGAGAAAAGAAGATCCGAGCTTTGGCATCACACACACACACACACACACACACACACACACACACACACACACACGCACGCACACACACACACACACACACACTTGACGAGCTTCAGAAAAGTTTTCATGGTTTGCGTGGAGCTGCTATAGGCTGAGTGGAAGATGAAATGTTATATACGGATACATATTCAGAGCATCGCTGATGCTGCTCAGGTGAGAAACAAAGTTAAAGACGAACATCCAGGCTGTGGTTTGACCTTTCCGAGCAGGTCGGGTCATGTGTTTTATGAATGATGACTCTTAAGATAAGATGATTTGCATAAAACATTTATTCCCTCTTCATACAGTCCCGTGTTTCTTGTACCAACCCGATACAGTTACTGTAATGATCTTCTTCCCGTACACCTGCTCCTGAGAGTTTTTTTTACATCACTGAGATAAAGTTATTTACTTCATTTAATGGAAGTGTAGCACATAATTCATGCTACAAAAAAAACAAAAAAAACATTTTACTGGAGCAAACGTCTCATTATCCGAAGCTCTGAGACGAGACGTTGAGCCTGGGGGACTGAAACGATTTCATTCAAGTCCTGGATTCGCACAGAAAGACTGTTAAGACGGTCAAACCAACAGCTGAAGAAACCAGGTTTATAGTCTTTAGACTGGTCTCAGGAGTTTTTGAAAGTAAATGGACTGTACTTATATTAAAACCTTTCTAGTCTACTGACCACTCAAAGCTCTTTACACTACATATCTCATTCACCCCATTCACACACACATTTACACACTGTCAGCACTGGCTGTTTGAAGATCTAACCATTCACACACATTCACACAGCGATGGAGCAATCTGGGGTTCAGTATCTTGCCCAAAGACACTTGGACTTGCAGACTGGGGGAGCCGGGGATGCTGTACCTCCTGAGCCATAGCTGCCCCCCGAAGTTCTTGGTCTCGGTTAAAGATTTTACCTCAAGGCCACGACCACAAGGCTGTCACTAAATGTGCCTGTGCATTGTTGGATTTATTTGACGTCACACTGATCTTGAGTGATCAGAGGTCAAACCTCCTGCTTCAAATGAAACCAATCACTTGAAATGGGTTTCCGTTCCTGCCCCTTTCAAATGCAACCCAAGAAAGTGAAAGCAGGAGACATGGCAGGCTGGTCTTGGTCTTGACTTGATCTTGGTTTAGGTGGTGTTGACTACAGCACTGGGAGACACTCCTGGCATTGAGGAACACTATGAATGCTCACAGTGAACTTCTCTCTTTCTCAGCTCTGACAGTTTGTCGACTCATCGATCGACATGTAATCCACAGATTTCAGTGCAGAGTTGAAAATCCGTCTTCATGCTGCTGCTGCTGCTGAATCTGGTAGCTGAACTTGTTTCACACGGTCGGTGACGTCATCTTTGTTCCCGTCTCCTGCAAACAACTCCTCCACAATTCCCAAACGTGCGTGTGGTCACAAATCCGAAAATGATGCGCCCTTTTCAGCCGATTCCCAGGTTACGTGACGCAAAGCAGCAGCGGCTTTTCTCGTCAGCAGTTTGTTCCAAGATCTTTTCTGTTTTTGCAGTGCTCGCAGCGTGTCACACGGCAGCTGTCATCCGGGAGATGAAACACAGCTTCATGATTGCTATCTGTCCACTTTTCATTGTCAACCTTTGAGTGTTTGCTGTCCTCACTCATTTGCAGGTCAGGTGTGCACAAACCAAATGTCACCAGCCCACCACTACTCAGCCTGAATGTCTACCGCTCAGGTTGAGACCTATCAGTGCTGTACACTTCAGGAGAGTCGACTTGACTATGGAGCAGTTTTGTTCTGTAACTTCTGTCTCTGTGTCTGTCTTCATGCATACATGTCCACACATGTCTCTTACTGTATGTTCATATGTTTTCATGTAATGAGTCTGCTGAGTGCTTTGGCAACACAAACACGTGCGTCCCGCTGACAGAGCCGCTCAGAGTTCAGCGCGGCGTGCCTCAATGTCTGATGGGAAACTTTCTAAACAAAACAAATAGGAACAGGAAGCTGTCTTGGCATCCTTTACTAAATTACAGCTTTTTACAGTTTGGACAGATGAGCCCTGACCGCGGCTCAGTGTCAAATCCATCAAACTTCCCATCAGAAAAAAAAAAAAGGACATGATTGTGCTTTGCCACGGAAACCGGCTCTGTGGGGTCCTCTGTCCTCTGTGAGGCATTCAAATGCCTTTTCATTTTCTAATGAACCAGAAGCAAAAGTTTGAAAGTCATCTGCAGTTATTAATATTAACAAGTCATTAATATATGACTTTATACAGCAGTCCATGAAGTCTGCAACTCTTAATGTTGTCAATAGATTTACTTTGGTCCAGAAACAACTAACTGAGGATAACTGAAGATAACTGAAGATAACTAACTGAAGATAACTAACTGAAGATAACTAACTGAAGATAACTAACTGAAGATAACTACTAACTGAAGATAACTGAGGATAACTACTAACTGAAGATAACTGAAGATAACTACTAACTGAAGATAACTGAAGTTAATACAAAGGAAAAAAAGTAAAGCTACACCAAGGAGAAGATTTATCGTACCACAGAGCATGCCAGTCAAAAACTGCATCAAGTTCAAAGCAGTTTTTCATCAGCAAGAAGACCTGGGCTGTTTCATGGACTACTGTTGGTACTCACTGCTGGATTGTTGTAATACTGTACGCGTCTGTCTGGCCAGAGCAATCAACATTGATGGAAAACAGCTGGGCCACCGCGCACTCCTGGCGATTGGGCTCGGGACAAACGCTGGCTCGTGACCAGCTGACGAATCTACAGTGAGTTTCCATCACAATTTACTGGGATGTTTTGCAATCTATTCCTCTGTCCTGCGGCATGGACGAGCCCAGGTACTACAGTGAATCAGCGATCCAGTGGACCAGTCATCTGCCACCCCGTTTCGGAGAATAGCAGGACTCCCCTTCATGCTGCTCCTGCTCTCCGGAGATGTTCAGCTAAATCCTGGACCAGTGACCCCTGGAGTGCTGCAGAACTTTGGTGCTGATTTGCGCCCGAGTGTATCTGGCACTCCACTCCTCCGTTGCCGGTGGTGAGTGAGCATCAATTTTCTGAGCCCGGGCTTCTCCCTTAGCAGACTAAGTTTTGTTAACACCAGGCATGACGTCTCAATGAATAACTTTTCGCTATTGGACTGTGGAGACCTTCATAGGTCCAGTGTCCCTCTCACAAAATCTGCTGCTGACACCACTGTGTCGAAACCCTGCAGTGAGGAGGCTAAACCTTCCAAACTGTCAATCAAGTCCTATGGGACCCTAAGCTAAAACAGAGAGGCCTGTTTGGTGGACATTTTAACGTCAGAAGCATTACTGCAAAGAGCAATCAGCTAACTCATCTTCTGTCTGACTCAAATCTGGACTTTCTCTGTCTGACTGAAACATGGTTGAAACAAACAACTCCTGAAAGTGTGTTCACGGTACCCGGATACCAACGTTTCAACGACTAGGAAGCGCTAGGAGCTAGGAAATGAATTTACAAAAAAAGGATACTGGATATTGTTCCTACAGATGCTACAGGTTTTTGAGCTGGTAGAGACTAATGAGTTACAAGTAAACAGAATCATCAGCTCCTTAAAAAGCTCCAAGAGTAGAGATGCTTTCCAATTTGACCCATCTTTGTTTAATCACACAAAGATATCTTAATTCATTTAATTAACTTGTCTTTTAAACACAATTCCTGTCCTGATGACTGGAAATGTGCCATTTTCACGCCTATTTTTAAATCTGGAGACCGCCTTGAAGCCAGTTACTACAGACCAATAAATATACTACCAGTACTCTCAAAGGTTGCTGAGAAAGTTGTCATTGAACAACTGACAACATTTCTTAATACAAGCAATTTTGGTCTACATCGTATGCAATTTGGCTTTAGAGCAAATCATTCTACCGAAACTGCTACCTTGCATTTAATAGAGCAAATTAAATCAAGGCTTGATAAAGGAGGAGTAGTTGGTCCTGTATTTTTTAGATCTGCGTAAAGCATTCGACACAGTCAATCATAATGTTTTATTATCAAAACTCTCTAAATTTAACTTCTCATCTAGAGCACTGGCATGGATGTCTTCATATTTATCTAATAGGATACAATGTGTTAAAGGTGTTCCACAAGGGTCAGTGTTAGGTCCCCTTTTGTTTAGCCTATATATTAATGATTTCCCTCAACAGTGTCATGATGTAGAACTGCCAATGTATGCAGATGACACTGTTGTGTACACGCGTGCAAAAACAGCTGAGTTAGCAGCTGCTAAGCCACATAGTGGCTTGATCAATCATGTCTGAGTCTAAATGTAAACGAGACAAAGGGTATGTTTTTCTGTAAAACCATGGTACAACCTCCTAACGCTGACATCCTCATCAAAGGTGAAAGGATTGTCACTGAAATATTTGGTGTAACATAAAGTATAACTTTATTTATTTTAGACATATTAGAAACTGTCTCTCTTTGGAAGCAACCAGGATATTTATGCATGCTATGATTCTTTCTCATTCTTTCTCATGTCTTATTGTGAGAAACGACCATAAGACCTCTTGAATCCATTTACAAACAAACTCTAAAAACTCTAGCCAATGCATTTCCATCACCATAGGGTACTGGAAAAATACAATTTACTGAGCTTTGAGAATTTTAGATTATTTTCAAATTTGTGCCTCGTTTATAAAATGTGAAATGTTTTGGCCCCTCCTCCACTACGTGACTTTGTGTATACTCGCTCAGTCAACTCTTTTAGATCCTCCAGAATATCCACTGTACCAGATTGTACCGTACGGGCAATCATCCTTCTCTGTGAAAGCCACAACTCAGTGACGACATAAAGAGCTGCAGCTCCATCAGTACATTTAAAACCAAATGAAAAAGTCTGCTAAAGGACACTCAGCTCTGTAGCCACTGACATTGTGGGTGTATGTTATGTGTATAACTTTGTATTTTGTATTATGTGTCCTGTGTGTTTTTTGCTTTGTACTGTTTGTTATTGTGCTGTAATATGTTTTAATTGTGTCTGCTGAAGGGACTGCAGATGGAAAGTAGCTGTAAGCTAAACTCTGGTGCAGTACATCAGATGTAATCGTTTAAGTTTAATACTGTACATGCTCCCATTAAATGAATTAAATGAACTACTGTTCATATTGTTTGTAATTTAATCTGCAACAAATATTTTTCTTCTGTCTTTTTATTCGATGGAGACAGAGATACATACACGGCTCGAACCTGGACTGTCCACCACCACGTCAATCCTGTTTGTACACTTGAGACCAAAGTGTGTCCAATGACAGAGAAAACCGTTCTGTGTGAACTGCTTCGTGTCCGTCACGTCTGAATAACAGAGGACTAAAAGTTTAAATGGAAGCCACGTAACCAATAAGAATTTATTGTCACAAGCACAATTTGTTACACAAAAATAATGGGTCACATTTACACAATTTATACAAGTCTAGAACTCAACTCATGTACAATTAACAGACTAACTAAATACCGATAGTTAAATATGTACTCACATTACACACAATATCATTAAAACCTACACGAAAAAACATGTACTGTGTGAAAGTAACACGAGTCGACATAAAAATCACATTATTTACAAAAAAACATCGATTGGAGATCTTTAGCAAAAGGACTCTGATGTCTGTTCAAGGTTCTCCCGTCCGTCCGTCAGAGATATTATACAATCTATCATGTAAAAGCTCCCCCGCTACAAAGTATTATTCAGTCTCTTAATAGTTGAAAAGATTATAAAGTAATAAAGTCAAGTAGCCAGAGCTGAAGAACACCAAGTACACTAGTAAATACTACGCTTTGCTTTGACGGTATGGCGGTTTTTCCCTTTTAAAGCAGGCTGGTGAGATTAGCATTAGCTTCATGAAGTGCACTTTAAGCCTTAGCTTAGCTTAACTGTCTGCGATGAGTTTTTTTTTTCTTCCTTTTTTTTTGTTTTGTTTCTCGTGTACATAGAATCCTTCTATACTCGCATCAGGGCGTCACTACATATAGGTTACACATTAAGGTGGATGGAGAGAGTGAGGACTGAAACTTCGCCTCCTCCTCCTGCTGCTGCTGCTGTGATGGTGTGCAGGAGGCCGCACGGGACAGATGGAGGCATAAAAACCTTCGACGCTCACATAAAACTCAGGAACATCGAGTGTCGGGACTTTCTGACATGAACGTCAATCGTTGAGTCGACTGATGCTCTCTACAGTCAGTGCAGGTTTTACCAGAGGAGGTGATCTACTGCTTTATTGGACTGTCAGTGACATCCTGGACAAGAGATTCAAAAAGCAGAAGTGTGTGTGAAGCTGACTCATGGTGCTGTGTGTGGGTCTCTTCTCTGTTATTAGTCGTGTACCACAAATTTGTACCAAGTCAAAATATGAAAGACCGCTTGTTTCCATCCACTACTGTTGCGTTAATATTTGGAGTGGGTTGGGAGAGGGCGTACCAGGTGTGAAGAAGGATGCAGAACACGCGGTGTGAATTGTGTTTGTTTCGCTCGTGTTAATGCGAGAAGGTCACGTCAGATCTCTGTGGAGACATCACGGACGGATCGCAGAGCCACAAGGAGGCGGCGGTGAGTTTTATTGTTTCCATCAAACTTTTCTAATGTGACACATTGTTGTCGGAAACTACACTATAGTGAATTCTGTGCATCTGCATGATTGAATTATTCATGAGCAGATGTCAACATGACTGTACCGAACATAAATCAGACACTGAGGTGTCACGTTACATGTAAACTGTGACAGTGTGTGGCTGACTGTATATTATAATATAATCATACCTGGAGGTTACAGTGATGACGCTCTGTGCTCTGAGTGTACAGTGTGTTGAGGTAGAGCACACACTCTAACAGCTCTGAGGAACTGCAGTTAAACTCATCTGCAGATTCCTTAATAACGATGGTGTTGCTTCTCACAGCGTGCAGTGTGAGTAAGTGTCAGCTCTACATCATCACTGACACTGAAATGTTCAATTATCTACGAATGTACTTACTGTTAAGTCTACAAATGAATATCTGGGTTCAGAAACGTTCGTTAACGTAGTTGAAACGTCTGACAGGATGTTGCCAGAGACACTCGTCTTTAACTTAAGACACTACTAGAATCCGTGTGTTTCAATTCCATGAATCGTTTGGCAGTTTATCTAACGATTCTCTTATCGATTCCAGCAAGCACGACAAATTACGCCACGTAACTTACGCAAGTTTGGCACGTGCAGTGCAATCAGTAGTAAACGATGTCACCCACTCGGTTCAAACGCTCCAAAGCTTGGCTGCATTTTACCAAAACAGACGGCAACAGGGCGACTTGCAATCATTGCAAAGTGGAGATAACAGCGTCGGGAGGGAACACGACGAACATGCAGAAACATTTGCGCACACAACATGCAATATTTTTAAATGAATGTCGTGTTTTTGACACGCTTCGGACTGGAGATGAATCTCAACCTAGCAGCAGCGGCAGCAGCCAGGCTATGACCACCTCTGTGGTTACTACAGAAGGTAAATAACACACTGCCTACCATGTTAGCGCCATGTGCTTCTTTGTAAAACATTTGAAAACTAAACAAAGATGATGCTGATCGAACAGTTTGTTCTCCTTTTATCCCCAAATGAGAATCGATAAGAGAATCGATAAAGAATCGAATCGTTAAGCAGAATCGATAATGGAATCGGAATCGTAAAAATCTTATCAGTTCCCATCGCTAACCGTGGCGTTAATTAAGGTTAAAGGATGAACATTATTATGATGTAAGATGTAATTATTCCTGCTCTGACACACACACACACATGCAGTTTGTGTACATCACCAGGTGTGTGCATAAATTGGGGTTGTGTGTGTGAATGCTCTCACTGTCTGTAATCAGCTGGCTGACGTCCTCTGGTTACTCACACTGACTGCAGAGAGCTCAACAGCGTCAGTGTTGACGGGCACTGCCTCCATCTGACGGCGGGGGTTCCTCTTTGCAGCGATGAGGTATGTGTACGCTCACAGGTACGTAACTGTGGGCCTGAACATTAGTGGACTGTGTGTGTGTTTGTATGTGTGCGAATGACGAGTGCACCCAGACATTCACCGTGCTTGCACATCAGCTGTTGATGATCCAGCAATGTAGAAAAAAAAAATAGACAACATGAGAGATGAATGCAAACATCAGTCCAGTTATGAGAGTGATGGAGAGAGAGAGAGAGAGAGAGAGAGAGAGAGAGAGAGAGAGAGAGAGAGAGGACAGGGGGCGGGGTTACTCAGAAAAGGGCGGGAACATGCCCAGATCAGCGAAGTCCTCGATGTTGTAGTTGGCTGTTCCCTGGGTGGGATCTCCAGCCATGGGCAACATGTCCTGCAGAGACACAGGGAGGAGAGGGGGGTGAGGTCAGGGGTGTGCTGAGGACACAGACATCTGATGTGTGTGTGTGTGTGTGTGTGTGTGTTTTACCTGGAATACTTCTGTCTGGCTGGGGTTGGGGTGTGTGTGCTGCTCCCCGGTCTGCTGGGAGTGATGCTGGTTCTGCCACTGGGACCAGACCTCGCTGGGTCGACCCTGGAACTGGGCTCCACTCTGACTGCTCTCCCCCGACACATCTGGAAACACACACTCACAGTTAGCGACTGATGACAGATCTAATGTCGTATCAGATCATTCTAAGAGACAGTTTGTGGATTGTTGGTTGCTGTGAGTCTGAGTATGACACATATTAATTCTTTAATATTTCCCAGTGGATTATCTGGTAGCATTCTGTGATGATTGTTGAATTTCAACACATCACAGACGTGGGATGTTTGTTAGAGAAGCTGCAGATGTTTTTCTCCCATCAGCACGTCGCTCTCTGAGGAAGATGTTTCTCTTCCGTGCTGTAGAATCAGTCTAACACTCAAACACTGGCGGCTCTCGTGCTTCATGATACCCACAGAGGTAGTTTGGTTGGGCTCAGACACAAAAACGACTTGTCTCAGATTAAAATAAGTAAAAGAGTTCAAGATAAATAAACACAGACTTCACTTGACATACAAACATTGGTGTCTTGAGTTTGAGCCCTGTGTTTGTTTGACTCATCTTTCCACCTCAGTCTCCTCCATGTGGACACCATGGCACGTCAAGATATAACGCCAAACAGACGTGTTGACATCAGTTTCTAAAGAAATTTTGGATGTGCCTGACTCTGGCCCCGTCGCCCCCATACATTATTATTAACACCGCTCAGCAAATTCACTATTAATACAACAAGCTGTGTCATTATTGCCTTTTTAATGGGCTCTTATTTTGAAAGACTTTTGTCTTGTCTGTGCATGTGTGTGTGTGCATGCTTGTGTGGTCTTGTGTCTGTTAATGAGAGTTTTACAAAGTCTTTTATTTTGAAGGAACTCTTATTTTGAATGACTTTTCAAAGGCTTGTCTGTGTATGTTTGTGTGTGTGTGTCTGTGAGAGGGGCCAGGTGGAGCCCACCAATCAGAGCAGAGCAATCAACCGCAGCTGCTCCTGTGACATTTAAAAAAAACGCTGAAAGTACCCCTCGAACAGGAAGGATTTCTGGCCAAACCGTATTTCCAATCATTGAACAGGCTTCACTTTAAGCATCTTGAGCCCTTCCTGAACGTCTACATAGGTATTTTGTGTCAGTAAAATGAAGAAATGTGACCTCTAGAGTGATTCAAAGAAACGTTACTTCTGCTTTCCTCCAGAAATGTTCCCACCTTTTTAACATGGCAGTCTAAGAGGCTGTGGATGGGTGTTGCTGCCGTATCTGTGTGTCCCACGCCAAAACCGTAAGTTTGACAGCTTCAGCAGTGTTATCACTGTGACCACCACAACGTTTCTATGTATAAATGATTTCTGTAGAGTGAAATTTGTGGCCTCGAGAGCAGTTTACAAATATATTTTTTTGACAGTTTTTTCTCTCCCTCTCCACTCTAGCGATGATGTTACCAACTGTAGCTTGTGAACATTCTACCAATACACACCCATTAAATTTATGGCGTGGTTTTTGGTGATTTTTAGGCAAACCGTTTGGCGAAATACTTAGAAACGTACGTTTTGATACCTTTTTGTGTATGTGCGACAAAAACTGCGGGAGTACTCTGTATTATTATTATTATTATTACTGTACATAATTACAGACAGAGTTTTAATGAAATGCAGCCTGTTTACTCATTGTCTCGTTAAATTCAGATTTAAATGGAGAAGATTTCGCGGCAGTAACTCCGTCAGCACGCTCGCAGTCATGTCAAGTTCTGACAGATGGACTATTTCCATTCACTTGTTAACGTCAGTCACTTCTGCTGTCAGTCAAACTCCACAGTTCCATTACAGCACATGGTGGATGTTGTTTGTTGTTGCTGCTTTGGATGTGAAATATCTGCCTTGACTTTCACTGACAGCAGCTTAAAATATATTGAACAAGTGGAAACAACTGGGAGGAATTAGTCAGGAAGCTGAATTTATGAAGATGAAGGTAACCGTGGAGAGTCCGAGCTGTCCTCAGGTCATTCTGAGGATCTCAGAATCAGGTACAACACTACCCCCTGATCTGGGGATATTTTACATTTGAATGTGTTGGTATCAGTTGATTCTTTACTGAACTTTACTGTTTTGTAGAGCTGCTGTGCTGCAATAAGATTCAAAGTCAGATTCAAACCCTGGGCTTCCGCAGCAAGGACTGAGCCTCTGTACATGGGGCGGCTGCTCTACCAACTGAGCTAAACACCGCCCCGGGTGAATGACTTTCAGCGAATTTCAACGAGCTGCAGCATAAGCTACAGGTGTGGTTCAGTTCGCCCGTGATAGACGGAAAGTTCATCCAATCACACGGCAAGTATTTTTGGAAAGCGCTCGCACTTTTTCCAAACAGTTCCCAATGACGACCCTAACAGTTCTGTGTGACAAATCATGTGGTGCAGTCTTGTTACGTGACCTCCTGACCAAAATACAGTGTTTCCAAAGAAGTCCTCACGCTGTGTAACATGTAAACAGACGTGAAATATGATGATGTGAAAAACGTTCGAACTCCATATTTCAATGAAAACAGCACAAATGTTATGTTATGTTAAAAGCTATTCTGGATCTGGTTTCCTCTTTGCGTGGTGGAGTTTGAGCTGTCATTCCCTGCGAGGTGTTCCATCAGCTGTTTTCAAACATGTTGCTGCCATCAAATTCAAAATGCTCATATCGTTTTACAAAAACAATCAAATTTCTCAGCCTCGACATCTGATAAGTTGTCTTTGTGCTAGTTTCAATTAAATCTGAGGTGTGAGTGTTTTTCCCGTCATCTCATTTAGTTTCTGTTTACATTCTACGCAGCCTGCCAGCTTTTTTTGGGAAACAGGCTCACACAAATGAAGTTGGCATGACGTGCGTGTTTGATAAGTCTTTTCTGCTTGGCAAACAGCAGCGTGCGCAACGTTCAGGTAGCTGCTTCTCGCCTTCAGCCGGCGGCTGATCATATTAGCTCTCTGTAATTAACGTTAATCCTGCGTGTAACTTGATGAGTGACTCGAATGAAACCTGGCTGTTGGCGAGGTTTTCGTGCGCTCTGCACGCCCGTGTTGATTTTGTGAATATTGAAGGACGTGGATCAGAGCCAGGAGGAGAAAAACTTGATCAGGACATACCTCGACTTGGCTTCTTATTCACATATCGATTCCACTCGTAAAAAATATCAACCTGTCACATCAGTGCTGTTTGTGAGTGAATGGTAGCTGAAATGTACAGAAATATGTTCTCTGTAGGTAGTTTATCAACACTTATACAACATCTACATGAACACACACACACACACAGAAACGCTCTGGCTGCGAGGTTGTTCTGAGAGTACATTACAGCAGAGCAGATTGATAGGCCGCCTGCCTCCCCCTGCTGCGGAGGAACATTCTTCGTGTTTCACAATCATAAACAAAACGCTCATCTCATCTGATGCTGACGGAGAGAAAGAGAGAGAGAGGGGGAGGAGAGCACGCGTGAAAAACACACGGAAAAGTAATTAAGCAAACACGCAACGTGAAGAGGGAAGCAGGCAAGGTAAGGAAGAAAAAAAAAGAGTATTATGAAGTAAAACCTGTAACTGACACCATCCTTCAAATGTTCTGACAGGAAGAATGAGGTGGAGAACGACAAAAAGTAAAAGAATGAGCATGAGAGAACAAAGAGAGGAAAGAAATAAGACATAAGTGGGGCAGTATATAGAGAGAGAGATAATCCATTTGGTAAATGTGTGTGTCCATTAAAAGGCCATCAAGTAGTCGCTGCATGCTGGACATGCTTCATTCTGCAGCCATGTGGACAACAAACAGCAGCTGGCCGATGAGCCGGCACCGACTGAAGCTAACGGTGTGGCTGCAGGAGAGCGAGGTGTCGGTCAGTCGGTCTTTGTTTCAGACTGAAACTTCTCAACTGCAGCTGTAACTCTTACTTTCATCAACAAGTATATCACTATGGATTTATCTGCTGATGCTTCTACTCGTCTGTGCAAATTCGCATCCACCAGGGACAGAGTGAGAGCTCAGTGATGTATGCTGCTAAACTGACATCAGTCAGAGTAACGTAAACTAGTGTGTGGTTAAATGAATGGGTTCTCTGGGGATGAAGCAGATTTCTGAATAAATGCTCCACACTACGGTCTGATACGTATTCAGACACAAACACTCAGGGAAGACAGTCCTTACACACTGTACGAACAAATCGACAAATCTGTAACTTGTGGAACAAACTGATATCAAGTACAGCATTTTTTTTCTTTCGACTCAGTGAACAGCGACATCTCTGGACCCCAGAGGCTGCAAACATGGAGCTGATTGTGACTCCACCAGAGGCAGCGTGGTACGTTTTGCAGAGTCTGTTCTATTTACCGGATACCGGCTGGACACAGACTCAGAAACGCCTCAGAGAGAGTCATCTCGCGACATTACTGTAACGCCCTCATGATGGGCCTCCCAGCCTGCACAGAGAAACCCTTTTCCGATGATCCAGAGGAACACAGCGCCACGCTTTGTTTTCAATCAACCCAAAAGGTCACGTTATCCTGCTGCTCACTGACATCAAGCTCCACTGGCTATCTGTAGCAGCCTGCATTAAACTCAAATTGCTAATGCTGACTACGAAGTAGTCTAAGGTTCTGCACCCACCTGCTTATGCATGTTGTGGAGAAATTGCTGAAGTCAAAGGTCAATGGTGAGGTCAGGAGGGAAGAAAGTGTTCAGGAGCCTCTGATGTCTTATGCTGTATTATTTATTTATTGACGCTTGATCAAGGAGAATTAGAGACACTCTCAAAGTTCATCAGAAGTGCCTGAGTCGGTCTCACATTCTGCCCAACTCATCCTGGTGGATCGACTTTTAACCCCAAGATAACACCACAAATACTACACGCCCAGAATTAGTCACAGAGAATGTCTTTACTCATGGAGGTGTTATTGTCAACATGTTCTAGTCTGGAGACACAGATGTCTGTTTACACAGATTGGAACGTCAACAACAAGCTATCTATTATGTCTATGAAGGCAACAACAGGTCTCTTCGACCCCGGCCACCACAGTGTTGAGATAGACTGGCACCTACTGTTCCCAACCAAAGCCAAACAACTAACACTGCTGAGGCCCACACGTGATCTCGTGTAACCTAAGAATAGAAAATTCCTTAACAATGCAGACATGTTACCTCCAGTGTTGCCAACTCCTCAGCAAAGTTCAAGTAAAGCAGTTACTGGCTGTCTTGAAAGTCGCTAAATAATGCCATCGACTAATTTACATAATTGGCTATGTGCATGTAATTGTGATGGACACTGTAGGAGAGAGGAATAAAGCTGTGAGAGAGACAGGACTCAGGACAAGCCAACCTTTTTCTCCTCTGGTGGAACGTCTAGCTTCACAAACCTCCTGAAGACCTCCAGCTCTTCAGAGAGGACCTCCTCTACAACACTACCAACAACTGGACATGATAAATACAGTGATGATGCATTCATGTACAGACTGAAATCATAAATTCGCGAAACACCAGTGTGTCTGTGAACGCAGCGTTGATGATGTCAGAGTGTCCCGGCAGCACAACAAATACATTCTCTACAAACGCTGCTGTACAAACGACTGTGAGGCGGGATTTAATGACGCTCAGCATTTTACCATTCACTCACTTCACTTCAATCTGACACGCCTTTCTGTGCCAGCCTGTCAATGCAGAAAGACTTTTTTTTTTTATTAAGTAGTGTTCAGAAGCACTCAGATGCAACCTCACTGTGTTATTCATGAAACTCATAAAAAGGCTGTTAGCGCAGTGTGAGGTGAGAAGAAAGCTTTGAAGGCCACGGAGAATGATGTATATTAATGGTGGATGGAAGCGTTAATGACCGACTGTGGCTCTGTCTGCTTTGCTTCCCCATCCATGTAATTACCTCCACACCCCGGACAAAATAATCCAGTAAGGCTTGAGAGCAGAGAAACATCTTTCCTCACTGAACTGAACATTTGGCATAAAACGTGGTGTCAGCTGAGGCCTGAAGATACCAACAATCTCCTCTTTCTTCTCCCCTTGTGAATATTATTCATTCTATTTTGGAAGCACATTGTGTGGCAGTTGATTGAATCTTTCATAACTTATTAAAAACTCATTCTGCTGATCACACCATTTCTCAACACTCTGCGGGCATGGCAGATCACGTTCTGATTGACAGCTCCCACATAAATACTGACAGTGAAGCTAAGCAGCGACCTGCTGTGGATGAGAGAGCAAAAAAAAATCATCATCGGTATATTTACAGTATTTTCACCTCTTTACTTTGCCTGCTCTGATTGAACTGAAGTGCTTATCTACGCTCTGTGCAGAATATTTTCACACCTCACTCTGTCAGTTGAGGATTTATATCAACCAAACCAGAGCTGGAGATTGTTGGAACAGTGAAAAGTGATTTTGGTGAGTTTGATTATGTTTGAAGTGTGTTCTATGTAGGGCTTCCACAAACGATTATTTTGATAGTCGACTAATCACTGATTATTTTTTCGATTAGTCGACTAATCAGATCATGTGTAAATTCACTGTCCCGGAAACAGATGGGCGGGCGGGGCGGGAAAACCTCGCGGACGGAGCCGTGAGCCACCTTCGCCCCCGCGGAGGAAATGCGCCCGGCGGGGGCCGGCCAGCGACGGGGAGAGGTCCCACGAGGGGATCCTCCCGCACCGTGCGGCCGTCCCTGACCCGCCGTGTTGAATCCCCCTGGCAGACTGCGCGAAAGTTGCAGAAAAATCGCGGTGATTGGTTAAAATTGCAACACCGCCCTGAATTCACGGGGATTCACTGAAGTTGCGTTGAAGTTGCAAATCGCAACATCATGAATTCCTGGAGTGTCTGTGTTATGGTATCATTTACGGTACAGTCAGGCCTGACGCCGATTACCACTACTGTCAATGTGTGTGTGTGTGTGTGTGTGTGTGACAGAAAGGCAGTGGAAGCTGCAGCCACAGTTTTGAGAGAAAAGCAAAGTAAAAAACAAAACAAAAAATGATGCGATTTTGTTCGTCGACATAATCGTGACTAATCGACTAATCGTGGCAGCCTTAGTTCTATGCGAGTTAACAGGGCTAATATTTAGCTTAGTTTAGTAAAAGACAGACTTGAATTCAGGTTTATGAGTTTATTTATTACACTAAACACACACACACATTGATTTGAATTTGTCTATTTTTAGATTATGTTGTTACATTGCAGGTGCAGGTGTGAGTGTCTGTGTCGAGGCACCCCCTGACCTCTGTCACCACTGTCCCATAGAATATCCAGTTTGACTGTTTCAAGGTTCCCCAGAACAACTCGGATGGATCAGATCCGGGTCAACTCTGACCCAGAACAGCTTAATGTACTAAAATGTGTTACACCTGTACAAAAGCCGTGTAATAATAACATTTAATTGATTACTTTAGATCACACTTTGTAAACATTTGCAAAACTGTGATATATACTAATGTATAATATATATATTTTGAGTAATATGGTGGTTGGATGCTATTGTCAGGCCCCGACTCCTCAGCCTGAGGGTGGCGATGCTAACCCATAAAAACACACAGGTGCATGTATTATAACACATGAGAGCTCACCAAAAGCCGTGCTGCGGTTTGTCAGTCCTGAGTAGGCGTTGCCACTGGGAGAGGAAGTGGCTGGAGACGACAGGGGACTGTAGGAGGCCGGGTCCGTCTGGTAGCTGTGGCCAGATCCGATACCAAATGGACTGGACTGGGCTTTACTGGCCTGGAGAGCACAGACACTGGTTACATATACGACATCGTCAAGGGCAGTAACTGCACAAGTCAGCTGAAGGTTCAGTGTGATTCACAGCAGGCTTCACAGGTCAGTACACTCACATCACATCAGGTGAATCTAGCTTCCATTTCTTTGCTCACGTGACTTTTTCCTGACCGTGTGAAGGTCGCATGGAATCTGATTTTTACTAATCTGACTGGGCAATCCAAATCAGATACAGGTGTGATTATGTGCGAGTGAATTCAGGCGAATTCTACGTCACACCTCTGCACTGCTGGGAGTCACACAGGGAGAAGCTGGAGGACAGCTGCGATGAGTCAGTGGAGGGACAGTGAAGCGTTAAACCTCATACGTGTTTGCTCTGACTCCACACACACACACACACACACACACACACCTCTGTACAGAAGCAGCATACATTGCCAATCAGTAAAAAATGTCCCTGTCTCCTCGTCCATCTGCTCATCAAATAATAAACAAAGGCGTACACGCTGACTTCACTGGCCTCCATGTTTACTTCTGTGCGGCGGCGTGAATCAGACGTGAGCAGTGTGAACGCAGCCTGTGATGACTTATTCATTCCTCCATGAGACATGACAAAACACCCTGATGACTTTGTGCTCATTCTTCTTGCGTTTATTTAACAGCTCAAGTGTTTTTCCAGAATATTTTTCACCAAAATTGGCTTTTCCAATATTGGGCAACCGTTTGGCAGAATTGCAGGTTGGCCTGTTTTTCTTCCAGGACGCATGACGAGCCTGTGTGATGTTCGCTCCTGACGTCTGCCGTGTTTACATCTGCCGAAAACATCAAATCTTCTTTTCCACTTGTATCATGTGGCTCACGTTACTGTGATGCGTTTAGAGGTGACTGAACAACAAAGAATTCAGTCCAGTGGAATGACCCGACAAGTGCGGCAGTGTGTGTGGGAGACAGATGAGCCTCATGCTCAGAACACACACACACACACACACACACACACACACACACACACACACACACACACACATAAAACATGGCAAACAAGACAAGTCCATCTGTTGAGACGGCAATCACAGCAACCATTGAGATTTTATTACTGATGCAGTGGTGGTGCAGCGATGGTTTGCATGTGTGTGTTACCTGTCCGGAGAACGGGGGCCGATTGCCTGACCACGCCACCTGGCCCGGGTTGAGCTGTCTGGTGATCTGAGCTAGATTCTGATTGGACGAGCCCGATGGCTGGATGTCGTTGACGCCTGGGACGTGGATCACAGAAGAACTGCGGGCAGAAACGCACCAAACAAAAAGAATGACATCGAAAACTCAGGCTTCACATTTCCCCACAGACACACTGCTATATATAGATGCAACATAGTGACATGTGACACAGAACAGGAGAAGGACTCCTGCCACCCTCACACCTAAAACTGTGGCTCACTTATGTCACGTGGACGTGGTTTGGGTATGAAAAGAAAACCGTTGGCGTTACACAACACAACACACTCAGACACCGCTAACCTCTTTAACCGCTGGCACAAGAATCATGTCAAACAGTGCAGAGACTGTCTACAGATGAGAGTGCTGAAAACAAACTCCAGACTCTGGAAAGACTTTTGGCTGTGGCGCACCATGTGACAAACAACATGAAGATGGAAAGAGATGGCTTGTTTGTCAGATTTGAGCAGTGCATGCACTGACACGCATCCCTGACGTGTACCTGAAGCTTTTCCCAGAGTGTCCCTGCTGGAAGGGAGAGTTCTGAGAGTACAGCTGCTGTCCTCCAGCTGTAGAGGAGGGAACCATCATCTTCTTATCTCCAGCTGCACACACACAAACACAGGCACGGAGGTCAGCATGATAGAAACAATAAGAAAGAGGTATCTATGTGGTGTATGCAGATGTTTGTGTGTGTCGTACATCCGGAGATGCTGGTGTACATCTCAGCGAAGCGGGGGTCTCTCTCCTGAGAGAACAGGGCATCCGTCTTGTCGATGTTCTTCCCTGCCTCGTGGACTCCACTGCTGACGCTGGCCACGGGCACCTGAAGGGCGGGGGTGAAGAGAGAACATGAGAAAAAACACGAGCACAAACAATCAATGCATCTGTACACACACGTCCGAAACATGTGTCTCTCAGCTGGGAAGTCCATCCAAATACTGTTGGTGTGAATTCGAGGGTTACCTGGGAAAGATCGTAGGCAGTGAGTCCATCTCTCTGGTGAACCTCCAGCTCTGCCTGCTGCTGCTGCTGGAGCTGCCTGCAAAACACAACACCCATACACAGCATCAGCACCTCAGACTACACAGCGACACACACAGCACGCTGCTGAACTGAAGCTATCTACAGTAAATCAACATTAAGTTAATAATAAGCCAACATTGAATCAATGTTGCTCAACATTGAAATATAACATTGATTTTTCCTCAGGTGTGCACCCTGAAATAATAAAAGTGATTTCAATGATGAAAAATAGATCAAGACAGACAAAACTGTTTTATCACTGAACCAACACTGAAATAACATTCATTAAACCAACATTCAATCTAGAGTTGTCACGATACTAAAATGAGTAACCACGATACTATACCAGACTAAGTATCGCGGTTCCGGGTATTATCGCGATACTGCGGCCTTTTTTTATTATTATTATTTTTATAAACTGCAATGTATTTGTACAAGTTAGTTTGAAACAACGACGTTTGTTTTTTAAGCAAAATTAGTGTTGCCACTGACGAAGACGGCACGGCAGACTCGCTGCTCGGGCCCGGTGCTTCTGCCATGGTGAGTGTGTTGTCTCGTGTCTGGGCGAGACAGAACTTTAGCTTGTTGTTTGTTTTGAAGCGAGTTTCTATCGAAGCGGAGCAGAAACACACGAACAGCCAATCAGCTAACAGACAGGCGGACCCAGCGTGCGGAAACAGCCTATCATATCCCTGGACGTCACCAGTAACAGGCAAACAGCCAATCATTCAGCAGCTGTGTAGTTAGGTTGCGGTTCCACGTTGGTTTGTTTACAAAGGAGTAGCATGCCGTGAGAAGCCGAGAGGAGAGCAGAGGCGGCCGCTATGTAGCGGAGACTGGCACCGGTAGTATAGTAATCCACGGTAGTACCGTCGTGTAAAATTTCTAGTATAGTAGCGACGGTTATGATTTGGCACCATTCAATGTTTCTCTTCTCAACATTGCTTCAATGTTATCTAGCCTTTAACCTCAACCAAAACGATGATTCTGATGGAATGTTGCCATGCTCTCTGGGAGATGTATTTCATTCCAAGAAGAGAAAAACCGAGAGGAAGAGACGGATGAACGTCATGAATGTTGCTGAATATCATTCAAACGTTCACATCAGGTGACTTCAGTTCACCAGGAACAAAAACAGTTCTTGCTGACGTATTACAAACAGAACAGTAGTTATAAACATGGCCTGACCGTTGACTCACTCATTGGACAGTTCTAGTGATGTCATCCTGCATCATCAGCGCTAAGAGGATCCACATGGGGAAAATTTAAACCAAGACAGACAGACAGCACTTTACTGAGCAAGATGTGTTCGAAGAACTCGTCAACAGACAACTATGACCTGAACTGACCTGTCTGTCTGTCTGTAGCTTCTATTTGTGGACTTTCTGCTGACAGTATCTGTTCAGCACTATTGTGTCAGATTTGTCACTAAATCTCAGACAATTTCATACAATTATTCTCATTTGGTTTCTTGGCTTCTACATATAAATGCAGTGTTCAAATAAACCCAGTGACAGCCTCAGCCTGGAGACTTTAGCAGCTGCACATCACAATGTGCTCCAGAGGTGCATTGCAAAGGCTGAGTACTGTAAAGCAATCCAGGCGCCCCTCCACTCAGCTGCGTCCTCCTGTTCCTCCTCAGGGATCTGGAGACATTTCCGGACAAGACAGGAAACCCTCCAGAGTGTTCTGGGTCTGATCCTTCCCAGTCGGATGTGTCTGGAATGCCTCCGCAGGGAGGGAGGCTAACCTGATACCTGAACCAGCTCTGAGCTGCTGGGTGTCTGAGCTCTGCACCCTCGTCTGCCAGAGATGTACAAACAAGTCTAAAGGTATTTACACCTGTCCTGAGCAGCGACACTTGAAATTGGGATGAAATCGCTGACACGACAGAGGGGTGAGATGTAATAAATCGCATAAATATGGATAATGATGCACATTTTCACACTGTCTCACCGCAAAGGCGTACGCATGTTACACTCGGGTGTTCACGTCAATGTGACGGAAGTAGTTGTGCGAATAAAAGAATAAAACACAGAAATAGAGAGAGAGAGAGAGACGCCTACTTTCACACCTCCACACAGCAGGATCGACGCCTACACTGGATGTGTCCTGTAGAAAAAAACTCTGGGAGGTTTGTTTAGTCATACTCAGCCTCTGTTAATACAGCGGTACTGATCCACCTGTCAGCTCGAGCTCTGTTTGTTATCCGTACACAGAACCTGTGTTTCATTTTGAAAAAACCTGGCATGGACTGGAAGTATATTTCTGTGAGAGCTTGGTGAAATGAAACACCCCGCTGCTCTGATAGCTCCGGATCGCTTCACTTCAAGACCGAAACAGTCGACACGAGGAGTCCGAGAGCTCTCACTGCACACTTGTTCAATTTAACGTTCATCACCGTTTGTTTCGTTCAAACGCGCCATGATAAAACACTTCCCCTCTGTTCTCCTTTCCATCATTTCTGCTGATTTATTCTCGCGGAGGAGTCACCTGGACTTAAAGATGATGTATAAAAAATGAATGGAGTGAATAACAGTACATTCAGACTGACCTTTCCTGCAAAGCACACACACACTCCTCACAGTGTTATGAAATCCAACAGGACAACCAAAATCTATGAATTCATGATTCAAACAACAACATCTCAGGCTATTCCTGAAGCACATGAAATATTAAATATTCGCCTAAATACACTTGAGCACAGCACCTTGGAAATAATAGAAGGCAGGGGTCCCCAAACTTTTTTCGGTGCGGGCCACATCAACTTGCCTTTCTGTGATGGGGGGCCGGGGTCAGTCTATAACTGAAATGATATCAGTCCCACCAGGATTTCACGTCCTTTTTTGAAATAGTTGCGGCCTAAAATCCCTGATGTTGCATGAGGTTTTCAAAAGAATTGCGGTTAAAGTTGCGGTGCTTTTTACATTATTGTTGCGATTTTGTTGCAGGAGTCCATGGACCCGGGAAGTGGCGAGGTCCGGGCAGGAGGGCACTGTAAAGATCGTGGCCGGAGCCGTGAGGCACCTTCACACCGAGCATTTCCAAGCCGACCCAGAGCCGGTCTCGGTGCACCACCGCGGAGGAAATGCGCCCGCGGAGGGCAGCGAGCACCGGGGAGAGGTCCCACGAGGGGATCCTCCCGCACCGTGCGGCCGCCCCTGACCCGCCGAGTTGAATCCCCCGGGCAGACTGCATGGAAGTTGATCACGAGCAAAGTCACGTTGGAATATACCATTGTGTGAGGGGATGAAAATTATCTAGTACTGTAAATAGTTCGTAAGTAAGGTAGATTTTAATTAGAATGCCAAGCTTAATCATTAAGTGTGGATATTTTATAATAGGAAAATGCAAGGCCGTTTTTTGGAGACCCCTGATAGAAGGTGAAGTGAGAGGAGAGGAGCACGCAGGCCTCCGTCTCACCACCACATCGCACTAACAGTGTCAGTGTGTCCGATGGGAAGAAAGCAGCGATTTCAACAAACACTGTCACGAGAATAAACACGACATGCCACCGACGTGTGAAAGACAAACAAATGCCACGCAGCTTGTTCCAACTATTGGCGGTAATGTTTCGAGATGTGCCCGCTGAGCGCTCTTTACAAAGATAACGAGGCCGTGGCAGCACAAAGCGCTGCTGTCGCGCCCACGCAGGTGGAGTTACTCTGGAATGATGTTCAGTTCAACGTGACGCCCACACCCTGACACGAGAGAGACGGAACGGGAGGAGTGTGTTCAGAAAGAGAACATCAACCTGGAGAGTGAAATAATATAAATATATTATCGACCAGCTGTTTCTGCTGCTCATTAACGGATGACCCTAATTATGTTGCATGTTTATGAAGTCAGGCAGGTGTCAGGGGTCAAACAGTTCATTGGAGAACATAAATGACTTCATTTGTGTTTATTCATTATTAACTTGAGTGCACAAATTTCTAATTGTAGAGTATAAATAATTGTTTTCACCTGAGGCGCTCTCTGTACATGTTTTATATTATTATATATTATATTTGATTGCAGTAGGCCACTCATGTGACTGCTTTCAATAAATGATGTGGAAAAACAATGAATACTAAATATTGAAGGAAAATGGAATAGCAGGTAAATGATCATGAACATTCTGCCTGACATGAACCGCTTCGTTTGGACATCTGAATGAAGGACAGTGTGTAGTTTTTATTTCAACACTGCAGCACACACAGGCAGAAAAAAAAACGTTTGAAAATGTCATAAAACCTTTTTTCCCCTCGATAAAAAAAGATAATATGCAACACTGTTTCATGCAACTCAGTATTAAATATCCTGTCCGTGTATGAATCAGTCCACATGTACAAAGATGTGACTGACAGGCAGCAGTGAGGGCACTGCAGCACGCTCTGATGGAAATGAGCTCCATGCTCCGGCTGCTCACGGACCGGCACAAGTTTGGCGGTGGCAGCTGGCTGCACAGAAATATAATGGAGGAGAAGGAGCACCGGACTCACCAGCAGCACTATTTACCACCAACACCAAACTTGCTCACTGTATTATTAGGCGACTAAATGGTCCCATTTCTGACTGAGCGAAAGACATTTAACAGGCTGGAAGTGTTGTCTGAGACTGGAATGGAAAAATAAACATTCAAAATCAACTGACCAAACAAAATAGGAAAGAAAACGCTGTAGATAAATCACATTTCTTACTGAAGAGTCTGAAAAATGTCACTGCACAGCACGACATTCGAATTATATTTATCAGAGCAGATGGAGAAGTGTATCACGGTGACTCTATGGAGTCAAATCATGATTATACAATAATAATTCTTCATATTCAACATGAACCAAATGATGAGAAGTGATGATTCAAGTGATGACAAGGTTGCACTGTGATCTCAGCGGGATGTGAACATCACATCGGTCTCTATGACTCCATGTGCTGATGACAGCTGAGAGCAGGAGGACCTGGACTCGCGGTGTCACCGGGTTTAACAGAATCCATCATCAGTGCACACTTACTCTGTGTATGCACGTTGACTAATACAACAGTGACACCACTGCCCCCTACTGCCACGGACGGTCACTGCAGATGTTCAGCTCAGAGTTGTCATCTTATGTGTTCAGGAGATGACCTGGACCTGCCCTGATCTTTAACCTGAGATTTGATTTTGCCACTATTGATTATCTCCTGTCACGCTACAGTAACAAACTGACACACCTCTGGGGTAGTATACTTGTATTTCAGAGCTAAGCAGCAAGAGCAGAGCAGCCAAATTTACTGCCACTGTGACTCCACACCTTCCATTTAACACCTTGTTAACGACACAGGAATCAATAAAAGTATGTAAATAGTATCCCTGATTTGTAAAACTGTCCGGGGACTCACACTGCTTCTTTTTAAAAGTGTGGATAATGTCAATATTATTCCTGACTGCTGAGGCAGCAGAGTGTTGATGCTGGATGCAGAGCCAGGTGAGAAGTGGCAGTCGCTGACATCTCAGGTCAAAACAGAGCAGATGAACTCCGGGATCTAGTGGATTTAGGTTCAAATGTGTCATGAACCAATGACAGCATGGACACCCTGGTACAAAGTTGTATTGTTCAACATCTCAGGTGATCCCCATAAATGCTCATAAAACCTCCCTCAGGAAACCTGTGTCAACAGTCAACGGTTAATCTTATATCGTAACATTCTAACACTTCATTCAAACTTCAGAAACAAAACAACAAAACTCAAAAACAACAAAAACTCACCAAAATCTTGGTTTGTCTTTCCACTGTTCCAACAATTGATTGAAAGAAACCTTTGCCTCACCTGCATCACCCTGTCCAGGTTTGTTTAGTTGTACCTAATGCGTACATACCGTACATCTGTTTGTGCTACACCTTTAGTTAGCGACTTCACATGGCTTTTAATAGGGCTGGACAATGAGCCCAAACGCAGCTCAAAGCTTTGCAAGGACTACTTAAAAACCAAAGAAAGACCAAAGACCGTCATTAACTTTCAGTCAACTGACCAGTCAAGTCATGACAGCATGAGTTATCAGGTTTTACACCAACTTGTGGAGTCCATGCCAGCGAGAGTGCATGCTGACATTAAATAATCCGATAGATTATACCGAGATATTCTAAAATTCATGTACATATTTCAAATATTCAACTTTTCACTACAATTGTTCAGCTGATGGTATCATTTGGAGTGAACACAACAGCTTTCCATTCAAAACAAGTATCTTCACTAGTAATCTCAGACAGTATATGATGACATTATAACAAGGTGACAGGTACATTCTGTGTGGGGGTGAGTATGAAGAACTTACTTGACGTTGGTGTTGGTGCAGATGATGTACTCTATCTCATCAGAGTATGGGTTCTGGAAGGTGAAGCTGCTGGTCCGGATCAGCATCCACTCCCTGTTCTTCATTCGGAAACGATACATTACGGACAGAACCTGACCCTTCAACTTCACCACCTGCAGAGGAGAGAAAACACTGTTTCTAACATGTATTCATTATCCAGCTGGGTCTACTCTGAAAGCTCCATGACCATTTCCAGTGTGTTCACCTGAAAGCGAAACACTGAATTAGTTGTGATCATAGAATGTATAAAACTGATGCACATAGTCACTGATGTCACCATAGGGCAGGGGTGTCAAACTCATTTTGGTCCAGGGGCCGCATACAACTATATATGAGCTGAAGGGGGCCGGAGCACAAAAATCACTGCATAAATTTGAAAGTTGTAATATGACCATGAGAAGACTGTTGATGTGTGGAGTAATTTGGGAGTCATAATACTGTATAACAGTAGAGTTATTGATTAATATTTTTAATAAAAATTCACCAAAATTATAAAAGAGTATATTTTTCCAAATCAGCTGTTGTAGTATGACCACGAGGAGATTGTTCATGTGTGGAGTGATCTTGGAGTCATAATACTGTATAACAGTGGAGTTATTGATTTTTGTTTGCAGCGTCTCTCTTGGAACTGAAATTTGCAGACGCTCCCTGCGCACTCATCGGGCCGCTGGCTGCTCCTATGTGTCCAGCTCAGAGGACGGCTTGTTCTTTTACAAAACAAGTTTTTGGTTCTTGTAGCTCGTAGTATATGCTATTACGATGTGAAACAGGCACCATTTGTGTTTGAATGTTTCGCCTCTTACTTATTGATCCCTGAAGTCCGAATCTGTGAATATCTTTCCAACTTTACCGAACTTGCCGACTCTCGTAGTGGCGTTTAAGATTGTATTCCTTTAGCACAGCCACTTGCTGCATGCACACCAAACCATAGGTTTCCCATTCATCCCCGTGAAAAAATACGAATTAAGAGTCAAGATTGAAACAAAGTGTCCGCTACCTGCTCTTGAAGAACCAAGCCTTCATGAGCGCCCGCTCTAAGCTAAGCGGCACACACAGAAGCGCCGTGCCGCGCAGCGGTGCGTCACGATATTATAATTTTTTTTTATAAAATTATGTTTTATTAACAATGAGCCGTGGGCCGGATGAAAAAGCTAGGCGGGCCGGATGTGGCCCGCGGGCCGCATCTTTGACACCCCTGCCATAGGGAGATATTTCTCGACCATCTGTGAACAGATTTATTTGACTTGTCAGCTTACTGCTGGATTATTGTCTTCATAGTTGTATATTTAGGGATTTATTCGGTAAGTCAACACCAGAAGAACAGTCGTCCCTGAACCAAGAAAAGAGGTTTTACAGCTTCACCTGGCTGAAGGGAGAACATTACATTACATTTTAATAACTATGGTTTCTAAGTTTCAGCTCTATTACATGCTCTGTGTAGCAGAGTTAGTACCAATACTGTGCTCCTGAATGTCCTCGTATTAACCAATCACTCTGCTGGGCTGTCAGAATGAGTAATGAAATCACTGCCCTTCTTCCCAATGTGAAATAGATCCAGGATGACTAAGAAACTTCTGAGGATGATCGCAGACATGGAGAACTTTTCAGTCACACAGACAGCCGGGACCACAGAACAGACAAGGAGAGGGAGGAGGGAGTGTGTTTAGCCATGAATTCAAAATAAAGCTGTTTTGCTGGTAAATAGGTCAATAGGCAGTCTCTGACTACAAAACAGATCAACTAAACTAGATAACCAGAACAAATAAACTAGATAACCAGATCAAATAAACTAGATAACCAGATCATATAAACTAGATAACCAGAACAAATAAACTAGATAACCAGATCATATAAACTAGATAACCAGATCATATAAACTAGATAACCAGAACAAATAAACTAGATAACCAGAACAACTAAACTAGATAACCAGAACAACCAGAACAACTAAACTAGATAACCAGATCAAATAAACTAGATAACCAGAACAACCAGAACAACTAAACTAGATAACCAGATCAAATAAACTAGATAACCAGATCAAATAAACTAGATAACCAGAACAACTAAACTAGATAACCAGATCAAATAAACTAGATAACCAGAACAACCAGAACAACTAAACTAGATAACCAGATCAAATAAACTAGATAACCAGAACAACTAAACTAGATAACCAGAACAACCAGAACAACTAAACTAGATAACCAGATCAAATAAACTAGATAACCAGATTAAATAAACTAGATAACCAGATTAAATAAACTAGATAACCAGATTAAATAAACTAGATAACCAGAACAACTAAACTAGATAACCAGAACAACTAAACTAGATAACCAGATCAAATAAACTAGATAACCAGATTAAATAAACTAGATAACCAGATTAAATAAACTAGATAACCAGAACAACTAAACTAGATAACCAGATCAAATACACTAGATAACCAGAACAACCAGAACAACTAAACTAGATAACCAGATCAAATAAACTAGATAACCAGAACAAATAAACTAGATAACCAGAACAACTAAACTAGATAACCAGATTAAATAAACTAGATAACCAGATTAAATAAACTAGATAACCAGATCAAATAAACTAGATAACCAGATCAAATAAACTAGATAACCAGATCACATAAACTAGATGAGTTGTGAATATTACACACTGTCATGTGACTGTGACTATTGGGGATTGAGAAGGCTAAAGAGCTGACAGGTGCAAAAAGCATATTCTGTGAAGCTCAAAACCAAACTCAAAGATACTTGATGAAGCAGCGTGTCTGCTAAGAGACAGGCTACTAGCAGAATATACTTGAATAACAAAAGTGTTGATGGATGGTCATTTGTGTATGAACTGGATGAGAGACAGAGGTTTCCACAGGGAGCAGAGAAGAAAAGCAGTCCTGGTGTTGGTGAAATTTACCACCAAGCTGCTGAGAGTGACAAGTGTTTATCGAATCAATCAAGAGTTGGTGATCCAGAGTGATTGATAAAAATACAGATATTACACTGATTTCATTTTTGATATGTGGACCAGCATGTTTATTGTTGGTTAATGTGCTCTCTGCAAACTACTGTGTGTACTCAGCAAAAGAATTTAAAGGACCACCACCTTGCAACAGCACTAAGTGAATGGTGTGGTTTTCTAGTTTAACGGTGAACAACATCATGCCGAGTCGATCTGTGTCACTTTCAAAAGTTTAACTTTTATGCACATTATACCAATAATTTAAGCATATCAACCTAATAGTAATAAGAACAAAATGTGGATGATACATATTTAATTTAATTTGTTAATGAATCTGAATCATTATTATTTCATATTCAGGTTGTACGTATAGATTGTGAATATTAATTAATGTTTCCGCCTTTGCAGCCAACAGACTGATAACAGGTGAAATATTTGGATGCAGTTATTTTAAATATTTTGTGACTCTAATTAGAAAGGATGTGATCCTGAAGCCACTTCTTTTTTATTTTCGTACTAAATGAATATCTGCACTTATTTTCAGCCTCAGCCTTACTTTTCAAAATGGAAATTATTTATTATCTTCCAGTCAGGCTATTGTGTTCTTTACATTTCACTTTTAACTGCTGCTGTGCTTCTACCTTATCTCATCTCATAACTTCATGCTTCTGATTCTATCTCACAACGTAGCGATTAACAAGCTGTGAGGCTCAGTGTTAACAGAGACTTCATGAGACCGGTTATTATCCCGGATCACCAGTGTTCAGTGAAGCTGGTGACCCCAAAAGTGTGAAACCAGAAACCAGAACCATTCATGTGCCTGTTTGTATGTTCATAGAGATGAATCCACACAGGTCCTCCAGGTCATCAGCCTGAGATGACCAAGCGTTCCTGTCGTGGTTTGTACACTATGTAACAATCTCCCACTGGGGAGCAGATCAGCCAGGGGAGGCTCACATCGGAATTTGTCTCGCTGCGAGTTATCTCAAAGTTCATTAATTCATTTGCTTCCTGATTAAATGAAAATGCAGTTTCTAGACGAGTATAGGAATATGTCTGACTATACTCTCGTCTTACCTGTTGGAAACTTTCTCTCAAGTGACTCTGGTCCTCAGGATGGCAGAACTCCAGAATATCTTTCCCCAGCAGGTCCTGCAGGACAACACGGCAGTCAGTTGTGAAATAAAGAGTTCATTGAAGAAATAAACACATTTCACATTGCAGGTTGCACCCTACTGTCTTCTGTTAACTTAACTATTAGTCAGCAGCAGATCTTTAAAATGTAGTAAGCAGTAGTAGTAGTACCATTGTAGTAATGGTGGTAGTACTTGTAGTAGTAGTTGTAAAAGGTACACACTAAACAATTTCCAAATTAAAGATGCTACTGGAGCCTCAGACTAATATTGCTAACAGATGAAGCTGAATTGTTTTGTCATTTTGTGGTAAATGAACCGCCGTGACTCCCAACTCTCTTTCTGTTTTCTGTTTCCATCTCATTCTGAAATGAGACGAACCGTCTCTCCGAGATATGAAACGCAGGTTTCGCTGAAGTGAGAAAATGAGTCAAACGCCGAGTGCAGACCTTAAAGGTGAGAGGCAACTGCGAGTGTTGTAACACGAGTGATATCACAAATGAAATGCCAGCTATCTCATTTGAAAAACAAAGATAAATCTGTGTCAGTGAAAAACAATCTGCAGGAAAACAACGAGTGAAGTTTGCTCTTTCCAAACGGGGACGTTGTTTGTTATGAATGATAATGCGAGATGAAAAAATAATTCTTTGACTCAGTTTGTTCTCGTTGAGTAATGAGCGAGTCGCTCCGGCCACAGGAATGTGTTTGACATACCAGAGCACGCAACCAATGTTTTTCATCCCGCTCTGCTTATTTCCACTGTCAACACAGTAACTCAGTGCATCGCTGATAATGCAAAGTATTTCTAAGTCATGCGATTTGCTCCTCATGTGGAACATGGGGAGTTCATCTGAGAGCATCGCGTGACTGGGTAATTGTAACAGAGCTTCAGTGAATGAACTTAAGGTCAGTGTCAAAGTGCTTTGTTTCACATATGAAGCCTCTGAAAACACACAGAGGAGCCTGCTACTTTTATTATATATTTGAATTGAATATATTTTGGAACAGATCACTTATTTCATTATGAGAGGATTACCATCATGTTCAAGGAACAACAAGGTTGGTCAGGTAAGAAACGTCGAGCAGAAGTCCAGGTGCCCGTACCCTGTTAGTTTACATGGTAAATTAAACATTATTCATATTCCATCCTTTGATTACTTCTTCTTTCATTTGATCGCTGCTGAGTCACCGAAAGGTTTCGCAAGCCAGGAAGGGGAGAGGATCACGCCCTCGAGCAACTGGAAGGCTTTTAATTTGAAACAATTGTTCAGGAGGTTGAGTTTCGCCGATGACAGAAGCAACCCAACAAATGTCTTTTTTAAGTTTTAAAGAGGGTGGAATTAATTAGCGAATATTTGTGTTTAAAGAAAACAGTTTATTCTGAATCCATCAGGACAACAAGTAAACATGGGAAAGTGTTGAGTTTGGATCAATAGCAAACTTAAACAGGAGCAGATCAGAAAACATCAAACTGAAATCTGATGGAATATTCATGAAAACGAGGAACATTAGGAGTAAATAATAAACTCTGGGCATGTTTCAAATCATGTCCAGCATATTCCACTTTAAAGCAGAAATATTCATCACAAGCTCAACAAGGAAAGTTCTCCGTCATGAACTACGCACAGATGTTTGTCGCATGAAACCTAAAAACAGATAACACTACCGTCTCTGTTATCAATCATGAAACGAACCTGAGGCTGATAACCGATGACGTTGATGCAGCGTGGGTCGACGAAAGTGATGACGCCGTCGGAGTTGTGACGCGACAGAAACTCTGTGGGCACTGACAGGCCGTTCATATCCATGGAGACGGGAGAGCTGGTCACCTGAGAGACGGCACACACACACACACATTGAGAACAGGGTTCAGCCAGTGGGACTAAGACATTTAAGGAGAGAAAGAGCCGGAGCACAAATAATACTAAGACTGGCATCACAACTATCCATGCTCAACCAAACACAGTGGCATGGTGTCGACAACTCACTGACGCTGCATGTTGTAGTTCAGTTAGAGTTTTAGTTTAGTTTCAGTGGACTGGCAGACGTTGAGATTAAACACAAAACATTTGTGATGAATTATTGGTGGACAGTGCAGAATTCATCATAGACTTTTGCTGCAGTTTTATAATAGTGTTTACCCGTCAAGTATGAGGGAAGGAAATGAAAATGAGATTGAACAGAACAGAAAATAATGTCCTGATGAAATAAATAAATGAAAATACCAAAAAATAAATGAGCAACTCAAAGAGACGGTAATTGATTGAATGAATATGAATAATAACAAGATAGAGTGAAAAAGGTCAAATTGAATTCACCTCAGTTTGAACTGATTCCAAAAGTTTTCCTCCACTTCTTCATTTGTGTTCAGACAAAAAGTAAATCTACCTAAAATCCATTTCACCTGTTCCATTCTGAAGAATCTAGTTCGGCATTATAGACTCTGGTTGGTGACTGGGGTTGCAGTATTCTCAAAGTTGGAAACTTTTGATGGGAATTACCAGGAATTAACGAGAATTTATGGGAATAAACAGGAATAAACTGGAGATTTACAACATTGTCACATGTCAGTCAGTCAGTCACATGCACATAGCACACTGCTTACTGCAGGGCTTTTGAGGCCATGCCCCCTACCTGCACAGGTGATTTCTGTACCTGGACCACACTGTAGAGCCCAGAGCACACAGAGACTATTGAAGACACACATTTGAGCTTGTTGACTACATAATATTGTTCAATAAAATAATTCAAACTTGATAAAGTTCTACTTACAAATAAATCTGTTCAATTATTTTACATTGATGTTCACATGGAGTTTCTGATTTGGAACATTCCCAAAATTCCTGAGCTTAACTTTCCAGGGAAAGTTTCCAGAAAGTGTCTGGAAATTTTCTTTGCTGGAAAGTATCTTTCCAGCCCTTTGCAACCCTTATTAGTGACGTACTGTGAGTTGGGTGGGTTGAGCTTCTTGTGTCAGTTCAACATTTGAGAAGAGAAATCTGCAGAACAGAATCTGGATTCATATTTGATCACGGCTGCCTAGTCTGAGCACTGAGAATGACTGAATGAGATATCCACGCCCTAAAGCATATCCCACTTCATCATCTATTGTACTCTGAATTGAAACCTCATTTACAAAGACCATGAACCAATGAGAAACTGTGAACTGAGTTCATAAATAATCAAGAATTATTTCGCCCTGGGATTATTGAAGTATTTCTGATTCTGATTAAATCAAGTGAGAAATACAGTCATTTTTACATAAGACTCAATACAATTGGACTTTTTACAGCCGGTAATTGAAGCTGGTCATTAGTAAGAATAAAACATTTTTCGCAATGGCTTCACTTTTCAGAGCTGCAGCTCCGTCCACTAACATATCCCGTCAGTGGTTCGGACACTTTTCTTCAAAATATGAATTTACAGCTGGTCCAGTTTTCTCCTCCTTGAAGCACAGACTCCGATGGAAGCAGCATATTTAGTCATAATGTGCTGAAAGTGGACGATACTGAAGGAGCTTTCAAAAGCTTCTATGGACATTTTGATATTAATAATTCTAAAAGCTTTTGTGTTTCATGCTGGAAAAATGGTTCAAATAACTGTCAGCACGCACCTGCAGTCTTCCGATGGCCACTAAGCAGTATTTTCCAGTCTGACCTGCCTCTGTGTCTTCGTCTGGTATAGTCATACCTGAGGAGAAGAATGACGGAGAGAGAGGTGTGTGAAACATGAGTGCCATTTAACAGACATTTCTCACAAAGTGTAACCACTTATTTTTCCATTTGCTACTTGAACTTTGCAGCAGTGAGAGGTAATCTACTGGCTGACACAGCCGCTGCTCCTCTACCATGATTTACGAGTTATGTTTTTACCATTAGGCCTCTGCCCCGCAAGATAGATTTCATCCACAATACCAGACTCGTTCAAACGAATATTCAAACTCGCTCCTTGCTGTCAAATAATACAAATAATTCAGCCAAAGAGGAGGAGAGACAGAAAGACCCAGACAGACAAATCAATTCCATGTAGATGGCACCTCTCCCATCAAACATGGCGTGTCTCTGAGAGTTTCAGTCACAGCAGCAGTGCCGCCGTGCATCAAATCAATCAGAAATCGTGCTCGTGCTGTTTTTCAGCGACTGAAGCTGGGCGAGGCAGCTTCTGGCTTTACTTTACGTTCAATATAAATCACATTTCTCACACGATCATGCTGAAATATGAGTGCTTTTATTAAGCCAAGGAAAAAAGATCATGGAAAATGTTTTACATTTGAACTAAAAAACATTGATAAGTGGTTTTAATTAGACATGTTCCTCTGCCTGTCCCAACAACACAAACTTTGCATGACACACTTTGATGTGAGAGAGAGAACTCACGGCAACATGTCTGCAAGAGACATCTTCAACCACCTCTATTCAAAAGTGAGACAAGGTTGAGACCACTGATATGTAAGGTCAGCACAATGCTGTTAAGAGAAGAGTATTAGTAATAGGGTCCCATGAAAACTTTCCAGGGGAATTAACAGGGATTTATGGGAATAAACAAGAATAAACTGGGGATTTACAAAATTGAAGGTTGGCACCTAACAGGGAACTTAAATATAACAATAATAATAATAATGAATAATCTTGATTAAAACACAGGTACGCTTGAATATGTTTTTTCTTTCAAATGTTTTTTAAATTGTTTTATTTTGCATGTCTGCTTATGACAAAACAAATGTTTATGTTTTGATATGATACAGTTTGTTTAAATTATCCACAATTCACAGTTAACTCCCATTAATTTCCATAATTCCAATTTGGAATATTTCCAAAATTCCCAAGCTTTACTTCCCATGGAAAGTTTCTGATAAGTTTTTTTGAAATTTCCCGGAAACTTTTTCGCCCCTTTGCAAGCCTAACTAGTAATAATATTGATCATCTATAGAAAGAGCTGCACATGATCGAGGTAGAAGATATATTCTATATTATGCATGCGGGTGATGCAATGCACATTTCTGTCACCGCTTTCATGAGAAAAAGAAGAAGAGGAGAGCCACACACCTCACCGCCTCACACCGTGCCAGCTGGACATAAACCTCCCCATAAAAGATATAAAAGAAAACTACAGCGGTTGGGAATCCAAATAGCAGTTAAGTTATGGAAACACTGTGGCTGCAAGCCATCCAGCACCACAGTGAGTTCGCTCATGTGTGGCGGCACTTAAAAACATTTGCTTTATCCACACAGCGCCCTGACCACACCCCCTAACTATGACCAGACACTGAGTGTATGCATCGGTTCAGGTGAAACTTGGAACTTTTGGATGTTTTTTTTCCACCATGAAACTTGCACAGAGCTGAAGTGTCAGAGGAAAAGGAGATCGGAGCGCAGCATGAATTTAAATCAGTTGAATACAAAACAAATTCAGCCGTAATCCGTTCAGGTCTGGTGAGGCCGCCGCTCTTCAATCTCTTCAATCTGGTGGAGTTCAGCAGTGAGCGAGGTTCTCCTCTAATGAACAGTGTAATATCAGTGACACATACGTGCACATTTTACTGTGACAGCTGTTGGGGCGCACGTATAATGTTTAACCTTGTTTCCAAACACACAGAGCAATGTGGAGCTTGTTTGACTTGGACTGTTAGATAATCACATTTGAGGGATCTTTGCAAAAAAAGTGTGTTTTTATAAACAAAGAATATCAGTATCGGTATCAGATCGGCAAAAAACCTGACTCTAAATAAAGTTTCCTGCAACCCGGCCAATGTTTTATGAGGAAGGAAAAGCAGTTAGTGTGTTTGTCAGGCCTCAGGTGAGTAACACTGAGTGTAAACAGAACTTTCCACAGGGCACTATTAAATAGGGTTAGATGTCGATTCAGACTCAACGCTCCCTGTGGCTGCCTTTCAAAGTAAAAGCCATTCACTGAAAAGTTTCATTTGAAAGTAGCTTGACAGTTAAAGACAGAGTTCAGGTGGGGTTAAGAAGCACGGGCTGAGCATAGATCCACTGTTTTTGGAGTCATGCTAGAGATCTCACAATCTGCTGCACTGATTCTCTTCTTATATATCTATAACTACAAACTCAGATTATGAAACAGTTTTACGATGACCTTCAAAAACGTATATATACATATATATTTATGTGTATAATTGCTGGGAAACATCCAGTCCATCCAAAGATGACAGGGAAGAGTCTATAAAAAGCAGACGTGTTATTTTGTCCAAATTCTTGACCAGTTAAAAGATTAAAAACAAAAACCATGACTCCGTCCTCCTCTGTGGTCACATTCCTCTCTCCTAACACACTTCAGTCAGCACAAGCGCTCAATGTGCAACGTATTTGTGTCTGCGGCGCGTGTCTCTGTTATCCATCTGTTATTTATGAGTGCTATCCTCGCCTGATAACCGTTTGCCAGCAGTATTGTGTCCACAACATTCCAGGGGAGTATTTTTAGTGCGAGGAAGTGAACTATGTGCCGGTAAACTCAAAGCACATATGGTCTATGTCTGTGTGTGTGTGTGTGTGTGTGTTTGTGAGTTATACCTAGAAATATTCCACATGACCTTAAAGTTCTTTGTGGGGAATTAGTCGTGTTTTACTTGATGTTGTACAGTTCCATCACCTCACTTCACCTTCTAGACATCAGATTTGGTGCATTCCAATCCCCCGTCTGTGTAAACACCGCACAGTGTGTGTTGAAGTCACCGAGTGCATCTGAGGACTGGTGTATTGTCAGAACTGGTGCTGAGGCTGAGATGTACATTCAGTTAGCATACAGTGCTCAGAGAGGCACCGATGACCCATGAATCCTCATGTAATCATGTTGCATATTAAACTGGGCCTATGTTTTATGGTATTCTATACAACAATTAGGTCCGACCAAGCAATCTGATTGGTCAACTAGACGTTTAGAATGTGCTCAAATCAGCATGACAGCACACCTGACTCATCACTAAAAATATTATATCTCCACATTGTCACATCCTGAGAATATAGAACATGTAAACAAATATGAAAAGTCCACTGGAAGTCAACTTTAATAAATACATCTGAATTTATAATTTCAGCTTTCTTTAATGAGCTGTTATGAGGTGTTAGACCACCTCGTTAATACAGGTGTGTTCCTCGTTAATTCAGGTGTGTACCTAGTTAATACAGGTGTGTACCTCGTTAATACAGGTGTGTTCCTCGTTAATTCAGGTGTGTACCTAGTTAATACAGGTGTGTACATCGTTAATACAGGCGCTCCTCGTTAATACAGGTGTGCTCCTCGTCAATACAGGTGTGCACCTCGTCAATACAGGTGTGCACCTCGTCAATACAGGTGTGTACCTCTTTAATACAGGTGTGCACCTCGTTTGTGTGCAGTTCACAGATTAAAGAGCCAAATGTGTCCATGGAAAAAATCTTTCAGCAGATTTCTTAGTCACTACAAGACTGAACTAGCAAAGCAGTTTAGTGTTTCTATGTGCACTATTTATTCAGTTTGGGAAACTCCACAATCTCCTTAAGCTTTGACGGGACTAGAAACCGTCTCCGTTTCTAGGTCGTTACTAAGGTGTGGGCTACTTGCTGGAGTAGTGAACTGTGTTCCATTACATATAGGAGTCTACTGCTGTGACTGATTGTTTTGCAGGTATTAGTCAGACCCCGTGTATCTCCATAGAAACGAAGATCAGAACAGAAACAGTGAGCAAAGAATTTTTTATTTTGAGAGCAAATTGCCCCAAAACATGAATATATTTCGATTATACATTTTATTTAAGTTGGTAATTGTTGTATAACCGCAATATTACACTCAAGGGTGAGCTTTAACGTATTATTAGGTGATGATCCCGTTTGTTTATGTAGGTCACATAGAAGCTGTTTCATAACCAGTTCAAATCTCCTTTATTTTGGACGAATCACACAGGAAGGCTTCGGTTCCGATTTGGAGAACAGTCAGTACCTCCAAACCAACAATGTGTCAGTCTGTCTCAATGCTTCCTGACCATCCATCAGCCGTTTATCCCATCTGAAGATATAAATCTTCAAAGATAAACAGACTGAATTAAAATAAGGCTCAGTTATTTCCTAAAACATTTGGTGACTGTATTTTTGTCAGTGGCATCATTGTGTGGAGGGATGAGTTCACATTTGGAGCCCCGTCGAGTTATTTCCAGCACCAGGACGTGTGATCCCAATTAATATACGCACTATACGTATATTTTTGTTACTGGAAACATCATTAAGAAGCTGACCCTCATTTATAATGATGTCGAGTACCATGTTACCCTGGCTCTAATTAAACTACAGTGTGCGTGTTCATGCTAATGAAGGAACATGCTGCCCGGTGCTACAGTGTAGCTCACTGATGTGTTTTTAATGGAGCTCTGTTGCACAGTGGAATAAGATACATCAGGTTTTGGATACACGCACAATACTTACAGATACGTTCATTGAATCGTTTGAATAAAGAATATCACCTGACATATGCTTTAAATATAGATCTTGAAGGACAGCGATCCCAAACGTGGATTTGTTGTAGCCAAATTGACCAGCGGGGAGAGTGTATTAGCAGTAAAGCAGTAAATTAAATTAACTTTCTTTGTCTGGGTAGCAGAGTTTGGATTTCTGTGTGCAGGTCAGTGAGACGAGAGACCAATTATCAGAGATCTCTGAGAAATGTCTTCTGATATTTTTTATCACAGTGAAATAACAATCGTGTATCCTGGCTGACCACATCTGCTGGAGCTAACCGCAAACCTTTTGCAGCCAAGTTTCAAATCAACAGGGAGTGTTTCATTGTCCAAAGATAGATTTCAGAACTAATTTCAGGGTGTGGATTGGAAAACATTGTGCGAGCTGTAATTTTCCCAAAAATCCACTACGCGTTAGTAAATGTGACGAGCGCTGCCCCGCAGCTCCATTTTAGGACATAGAGTGATATTTAGAGACAGTGGATCAATCAGAGGCAAAATGTGAGCTGTATGACTCCACAACCAGAGCGGACAGGTGGGAGCAGAGAGGAGAGTTCCTGGCAGGAGAGGCGTACGCCTGTTGTTACAGCAAACATCCAAACTGTCAGTTGGGGAAATTCATCAACGGAAAAGACAGGCTGCAAAAACACTCCACAGCCAAAAAGACAAAGATGTGAAATGTTTGCTTTGCTCTGCCGCTCCGCTCACCACACACCCTGGATAGAGCCCAGAACCATGCGGGATTTGCGGTTGAATCCAGGTCCAGGTCCACAGCTGTGCAGCTGCTTCAGGTTAGACCGGGCCACACTCTGCTCTGAGCAGGGGGACTCGAGCGGTGAGGTGACGTTTGGGTTTAAAAGCAGTGATCGAGACAAGAACATGGAGAGTGTGTGTGTTTGTTTACCTGCAGGGGGCCACGCTTTGATGTAGCCAGTGCAATGCACCACAGAGTACTGAGCCTCTCCTTCTTTTGACGGTCCAAGGCCATTCCTGTCCATCACACACACACACACACAAAGAGCAGCATGTCAGGAACTCAGACACAGCTGTGGTAGGTCTCAGCAACAATACAGGCCCTCTTAGACTGTATATTAAGGCAGTAATGCTAAGCTGTTATCTCTGATTATCTGACTATGCCTCAAAAATACATCTGTATATGGATTAAAATGTCTGTTTCACCAATAAACTCTGCAGGGCATTGTTCTGGTCTATTCTTTGCACTGGACCAGAAGCATTTTCCTGCCAAGCTTTGTTACATTTTTTCCTCTTTTGTCTATTATACGTTTTATTTTGAAAACCGACTATTCCCTCTCTATGTCTGACTTCCACCCGGCTCGACCTCGACTCGCTGTGGCTCTTCTGGTGGAATCACGAGCATTGTCTAAAAGCGGCGTCCAGTGGAATTTACAAGCCTTTGTCTGCGAGTCTGAACAGAGAAACTGAAAGCAGGAGATGAGAAGAGTTTCTCTAAATATGGGCTGTATATAATGGGAGCAGGTCCAGATGATTGTAATGATGGTCTGAGGTTTCTATGACAATAAATGAGAGAGCTTCTGACAAACAGGCTCCATTGTTTATTTAAAAAGACTAAAGTCTGTTTGAAGTTTTGATGAAAGAAAGAGGAAGCTTTGTCGTGGCGTGTGGAGAAAAACTGCACACGTGTTTTTTTGTGTATGTCGTGAGTATGGTCCATGATGAGCCTATTTAAATATGACAAAGATGCTTGCATAATATTTGACATCTGGTACGTGAGACGAAGCTTTGGCACCGCTGGAGAACTGTTCTGATTACAATCATAGCATGTGATGGATTTTACAACTTGTTTTGTCCATTTCAGACAGCCACAGCCAAATATAGCACTATCATGTGCTGTGCATATGTGCTCACATCAACTATGTGAAACATTTTACTGGATATTCTGACATTTCCATCCACTGATGACTGCTGGGGTTCACCATAAGTTCACGTTTCCTTCTTATAGGAGTGATCTGACAGCTGAGGGATCAGACCAGCTCCTTCGGTTTGTGATGATCATTTAGATTTAAACTGGAGGTACGGCAGCGTTCACATGAACCTCCTCCGCTCCGTCTCTCTTTAGAATAACAATCATTTTTAGGGACTGATAGCAGGTGGACGGTTTATCGAAACTGAATTTAAGATGCAGCTCGTGTGCATGTGTGTCTGTCCAGTCTTAAATATGAAATAAACATTGTGTTGGCTTGGCGCCTATTCAATTATTAAAAGTTTCAGATGTACATTACGACAGAAGTCTATGAGGATATGAGACGAGACACCTATGGCTAACCTCTATTTAAACCCCTTCCTGACAGGCGAGCATGACCTAACATGTATTATGTCTTCTAGTTTCATATGAGCTCCCTTTAGCCTCCGGGAGACAGTAATGTCAGACAGTGTATGATATTATGACAGCACTGGTTATCATGCTTTACATAGGAAACGGCTACAAGCTCTTTATTTTTCAGTACGTCTCCTTTAAAATGATTATTATCATTACATTTAATTCATGTTTTGAACTGCTGACTGTTAACACAGACTGGAACACTCTATTGCAGGGGGCCCCAAACTTTTTTCGGTGCGGGCCACATCAACTTGCCTTTCTGTGATGGGGGGCCGGGGTCAGTCTATAACTGAAATGATATCAGTCCCACCAGGATTTCACGGGACTTTTTTGAAATAGTTGCGGCCTAAAATCCCTGATGTTGCATCAGGTTTTCAAAAAAATTGAAAGTTGTGGTGCTTTTTACATTTTTGTTACGATTTTGTTGCGGGAGGGCGCAGCGAGCACTAAGTCCACGGCCCCGGAAAGCGACGAGGTCCAGGCAGGAGGGCGCTGTAAAGCTTGCGGTCGGAGCCGTGAGCCACCTTCGCCCCCGAGCCTTTCCAAGCCGATCCAGAGCCGTTCGCGGCGCACCGCCGTGGAGGACATGCGCCCGCGAAGGCCAGCCAGCGCCGGGGAGAGGTCCCACGAGGGGATCACGAGCAAAGTCACTTCGGAATATACCATTGTGTGAGGGGATGAAAATTAGCTAGTACTGTAAATAGTTCGTAAATAAGGTAGATTTTAATTAGAATGCCAAGCTTAATAATTAGGTGTGGATATTGTATAATAGGAAAATGCAATTTTGAAAAATAGGCCATGTTTAGAGGGATTGTTTGGGATCGTTAAGTGGGCCACTCCAATTGTTTAGTCGGGCCGGATGTGGCCCGTGGGCCGTAGTTTGGAGACCCCTGCTCTATTGAATAGTGACCGGAACGTGTCACTGCTTTAATGTTTGGGGATGTAAGGGATTCACAGTGGATCACAATGATGTTCAGAAGAAGTTCCTGTACCTGTATCTCTTCCTCATGTTAGACAGACGGTTTAGGGAGATGTGATCCAGAGGAGCACTACCGCACCTGCACACAAACACAAGACAAAGACAGCAGCATACATTACACTCCAGTGGTACGTGACACCAACAACATGCACTGTAGGAGGCAGGACACATTCATGTGCTAATGAAACATTATCCACCACCGCACCCATCATCCCATCTGTATTGAAATGACCAAACGATAAAGCTGCTTCTTCAAACACTTTAGCTTGTCTCTTTGGTTCAGCATCTCAATGATGTATTTCACTGCTTCAATACAATTCATCACATTCCCATCAAATCCGAGCCACGCTCTGCAGTGTAGAGGTTTGCTGCTGTTCATGTTCTCTGAAACAAACCAACGTGTCAAACTAATTTGATATATTTTCATTAACACAGATGCTCTCTGCGGTGTCATTCTTTAGTTGATTCATACGGCACACACTGAAAACAAAAACTGGATGAGTGAGGATATCCTGTGACAGAGTTTTGGTAGATGTTTAAAATGAAAATGTCATAAGCTGGAAAAATGTGCATTAAAAACATATTTGGAGCATGAACAGGCTGAATATGGACAAAAGCTTGGTAACAGCTTGGTAACAGCTGTCGACCACGCCGCCCACACGACTACCAAAGCTTAGAAAAAAACAGACGGGCTCAAGTGTCTCATTGAAGCTCAGGTGACTGATTTAAATCTGAAACTGCTACTGAGTGTGAATATAATGTTCACTCATAATAAGTGTCTGTCTTTGTATTAAAGGTTAAATGATTTTCCTTTAATAAGATAAGATGAGATGTAGTTTATTAATCCCCGAATCGAAATTGTTGGGGGGTGCAGGTAGGGAAAGAAGAGAAACATGTGACAACCCAGGCAGTATGACTAAATGGCAGAGAGATTACGATACGTGGAGTCAGCCTTGCCAAATTGATATGATGTTCTTTTTGTTCATGATGAGCTGTTGTTTACACAGCTGTGTGTCCTTGGAGTGTCCAGTGCGATGGAGCATGGACAAAACAAAGTAAACTGCAATGAAAGACCTCTGGGAGAAGAGAATAGCAGGGACAGTAAATGCAAGAAATCATTTAATTTTAGGGATTCAGGAAATCAGACAATTTAGTCTAAAACCTAATCCTGCCTGTCCCCCCAACTCGAAATTCCGTTGCAGGGCCGAGAGACCCCTAGTCACTTCCTCCAGACGCGCAACACTGATTGCGGCCTGGGTGAAAACGTTTCTAGCCAGTTCATGATGGTATCCAAGCGTCGGGGGGTATCCACAGATTGATCACAGATCTGGTTGAGCCTCTTCCGAGTCTCCCCAGACCGGACTGCGGTGTCAATTAACAGTTCCTCAATCTGTGTCACCTTCTGATGTAGCCCTTTCACCTGGTCAGCAACGGCTTCGCAATGGCGCGTGATGACAGCCTACAGCTTCGGGGATTCCTTATTGGCTGCCAGCTTAATTAGCTACTGGTACATATATTTATTTTGAGTCTAGCAGAACAAACAGCACGCATGACTGAGGGGTACTATCGGCATGGCAAACAGCACTAGGGGTACAGGAGACAGAATAGGTTGGGAATCACTGTTCCACGACACCCTGTTGTATAACCCTACATCCTTTATGCCACAAAAAGACTTTTATTTATGGTGGAGTGCGGAGGATGAGCTGAGGAGTCTCACAGCGCGAGGAAAGAAGCTGCTCTGTAGTTTGGTTGTATGGCAGCAAATACTGTAAAGTTCGGGGCCGGAGACGTGAGCCACCTTCGCCCCCTGAGCCTTTCCAAGCCGACCCAGAGCCGGTCGAGGCCAGCCAGCGCTGGGGAGAGGTCCCACGAGGGGATCCTCCCGCACTGTGCGGCCGTCCCTGACCCGCCGAGTTGAATCCCTGGGCAGACTGCGCGGAAGTTGATCAAATGCAATTTTGAAAAATAGATTTAAATTAAATTTAGAGGGATTGTTTGGGATTGTTAAGTGTGGCCCACGGGCCGTAGTTTAGAGACCCCTGGTCTAGTGTCATGAGATAACTGAGTTGGTGCTGTATAAATAAAATTGAACTGAGGTGATTCAAATAATCTTCACATTGCGTATGTTTATAAAGTAGCAGTAACCAAGTAATATGTGATACTGTGTAAATGTCTGGCCGTGGCTGCAGGTCCCTTTTGTTCTATAGTCAAGAAGAGGCCATTATCACCTCGGCTCAGTGTGCAGAGCTCTGCAGGCAGCGATTGCCTCCAGTTGAACGGTACAGTCAGCGGGTGTTTTTTTGGAAAGGCCAGCTTTGAGACTGAACATTACATAAGGCCGCCTGGATCTAATAATCGCTTCCATGAAATGTTAGCCTGCAGATCATGCTGCGTTCCTCTCAGCCATGTTTATGTATGTGTCACAGAAGGAGCTGCGTTTCAACTGTTTGCTCGCAGTCTCTCCGAGTGTCCCGGCAGCATGTTTGAATTATGCAGAGCCTGGAATAGCAACAGAACAGAAGAACATGCCGGTCCAACAAATTTCTCATAACACAACACATTACGGCTCTCGTGCAGAGAGACTCGCAGACCTTAGTAACAAATTTCAGACAGAGCAAGGCGAAAGCAGCCTCTGGTGATTCAACACAACCACTGCAAGCCAGGAAAAAACGGAAAAGGTGCGTTACTTTTTTTTAAATAAACAGGAGCTCTTCCAAACCCTTGAAGCAGTCAGAGCTGCTTTGATGTAGTTTGTGACCAATGAGTAATGAGGCCTGTAGGGCAAACGGGGTGATATTCTGACACAGAGCACATGGAAAGGGACAAATGTAGCAAGAAAGTGGGTTTGTAAAGGGTCAGAAGCCATCCAGTCCAACAGGCAGTAATAATTATTATAATATAGATGAAAAGCCTGTTAAGTCTAATTATCTATGAAGTGTGGAAACATCAGTCATTTCAGTAACAGAAATATTAATGCTGTCACGTCAGGATAGAGCAGTTTGAGGTTCATGCCGTGTGAAATAGGTTACGGGTCCATGAGCAGCTGAATTTAAAGAGCCGGTATGCGTCATATACTGAACTATTCAATATCACAGCTGTCTATGTTTTAAGAAGAATGAAATGTTATCAGTGCTGGAAGATGTCATCAACAAAACAACCTTCTAAACTGAACTGAGGAAAATCTTTCATTTTATCTTCATGCCGTCAATCTCAGCCAACAGATAATTAATGCAATTATGGACAATCCATAACAATCCAGTGTAGTCATGCTGTGCAAACAAACTTTGTTAACAGTTTTATCTAAGATTGCAGCGAGACCCCCAAACATACCAAATCTGTGAGGTGGAAATGTACTGAAGGTTGATTTAAACGGGCAAAATAATCTCACCACAAGTGTGTGAGAGCTTAAAAACACTTTTCCACGTTGGCTTAACATGGAGGAGAAGTTCTTTAAGGAGTATAATTGATATTTTTCAGTTCTGGAAAATTAGCCAACACTTTGTCACGGAATCACGCAAACTTTAAAACCACCAGTGTCTGTTTTTGTTTAGACGCAAGAGCATAAAAAAATTAATCAGAATTCTGGTGTTTTTTAACTTCAGACTAAGAACTAATACATTTATCACACATTGCCCTGATCCTCTTCTGCTGTTGAATGTTCAGTTAGTTTGAACAGTTAGTTTATAATGAATCCAAGACAAACACAGTGTGGAATCAACTGACTAGATTTTAATATTAAAAGTAACATTTCAGGAAGGTTTGACGATTCTATATTCTGTAATATTTCTGCCCACAGAACAGCAGAAAAGCTTCAGTGGATCAGTGGAATATTGTGACACCAGGAGTGTGTGTAACACGTGTATGTGTGTGTGCACATGACATAAACAACACAGAGACCCCGGTCAAGGAAGTCTTCTTATGTCTTCTTATCTTATGCCCTTATACAAGTTAAAACACCAAGTCTACACTTTGTGTTCAGTCAACACGACTCAGATAAAATGAAGGGAAATATTGCCACAAACAGCAGAGTACACTGAGTGCTGCATAACGGGGTGTATCAGAGGACAAAGAACTCTGTTTAATTAGTAAATTCCTGAATTTGTTCTATAAAAATAATCTTATTACTTTTGTTAAGTTTGATTTAAAAGCTGCTCTCTTTTTTTTTCATCCAGCTTCTTCCTGTGAGTGTTCTACACAGGTCTGACTATCATGATTAATCGTGGATATAACAGCCTGAACGCTGCAATCAATCACGGGACACTATTGTAAAAACTGTCTGTAGGGGCTAATTAGAAACAGCTCAGCGGGATTCTTTACTGTTCTGTGTGCGGAGCAGCTGAACAAAGACGTGAGTGGCTCGTCACTTTGTGACTGCTTGCACGTCACTTGAACCCCCCGCTGTTCGTACACGGGCCAAATTTACCAAATTTACTGTTAGAAACCTTCAATCAGAGGCTCCATTTGTGTTCAGCATGCTTCTTTTTATCCATTTTAACGGGTCAGTATCTAAATCTATTACTAACGCAGCCAACGTGCTGAAAAATGATCTGTGGAACGTCCTCGTCATTCCTGTGAGCTTCATGAAAACAATAGTATTAGAATTAAATGTGACTGGACTAATCCCTGACCTTAATATTTCAGGAACACATGATATGGTTGATTTATTAAAATACTGTGACATTTAAAAAAAAAAACAAGATTATGTAACACGCGGCATTATAAAGAATAAAAACACACACACACACACATACACTTTGTCACACAGATACACACACCTCAGGCGGCAGATGAAGGAGCGTCGGGAGCCCATGCACATCCTCATGGAGGACTGCTGTCCCTCCTTCTTCACTGTCCCCGTCTTCAGGTCCAGAATCCGTCCTGTTGACACACAAACAACAGATCAGATTAAGACAGGGAGACATCGGTGGACTTAGGACGTGGACATGGAGACCAGTAAAGACTAGTTGACCATGAACAGCTGATTTCAGCTCGCTTCTTACTTATTAGAAAGTGCAGGAGATGTAAACAGTCTCGTACAGGTGTTAATGGACTGAGAGGAAAAACAGACTGTCCAGTCTATGATCAAAGCTCAACAGTTTGTCAGAAAGAAATTAAGCTGTGCAGTGTTACGCCTTCAGTTTTGCATACGTGGCAATAAAAACTAACAACACAACGTAATTAACAGTCAAGTTTTGATTGATTTGTGTATTTAATTTGTTTTTATTATAAATAACCACCAGCCACATCTCATCCCCCCCCTGCCGTCTGACAGGCGATACAGAAGTATCCACTGCCATAATTGATCAAATGTGTAGTATCAACCTTTCTCAAAGCTCGTCTGAGAAAACAAACTCTGAGACGGTTGGCCTCCCTTCAGACAAAGCCTGGAAATAGACGCAGCCTCCCTCTTTTCTTTTTGTTTGAATTTGCCTGATTCCTGGATGCCTCTGGGATCACGATTGTTAACTGATCCCACAGAAACGCAACAAACTGAGCCAAGTTAGTCTAATATTGCTGTTTGACATAACTTCAGTCTACTCCACCGCTGCGGCATTTATTAGTTCTCCACTCTGGGGAACTGACAGAAATAGTCAAATTCCCCAAAACAACCAAATATTTATCAAAATCACACAGACTATTTCTATATGTGAACTCATCCTGATGACTAGTGTAACATTTCTTCACCTTCATTCCTCTAAATAACCTCTAAAGTATTCCTGGCTCAAATGAACCTCTGACACTAGAACATATTTTGGGTATTATTAAATAGGCAATAAGGAAGGTGACAAGGACATGGAAACAGCCAAATACAATACATAGCATCATTTATTTACGTGGGAAAATGAACCATTACAGTGCGAGATCACACAGAAACTGTAATAAGATTCACCCCAACGATAGAACCCATCAAATATGTTTTATTTCATTATGATCCAAGATATTTGCAATAAACAGCTAATGTCCTCTCTCCTACCACACCCCTGCTTTAGTTGGCTTTCTCTTTCTCTTAGTTATTTTCTGCTATTTTTTTCATCTAGCATGTTGAAAAATGACAAACATGTGCAACGTGCACAACTGAACCATTGTATGGAAGATAATGAAGGCAATAAAGTCAAACCGTGCGACCACTGATGGACTGAACCAAAACCAGAAAGGCTCAGCTGTAAATTCAAAACACAGATTTATGAATTCAATTACCACAAATTAGTATTTTTAAACAACTCACTGCTAGGGATGGGAATCGAGAACCGGTTCTTGTTGAGAACCAGTTCCGTGTGTTTCAGTTCCATGAATCGTTTGGCAGTTTATCTAACGATTCTCTTATCGATTCCAGAAAGCACGAATTACGCCACGTAACTTACGCAAGTTTGGCACGTGCAGTGCAATCAGTATTAACCAAAGCACCCACTCGGTTCAAACGCTCCAAAGTTTGGCTGCATTTTACCAAAACAGACGGCAACAGGGCGACTTGCAATCGTTGCAAAGTGGAGATAACAGCGTCGGGAGGGAACACGACGAACATGCAGAAACATTTGCGCACACAACATGCGATATTTTAAAATGAATGTCGTGTTTTTGACACGCTTCGGACTGGAGATGAATCTCAACCTAGCAGCAGCGGCAGCAGCCAGGCTATGAACACCTCTGTGGTTACTACTGAAGGTAAATAACACACTGCCTACCATGTTAGTGCCATGTGCTTCTTTGTAAAACATGCTATAACAGTTCACATTAAACGAATGCCTTCTGCATTACATTTAGAAGATGACCATGACGAGAGAGAGAGTCTGGCTGGCTCAGAGGCTGCAGCTGTACTAGTACTCGCTCCAGTTCACTACCTCCTCTAGATGATGCTGATCAAACTGTTTGTTCTCCTTTTTTTCCCCAAATGAGAATCGATAAGAGAATCGATAAAGAATCGAATCGTTAAGCAGAATCGATAATGGAATCAGAATGGTAAAAATCTTATCAATTCCCATCCCTACTCACTGTTGATTTAGCAAAAAACACAAATATATATATATAATACATTCACTGACTTACTTTACTTACATTATTTAGCACAACCACACTCTATGCTGGTGACTGCAGTACAGTTGAGATGTACAACTAATATGTATGGTTTAAATATAGAATAATATATAAATATATATAGTATAGTTTTGAGTTATGGTGTCAGTAAAAGCAGAAACATGTTTTCAGCACATGGTCGTAGTTAAATTGGAGAGATTTAAGAGTTCACTTCTGGAAAGTCTATCACTTCTGTTTGTTGAAACTGTCGAGCATCTATCTTTAGCTGTTCTGATGGAAAGTGTATTTATAAAACGCCCTTTTAATTTGGAACTGAATTTAGGACTAGTACAACTGAAAAAGAACGATAATTCAATTTTGTTTTCAATTAAAAACAACAAGTCCCTGGGCCTTTTGGCAGTCCTTGGGAACAGACTGACCTCACTATGTCACTGATCCACATCCCAAATATCTTATTCCATTATCAATAACTTATAATGCACCAAAGACAGATTAAAGACAGATTGTTTTGTGAGCTTATCACACTGTGACTAACATCAAACTGCCATTGGTGTGAGCTCAGTGAATTCCATGGACTACTTCTATTTACTGGCTTCGAGGCGGAGACGAGAAGAGAGAGGTTCCCGTGAAGACAGCTGATCAGTGGAGCTGCCAGAGGAATGCAGCAGAACCCACAGAGCTCAGAATGACCCTTTAAGACCGGAGCTGACAGTGAATCAGTAAAAAAAACTCTGAATTAGAGTCTTATCTTTCCAAGGGACACAGAATATATCCTTCAAGGACCCCCGAGGGGACCTTCCTCGTAGCATGAGGGCTTCTATTCATGCTGTGTTTGTGCAGGACGGAGGATGACAAGGTTAGACCGCACAGCATGGCTTTGTTCTTATAACCTTCACATCAATCATTCTCCATCATTACCAAAAAAACAGGGCTGATCATTTCCAGATGCAGGACGAATTCTCAACATTCCATAAATATGAGGACGACTGGAACTTGACCACGGCAAACACACGACGCACCTTATTTAAACAGAACCTTTCTGATCCCCGCGACGACTCAAAGTGCTTTCGCAACACGCACTGACGTGGAGGCTGCATGCAAGGTGCCTCATCAGCACTGACACTTCCATACATATGACACCTTGCTTTAAACTGGACTGGTGGAGCTGGGAATCGAACCGGCAACCTTCCGATTACTAGACAACCTGATCTATCACCTGAATCACAGCACATAATGTAACAGATCAAACAACAGAGGAACAGCACTCGCTGTTCTCTTTCAACTCAGCTGCATGAGCATGTGTGCTGCATGTAAAGGCTGTACTCAGATCAGCTGTGTTCCTTAATGAGAAACTCAACCAGGTGAAGCAATTTTACACATCAGCATCAGCTTAGAAGAAGAAGATGATATACTTTATTAATCCCTCGATGGGGAAATTCTTTTTTCACTCTATTTTATGTCACTATCCCACACTCCACAACCTCAGATGTCACTATTGAAGGTCTCCACATCCCCAAAGACCCGGTGGTCTTCATCGATCAGTGGTCCGTCAACCATGACCCTCTGAAGTGGAAAGACCCACATATCTTTGACCCCTCACGCTTCCTTGAGGAAAACGGGGCTCTTGATAAGGACGTGACCAACGGCGTGATGATTTTTTCTTCGGGTAAGAGACGTTGTATCGGCGATCAGATCGCCAACGTGCAAGTGTTTTTATTCGCAGCCATCCTGCTGCACCAGTGTAGCTTTGAGAGCGACCCCTCTGGTTTGTGCTAATCTAACAGTTCTCTGACGTCTTCTCTAAATATCTAATTACGCATTTTATCACCATTATTGTTCATTACAATTAAAGTTGTCTCTGTAGAGGCCACCACAGCATGTGCTCACTGAAGTGGCAACCTCGATGACTGAAGTGAAGCCAACACAGGAAGTGTCAAAAAGTGCAGTTCCTCTAACGTCCACTTGAGGCTGGCTACAGAAGTGAGTCAGTCTCCATAAGTCCCCATGTTCAAATGTCCAACTTCACAGCAGAAATAAACATGTTTACAGCCTGGTACAAAAAACAGTTTTGGTCTCTGTAGCTAATTTCCCCGTTCATGACAACTGTACTGAGGGTGAATTTCTATACAACTCACCTGTTCACATTATATTAAGGCTTAAAGTTATGCAGGATTAACAGCGTGCACAGTTTGATTGACAGGTGGATGCTGTCACAGGCTTCATTCAGCTCACCTCAGCTCCACCCACACTCATTTTTTAAAATGGCCGGGAGTCGGTGGAGGCAGGACTGCCAAGATGGTGACCACCACACAGAGCTTCAGAGCAGCCCTTCAGAAACCTGCGGGTGATGTCACGGAGACTATGTCTATGCTTTGTGCAGGCTAAGGTTCCAACGCGAGGTTAACCACACTCTTAAACACTGGCAGTGTTTAGGAAGCTTGCTTTTTAGAGCTATTAGACTATTTCGAGCTCTGCAAATATCAGAAGCAGATATCAAGTTCCAGTTGATCATTTTTTCCCCCACGAAAAAAGCATTCCAAAATAATAAATGGATCCGTTATTATTCCCACAGTTAAATACAGACAGCAACAACTGGTATACAGGAAACAATCACTTGTTCCACTGCTGCCTGATTAATGATGTTTGGTCGCTCCACGTCAGCAAGCTGGAAAAACATCCAGTCCTGCACCAGACGCACAACAAAGTTCAAACTACGAGCAGCACAGGACGGAGAAGGCTCCAAAACATGTTGGTTTAGTTCCACTGGAAGAAAACCGAACTCTGAGAAACGCTGCACTTCAAAGCTTGTGTGTGTATGTGTGTGTGTGTGTATTTTCATCTGTCACAGCTCTACATGGAGATTACTGCGTTATGTGGATTACGTGGCACCGCTGGGTATTCAGTGTGGTTCAAAGGGCCTCCGGGGTCAGACAGAAAGGCCGACCCATTCAAATACAAAGAGACTGAGAGTCTCTGCCGACGCTCTGTGGAGGAATGCACATGGCCTTGTTACATGGTTTAACAAGGCAATGTTGCCCTCTAGTGAGCACAGTGAGACATTCTTACATTTTAAATGTCACTTTCAGTGCTTCCAAAACAATCACTGTGTCTTAAATGATCATGAAAGATGAAAGATACAAGACATGGACGAGTAAATTAAAGTCTATACTAAGTCTGAGTTCCTATTCAGTTTCTAATTCTATGACTTCTTACATTGTTTCATCAGAAAAGGTGCAGTGGTGTAGGATTATGCTTCAATTCAGTCCAGGAGGGACAGAATAAGAATCCAGAGGCTGGGATATCCAGATGTTTATGTCACAGACATCATACAGCTGCTTTCACATGTGGGAGAAGCTTCAGGATCCAGATTTGTGGCCCCTTACCGTATATTTTTTTAGTCACATTTGATTTCAGAATCATACCATATAACTTAATTTCAGCTCAGTTAAGTTAAGCTCGACAGAATCTGTCAGTTTCTCTCCTGGTATGTGGAGGCCTTACCAACGACAGACAGTCCTGTGTATTCAGTTTATCGATTATTAATGATCAGAACAATTCAATCCGTCGACTTGGCTCATCTGATGTTCAGTGCTTCTACCTAAAGCGTCCTGTTTACAGACTGTCCATCAGATGGAGCTGTTTAACCAGGTGACATTCAAAACAGCTGACAGCTAAAACGTGCCCCGTTACATTTCCAATGAATCCATAAAATCCACACACTTATGTAGTCGTCAGGAGGAAGACGCGTTCATGCTGGTTTGATTGTGTTAACACTAAATAACTGATCTGTGTTCACGCTCTGACGCATCACTTTCTCCAGTCTGGACTCGTCTCATTCATTAGTACAATGTTTAGACGCTCAATGTAATTTGTTGTTTTTCCCATAATTTCCATGAACTGTCATGAATAAAAACTAATTGTGTACATATAAAGAGCACATCCTTCATTTAACTTTTGATTTTTTTTTTTTTTAAGCTTGAGTCTAGACAGGTGTTACGAGGTCTGACTGGGAATTCACAGCAGATGTGAGACTTCAGTACTAATGCCCACACCCCCACTCACTGTAACTCTATAGGCCAGGTGTTAGACTCTGTCCACACGCTCTCTGGGGAAGTAACAGTGTAAGAATGTTACAGCAGAGTATCAGTGTTACTGTTAAGTCAAATATTTATGATACTTTCATTCGTCACAGGACTGCTGTGTTTGAGCAGTCGACCTCATTGAGAACATGACTGCATGCTGGCTCACTGGATTACTTTTGCTTTTTTTGACCACACTGTTGCATAGACAGCAGGCTGCATCACAGACAGAGCTATGCCACTAGGGGGCACATTAAACGGCTACACTTGAAGAGGTTACTGTTTCTGTTTATTCGGAGATCACCTGCTGAAATATGTTGCAGCTATTATGACAAGAACATCTGTCAATGTGCAGCGTCAACAATGCATCGTACTTCATCTATTAGCCTGTCTTCAAAATGTTCTGCCAGTGTCCGTGCTCTTAAAGACCCTGGACCTGCCACATCCTCATACTGCCCCTACAATAAACGGAACCTCTAAATTCTACCGGGCACGGCTCTGTCCCACCTGAAGCCTGTCGGACCATGTTAACTCGCTCAGATTTGGTCAGTTACTGACATCCTGCCAGCTCGATCTGCTGTTGCTGCTGCTTGACATCTCATCCCTCAAAAACAGAACAGCTGCTTCTGAAACTTGCTGCCGCGCCTCTGGTGGAATTACAATCATCTTGGATGGACATGATCAGCTCAGCCGGTCATGGATCTTGACCAAGAAAACTTTCACTGAAAGCGGTGCTTATGTCTGACATGGTGGTTTGTCCAGACTCTCAGCTGCTCCTCTGCGACCTTTTGCAGATGAATTATTAACCAAAACAGAAAACAGTTCGACTGAAGGTGAATTCTTTGTGACCTCTACCTGTCATGGAGTTTTCTGAAGTACTGAGCTGTTCCCTCAGCTTGTCCACGTCGTCAGGGTGGACCTGTTCATACAGAGTGCTGCCAAACCACTCTGACTGGGGATGGTTCAGCACCGGTGTCACGGAGTCCGACACGTAGATCACCCGGCCCGTCTCTGCAGCGACCACAAACAGGAAGCCGTCGGCGGCCTCCAGGATCAGGTGCTTCAGTTCCTGGAGGGAGAAGAAAGGTTCAAATATGAAAAGTGGTGTATTTGGTCTGTTTATGTTTTCACCAGGAAACATCTGTATTCATTATCTACCGACCTAAGCTTGTGGAGTGACGACAGAACAGGCAGTGAATTACAGGACTGATTCGTCTCAGGGTGTGTCTCACTCTCAGATTAGTGGGTAGTAATCTACTCGGAGATTCAATTTTCCGGTTTCCCAGGGCCAAAATTGTTTCTTGGAAAGTTCCCAGGAGCTTCCAGCCTTGGTCACTGACTGCTCTGCTGTAAGCAAAGTCCACTTTCAACACGCACAACACTGAATCCAGGACACGATGTGTTAAAGGATGGACCTGCATTGAGCTTGTGGCCCTGTTATTGTTATTGTTCTGCTGCTGAGTTTTTCACAACAGAAGACACGTCTTTTTTTGTCTCTCTAGTAAAACAACTCTCCCCTTTAGAGAGCGTCCCCCTGGGAGACGTGTACCACATGTGGAAAAGTGCCACATACACTCGTAACTGACAGAAAAACACGTGTCGTCACAGAAGAACATTTCTTGATCTACGTCAGATGGTGGAGCAGGTGCAGAAATAATACAATACAATAGATGCGCACCAGTTATGATCAGGTCTTTCCTATATCCTGGTTATCATGTAAGCGTAATGGAACTCCTGCAGGGATACCCAACTTACTTTACCCAGGGGCCACTTCTGCAAAATGACAGGAGGCCGCTACGATAGAGCTGGTGCAGTACCTGTTCAGTGAGAAAGGAGGGCTTGTAGGCGCCATCAGTGGACGTGTTGCCGGTGCCCCTCATGGACTTCATATGGGAGACGGCCATACGCAGGATGGTCAGCTTATCGGGTTTTCGGGCCAGGGCGCTGCAGGTCGGGACCATGTCTGACAGCTCGGTGATGTACTGGGTCATTTTGTTGCGCCGGCGTCGCTCGATCTCACTGTGGTTCTCTCTTCAACGGAGGAAAGATCAGTTAGTTGCTTGGAGAAAGTACAGAACGGAACCACCAGCCAGCCTCGCTTTAACCAACGATCAGCGGCTACGATGCCTCCGTTAGCTTCACCACACACAGCCTGTGATCTGCTTTAGTCTGAACTGAAATCCCACAGGGGAGATTATCTTTGCAAAGTGACAGTTTATTGTCTGGAATCTATAATTAACCGTCAGGTTTAACATTTTGGAAGGAATGATGCTGCAGCTGCTTGTCAGCTGCTCATTTTTTTTTACTTTGAGATGCGTGTCTGGGTTTGAGCTTTTCCTCTGAGAGAAAATTGAGTGTGCTGATCAGCCAGCAACGTCTCTTTATGAAAAATGTTCCTTTGATTGTTGGGGAATTTCCTTCTGAGGGCAGGACAGGCACGAGGTCATGCCAAGGAAAGCTTTTAGACGCTCCCGCAGTATTTGAGAAAAGATTGCACCTATTTGTCTGAATCCACCGCAGACTGACTGTCTGTGGTTTGAAGCTGTGCCTGCAGTTTTGTCCTGATATATCATTTGAACAAATGTTTTTTTTTTCTTATCAGGGGGAAATCCAAATGGAACTTGCAGTTGAGTCAGCAGCTCAGTCCGGATTTAACACGCTGACACATGGCTGCTAAAGACAGCAGAATATTTTTTACATATATCGTATGCCCCTGTACAATATATAAAATGTTTAGATTTCATCTGAAAAACAGTGTCCACCTTTATTTTGGATGGATTTAATCAGCAGGGATATGGATGATGATGATTGCTGGCTTTGTATGCGAGTCTTGCTGTGTGTTTGAATCACTGTCATGCTGGAGTATTCTTCTCCTGCCAAGCTCATTCAGACTGAGTCATCCATGGTGTTAGATAAATGTCATCATCCCTACACCTCTTGCACCTGTGCACACTCCTATCTCCATGTTACACAGTCAGCACTGTGATAGTCTTAGTCAGGTTCATGCGGGACCTCATCTGATCCAAACACATTTTGTTTTGCTGCCAATATATTCAGTGTGCTTCAAAGAGTTTTACTTGGAGCAATGTCCCCTGAACTGTCTGAGCAGTCACTGAAACTTCCAATTTCACAAATGGTCCTCGTGCCAAGTCTGAAGCAGCTGCCCGTCTGTTTTTCAAGACGAGCTCGCATAAATAGAAAATTCGGCGTGGCATCATTCTTCGAGGACGGCTGCTGCTCTTCCTGCACCTCACATGACTGCTGCAGCTGGATTTCACTTCATGTTCAGTGGCGTACTGATGCTCATGTTCTGTCTTCCATCCCTAAGTCTCACAATCTGGTTCCTTTATTGTCCGGACCCGTCCACTTCACACATTTACTCACTTCTGTTGCACTGACTTTGCACTGTGGGGACAGTCTTTTTATACATAAGATCAAATACACACCACAACTATAACATTTTAGTGATATTGCACAGGGGTGTACTTCGTTTTGTTTGAGCTTTGTCTGTGGTCCTAGATTCAGTAATGAATGTTCGCAGTGGGAATGGTTAATGATCAGGGAGCTTATATCTTGGGTCAATTGTCTTCATGTTTTATCATTTAAAAAGAGAAACAGTGTGTCTGTAATGTATTCTTTTAATGGTGCCGTCTGTTGTTGGGGCATTTCTCATACTTCGCTGTAGGGGCTGTGTCTAATTGCTGTTGACTGTCTAGATGGTGATGTTTCAGGTGGTTGGTTGGTTGGTTGGTTGGTTGGTTGGCATCCATCCATCCATCCATCCATCTACCTACCTACCTACCAACCATCTGACACCAAAACATCATCATCTTGTGAGTGTAGCTGTGCCTATTTTCCTAAAAGACTAAAAGCATGTTTAACAGGCTAATGAATGAATTGTTTCTCATATACCAATATCGACCTGATATATTGGTATACAAACCCTACCGCCTGTTGATAGTGATTCAATATATTCAGATCAGACTGTACAGCCTGCTGATCCCTGAGTCAATGGAAAATCCTCTGTGGCCCCCAGCTGGCTAAGCCTACCTGGCGTATCTCTCCTTATCCCCACCAGGAATCTGATCATCATCATACCTACAGAGAAGAGAAGACACAGCATGTAACACCATGTACACACACACACACACACACAAACACACACACACACACTAACCGTATCCCTCACATGCCATGGCTGTCACGTGTTGATGCATGTGTCGATGGTTCAAAGTTTGATGGTAACAATGATCAAAAGTGGACAAAAGAAGGAGCTGATGGCTGGTGAGTGATGTTCTACTGTAAGAAGAGCTTACGAAACCATCTTCTTCTTTCATCATGAGTTTGATTTTTTTTAGAGCTCGGACCTTCATTCTTATTGGTTACATTAACTAACTGCAAGCATCAATGGTGAACGAGAGGCAGCGATCAGAGCACTGACTTTCATTCCACTGTGACAGACGTGTGGTGAAATAACAGCGTATTTATAACCTGCATGTTGCCTGGCCACTGCTGAACTACATTTCAATATTCTGATTAGAAAGCTTCTGTCTGAACTAATGTTACGAGTTCATATGTTCAGATTCTAGTGTCTAATGTTCATGAAAATATATTTTATTTAATGAAGTTGCTCTAACTGGACTTCTTCAATTCAAACTAGGTTAACTTTATCACCCAGGCAGATCGGACACATGCATCATGACTGAACGAATATAAACTCAGGGTCTAGCGGTCTGTTGCTTCTTCTTGGTAGTCACATTTGAATTTTTTTGTCTTTCGATGTCTGGATTTTATCAGATCAGAATTTGACTCATTTCTTTTAAACAACTTACATCAGTATAGGACACTCAGTAGCCTAGTAGTTAGTGAGCTTCAATAAAGTATTTAGTACATGACAAATAAGTCTGTGATTTGTGTTGATCTCGTGTTGAAAATCGTGTTTTGGAAATTGGAATTTTTAGCAGATTATTTCAAGTAAGAGAAGAATTCAAAGCACGTGAATTCAGATCAATAGTTTAAAAAAATATGTTTTATATAAATAAAAGTATTCATTTTACAGCTATTATTTGCTCTCTCTAGTTGCAGTAGAATCACAGAATTACAAATATTTTCATTTAACCTGTCTATTAAAGTACAAGGACACTGTTTTTTTTTAAAGTTCAGATTAGAAGGCAAATATCACTAAATGAAAGAACTTTCAGCATGAATAGGAACACAGCCGGGTTTTTTTTTGGAAATGCTCTGTCCTCAAGTTTATGACTTCCTTTTATCGATTATTTCTCTAACAGTTGTGCGTTCACTAATGCGTCCATGCTGCTGGAAACTTTAAAAGGAGAAGGAGTCATGATGGAGAAGAAGAAATGGTCCAAAACATGCTTCATCTCACAAAGAAGGACGACAACAGTGCTCACTGTGATGTCGGTAATATGATCATTTCAAATAAGCGGTAGGCTGAAATATCTTTCTCCGCAATGAGGGTCTAAAATTTCCACGCATTTGAATCTATGCAGCTCATTCGTTATTAAGCATTATGACAACATTAGTGCCACACAGCCTGTGTCACATGCATGCCAGTGTGACGACTGTGCTGATCTATTGTACAGGAATAAAATACGTACAGGTGTATGTGCAGTGGCAAACCCTTTAATAGTACTGTATGAATACGAAGCTTCCCTGAATCCAAATCAATCACACATGGAACGCTACTGTCCATTACTAAGCGGGCAGTTCCTCCTGTGTTCAGCAGGGAGACGCTCCTCCTCCTCCTCCTCCTCCTCCACACTACTTAACTGGGCCGCAACAAATCCACTGCTGTCAGCTCAGACATAAAGCACGTACTGTACATCCTACAGACTTACACACTACACAGTATGAGAAGGAAGAAAAGCAAAAACAGGTTGAGATAAATTAAAAGGTGAGGACGGCTGAGATGCAGTGACTTGAGGAATAACACAACAGAGCGCTGTGCTTCAGATGGAGGGAAATAAAAAAAGTCCACGCAACAGTCAGGGTTTAAGCCCGTTTCCAAAGAAGTCACAGACAAAATGTGATGATGTGCAAAATATTGAAACCTCATATTTCATAGAAAACAGCACACCTTATCAAATGTTGGACGGGGTCATGTTTACAACTCTGTTTATCAGCTCTTCTTCTAACACTCTGTAAGAATCTGTGAGCTGAGGAAACTTAATATAATCTGCTCAACAGTTTGTTTCATAAAGCACCAAACATTTTCAGTAAGTAACAAGTCGCCTTGCTTCGCCTCAGTCCATCTTAAACGAGCGCAGCGTTTCTGCTTTGTTTACGCTGTCCTCAGTGCGTGGTGGAGCTTTGAGCTGTCGTTTGTGGATGCAGAGATTAGCTGCATTCACAGACGACAGTTTTTTGGAAGTGTTCCTCGGCCCATGCAGCGACGTCCTCGACAGAATCCTGTCTGTTTGACGCAATGACGTCTGAAGCCCTGAAGATCACGGTCAGTGAGGATCATTGGTGTTCGAGATTTCTTCTGATCCTCTGAATGTTTTAATATTATGAACTGTAGATTTGTTTTCTTTCTCTTATCTCAGTTTTAAGTTGTCTTTGTGCTGTTTTCTATTAAATACAGGGTGTCATTGCTTATTTCACACAGTGTGCCGGCTTTTTGGAAACAGGCTTGTACAAACATAAGACACTTGTCATACTACCTGAAAGACCAACTTTGAAGTTTTTAGTTTGATCAGGTTCATGCATACTGTATTACTAAGAGTGCAGTAAAAGCTATTTGAATACGTTCTTTTCAACATCTTTAAGTGATCTTACCTGCTGATACCCTGAAACAGAGGACTAGTTCTAAAACATTTCAAACAGGACCGGTGCTGTCTGCTTTCGGTGGTCTCACCTTGAAAATTTGCTAGGTCCCTCTCCGTCTTCGTCATCAAAGTCCATCCTGAGAAAGAACCACAGGAACACATTTCTGTTAGACTGACAGCTCTCCCACCATTTTTCACAGTGATAACTTTAGAAGGCAGTCACTTTGGAGTTTGTCTTCATTCGGTTCTGATGCTGCTGACAAAAAGCTAAACTTGCGTCTGCTGACAGATGAACTGATACATCACTGTCCGGCAGTGGATGGCTCCTCGTTACAGAGCTGATGCTTTCATCTCAGCATGTCAACACGGACATGAGTGATGAGCCTGATCACTGATCATCAAATCTGTGAGCCACGGTGTCATGTGGATGGTCTAAAAGTCAACATCAGTGTAGGCATGCAGGAGACAGGTCAGTGAATCTGATGAAGATTCTCAGATGCTGGCTCATGGCACTCCCTTCATTTAAATTATATAAAAAGCTTCATAGTTCAATGAATAATATTCGATCTAAAATACTTCATCATCTTGTGTTCTGATCTTACTGTTACAGCTGCCGTCCACTCGCCTTGTATAACTTTGTTTGCTGTGTTTGATTGTGTATCCAGATCTAGGTGTGTGGTTCCCAGCTGAGGAGGCGATGCCACCATCGTCCCCACAGACCTGGAGGACGAGGATTGGAGCGGCACCTGCCCCGACCCACCAATCCCCAGTCTTCAACATTATTTAAAGTAGAACTGTCTGACTGTCGGGCAGCTTGTGTTTTTGTCTTGTACTCTCTGACCTCTGTGTTAACTTGTCTTTCCGTGACAGTTTAGTTGCTGTATGCAGGTCGGGCTACTTTATTTTACTCTTCTCCTTTTGTTATATTTATTTGTTGGTTTGAAGAGCACCCGCCCACCCTTCGTTCCCTTAGAGCAGTGGTTCCCAACCTTTATTTTCAGGGACCCATATTTTTACCATTGTAAGCTTTGGGAACCACTGCCTTAGAGTCACCTCACCTCCTTTTGTTATAGAGATATGAATATATGAATGAATAACTTTGTTCATCAAGAACTGCTTTACGTTACTTCCTTTTCCCCACACCAGCTGGGCAGTAAAACACAAATCTACAAACTTCACTCCCACCAGTCAAGCATGCATTGTGCATATCCTGAAATATTTTGAACACATGTCTGAGATCTCATTTTCATTCACATGACTAGTCTAATGTAAAAGTGTAAATAAAAATTGTTATCATTATTATATTTATGAAGAGTAGGGATGTAAACAGTTAATCGATTAATTGGTTAATTGTCGAAAAGAATTTAATCAATTAAATTAAATTAATCGGGTTAACTGAATCTAGGGCCATTTTCCACAGGAGTTTTTTCAGTGAAATTTCATGGTGTCGCCAGTTGAGGACGCCATTGCTCAATCTAGGCCACAGCGAACGTACCTGAACGTAACGCGGCGACAGACCCGGAGAGGAGTATGGAGCATTTCAAACTAAGTAATGATGACAAAGACGCTCAAAAGTGGCTCACGGCTCCGACCGCAAGTTTTACAGCGCCCGCCCACCAGCCCCTTTCCGGGACAGTCAATTTACGTATGATCCGTCCGATTAGTCGACTAATCAAAAAAATAATCTGTGATTAGTCGACTATCAAAATTATCGTTTGTGGCAGGTCTAATCAGGAGTGTTGACACAGTATAACAACATTTTACAGACACAGTCTTATACAATAAAGAGACAGAGCTGCAGAGTGTGATGGAAACAGAAAAGGCAGATGGAAATGGGAGGCAGAGCAGCGTGACGCAGAGCGGCTCCATGCACGCCCTGGTTGTGCCTCTGCATACATGGCCCTCATATAGACAGCACTATTAACATAGAAATGCTCGGGCTGGTTTACTATTATGCAGCAGCTTGTTAAGAGGTTCAGAGTTTGTGGAGAAATTCTCTGACGGGCCGTGACGAGACTCCCCCTCACTTTGTTCAACTCTAAAAATATTCCTTACAAGTCTGCCACATGTTCACAGCAGCGACGTCACTCGTCTTCAGTGACTGCATGGACTCCGTCCTGATCCTGTCTGTGTCTGAACTCTGCTTTACTGCTCATAAATCCATCTACTAATATCATTTTTGTTGTCGCTAAGGGTTGCCAAATTCTGTGAACTTTTAAAGTTGGAAACTTTCCATGGGAATTTATGGGAATAAACAGGAATAAAGTGGAAATTTACAAAATGGAAGGTTGGCCCTCAACAGTGAACTGACTAAAACAACCAGATTTCATGCAGGAGCCCAGAACACAGAGACTCTTGAAGCCACACAGTTAATTCCCATATATTTCCATAAATTCCCAGGGGGTTTCTGATTTTGAATATTTTCAAAATTCCCCAGTCCCATGGAAAGCGTCTGGAAACTTTCCCCCTTTGCTACCCTAGTTGTCGCTGTAAATGATTTTTTCTGCAGGTACTATCACCTGAGTGTTTGTTCTCATCTCAGTACTTAATCCATGGTTGTGTGTTGTGTAACGTAGCAGTTAACCTGTAAACCTCAGTGTTACGGAGGCGGCTGATGACCAGCATGTATGAATGTGACGTGGAACATAAAAGCAACTTGAGTGGTCGGAGGATTGGAAAGATACTATAAACGTCAAGACAACAGGCTTCACTATTTATTTTTGTGCCAACTTTTGACTTTTACTTCTTACATTTTAGCATAAGTATCCGTACTTTCTACTCCCTACATTTTCAAATCAGGGTCGTTACTCTTGCGTTTAGATGGTGATTATTAATAAACAGTCAAATTTCACCATCAGTATCAGTAAAACGCGCCATGCAGACAACGTGATTGATTGGATTATGCTTAGAAACGTATGTAAACACACACTGATAAGACAACCCTATTGGTGCATTTGTCCTCACGTGCACAAGACGATGAACATGAATAGCCTAAAATCAGGCGGGCAACTCATTGGAAGGAACTAAAATAGTTTGTGATGGTGGCACCAGGTCAGTGAAATGTGTGTGAAAGCTAGCGAGAGCATTGGTGGAGGAGATTCCTCGGGTGATGTAGTAGAGTCGAGTGAAGAAGACCAGCAACGCATCCCCCATCCTTGGCCATACCTCCGTGAGATGTTTGCATACCGATAAAGTTTTTGAACACCATGCACACTGAGTTCGCAATCCCTCATTCTTGTACAGCAGTTTTATTTTTTGAATGTGTTTAGGAAAGATTGGCCAATGTAGCTTTTCGTATTGATTTCAGTTCATTTTTCTTTGCTTTGACAGACTGTAGGTCCTGTAAGCTTTTCCCTAAAATGCTGGTTTTGTCCTTCACAAGGTTACCGGTACTTTATACTTTTATACTTTAAGTATATTTTAGAGCCTGTACTTTTCACTTTAACTTGAGTAAAAAAGTTGAGTCAATACTTCAACTTTTACTGGTCTTTTTAAACACAGGTATCTATACTCGTACTTGACTAAAGAATGTGTGTACTTTCGACACCTCTGGTGTGCACACATACGTGTTACGTCACTTCCTTTAGTGAATGCTGCTTCTACCTGACTGAGCGGAATTAAACACAGAAAACTCTGAGCTTGAACGAAACTGCAGTATGACAGTTTTTGGGGGATTTCAAGTTTCCGTTAAACAGGGAGGGCCCCGGTCGTCAGGTTTATTTGTCATGTGCAGGTTAACACAGGGTCAACAATACAATGAAATGTGCTGGATGGAAGGAACCGCATGTAGAGCACTAACTGTGTAACAGCTATTACAGTATTTTATTAATATTATATGTTGTATTGAGACTGGTGTTTTTTCACGTGTACCTATCAAACTATATCAGACTATGCATCTTCTTGTATTTGGTTTTTCTGCTGAGAAACTTCAGTTTCTTTTCCAGGGAAGTTTATCTTAGCTTCAGTTTTGTGTTGACTTTCTGGAGATCTTATCTTTCTATATTACATCCTGTCTTTAGCTGTAAACGATAGATTTGTACTGTGAACAGTTCACAGCAGGAGTCAAATGTTCTGACCAACGTTGATGTGGTGCTGCTCGGTTTGACTTTAGTTTCACCCCTACATTACTGCTTACTCATACTTTCATACATCAGCAGGTTTACTCGTCAGTCTTTCATCTGCGTCTGGGCTGTATTTTCTGTGTAAATTTACTGCTGCTGCTGCAGAACATTAAAAGCTTAATGTCAAAAAAGTGCAAGGCTTTTATTATGGAGCAGTCACAGGAAATACAATGTATTTAATAAGTGGACGATATGATAGAAACAGAAACAGTGATCTATACACCTCCGATATTGGTATCGTATCGGTCCCAATGTTGAAGAAAATTCTAGATCGGGTATTGGTGACAATGGGCCGATCCATATCGGCCGATCTATTCAGTCTAATTCTATGCTGTGCGCTGTGAGTGTTTTCAAAAGGGAGCGAGCGAAAGGATCGGCCCCCTGGAACTTTATCCCACTACCTCAGCCAACAAACTACACGGCTACTTGCAATACCTGCGCAGTAAAATGGTCGGTGGTAAAACTTCAAGTTATAAACACAACCAACTTAATCAAGCACCTACAGAAATTTCACGGCAGAGAGCAAGCGGAGTTCATTGAACTGAGTAAACAAAACGGAGGCGGTGTGAAGCAGCTAACTGAAGGAGATGAAGGAAAGTGTCCGCTTTTGTGTTGGATGTTAAATCATTCCTGCACTAAACTAAAGCATTACAAAGGCTGTTTATTTTGAATGTCTATCAAGCTTGTGGAGCTATGTTTTACAGATCGTACTGATGCACAGTTATTAAATAAAGAAGTAATTCAGTACATTTATATCCGTTTATTTGTTTTTTAAAAACAGGAAAGAAATGTTGAAATCAAGTCTGATGTTGCCTTGCACAAAAGAACGATCCCAGTCTTTTCCACACAATGAGACATACCGTTTGTTACCGTATTTCCGTGCTGTACCTCAGATATCGGTATCGGAGGTGAAAAAGTCCCTTTTACTTTTCAATGTTGCTCCTGCTCCATCACATTTTATGTTATATTGGTGTCGCCTGTTGGTTTGTGGACTGACATTTTGGCCTTGCCTCGCCATGCTGGATTTTTGGTGCCTGTATCCTAACTGGATGTGACTGAGAACCTGAGGACACACGTCAATCACAACGCAGCCTCACTCCCGTTTACTTCACTCCGAATAGGGCCATGGTTAGAAAAATGAACATCACGCTGCATGGAAGAAGAATTCAATTCATAAATTCATGAGTAAAATGTTTACTAGGGTTTAGAAATCTGGGTTTTCCTTCAACATTGCCGTCTCTAATAGTTAAAGCAGTGTTAGGACGCTTTATAATTCCAGAGGCTGCTCTGTGACTTTGCGTGTGAATATAGTATAATATATATAAGTATTAGTTTCAGTGGAAGGCTTTCAGCAAATGCAGTAACTTTACATTCAAGGATGCATCATCGCTCCGTGTATCCTTCATTCAGCTGTTACTCTGACTATCTGCAGTCTTTTGTCATGCACATGCGTAAAAGTCAAAAACCACGCAAATCTGAGTTCTCCAGGCCAAGTCCAGCAGGTTTCCTCAATTCCCTACCCAGATGACCAAAATCTGTGTTTCAATGACAGAGAACCCAGACTGCAAGCTGCTTATTTAAGGACATGTAAACGCACCGTATGCTGCGTTCACTGAACCCCCCTCTGCTCTGTCACTGCTCTGTATGCATGATCTACCTGACGGCTTCATGCACCATGGGAGCTGTGTGTCTGTTGTTGTCTTAGGATCTACTCAGCTACAGCCTGGCTTATCTACACACACACAAGCACGCACACACTTGAGATAGATCCAGGTCTGTATTATTTATTCATGTTTATGTAGGCCTAATGCATGTGCATGGGTTAAATGCATTGCTGAGGATTAGATTTACAAGGCACTGAACTCATGTAGTCCCCAACCCCCCATGTTTACCCACAATCCTTCATTTCCTTTACTAATGCAGAATCTGAAAAATCCATTTAGATGTCAAACTCTGTCCAGACTGGAACACCAAACCAGAGACAAATGCTCTATATCATCATTATCATTGTCAGTACCATGACTTCTTTATCGTTATTGGATCCCTGAATGTCAGCACACTGCTGAGATCTGCTCAGCCACAAAACTACTGTCAAGACGAGAGCTTCAATGATCAGTCAGTAAATCAGCTTTAAGTTCTTATTGCACACGATTACAGTGAAGCACATGCCGACATTTCAGCAGTGCTTTTCTTCATATATATATATTTAGTTATACATAATAACAAAATCTGATTAGAATACAGGAATACAATATAATATAGTACAATGAGCAATAGTAAAATGTAAAAGCAGTCGTGTAAACAGGTTGTGCAGGACTGTAAACATGCATATGAATATATATACTGTGACAGATATAGAAGAATTAAAATGCAGAAATGTTGAATATTTTCAGTTAGTTCTGGATATAATGAGTGTATGATATATCTGTATAATCAGACAATATAATGGTCACAGCTCTAGTTAAGAACATTATGACAATGTTTCAATTTTTGCCTTTAAACATCTGTAAACATCTGTAGACTGGATAATAATTTGTTGTGAGTTTACACTTGCCACCGTGATCCAGATGTTCTGTGATGAGGACTGGACGGTGTCAGTCTGGCAGTCTTTTGCATGCACTACGAGCCAGAAGTGGCTCACAGGCTGAATCTTTCCAGTGAGGCAGAGAAGCAGGCAGAGATCTAACTCTCATACGACAGATCAAGGTTTTTAGTGTTGGCCTCATTATCATACAGAGGGCAGTTAACACAGCAGTGCATTGTTATGGTTCATGTCAACATAATGCTGGTGGAAATAGACTCAAAGACTGAGGAACTACAAACACTCCTGTGATCTGTTGTTTTCTTTTCTAATGAACATCAGGACGTGTTGGGAACAGGTCAGTGTCATGAAAACATCTTGCACTTCTCTTTCACCATTTGATCCTTGTTTCATTGTTCATCACAAACATGTAAACATGAGCTCTGTACTACATACTGAATTACTGAAAGCGTGCACTAATGTTAACTTAGCATTAGGTTGCAAAATGTGTGATAGTCTAAACAGCTGGTCACTGTGAGGACAAGTGGTACTGTGTGCTGTATCAGAATGTGTGTGTGTGTGATCCAACAATAGTCAGTGTTAGGGCCTGCTGTCGGACAGTTTAAGGACTTAAAGGGCAGAAACAGAGACACAGCACCTGCTGTGCTGCATGACTCTTTAATATTTAACTGTTTTTGACACATTCCACCTGTTCTGGACAGCAGAGAGAAAAAACAGACTAGAGACTGCCATGTTCTGAATATCTCTGTCTTGTAGAACCAGGACTGATACAACCCTGTGTGACTACTAATAAAACACTGCTGGGTCGATCAGAAATGTCCTCAGCAGGATGCTCGACACGTGACGTTAAAGCTGCCAAAGGAAACATTTGGAACAAGTAGAATTTGGAAGCTCACTTTGTAGCAAACAGGTTAGCTGCTTTTAGTGATGTGTCAGTCGCGAACGAGCCGGTTCAAAGAGCCGGCTCTTTTAAGTGAACGATAGGAGCCGGCTCCTGTCCGTCCGCGAACTGTTCTTTTTCTTTTTTTACTTTTTTCTATCATGTGAGGATTGACAAGGAGCATACCACCAAGCAGGGACAGCACCACTGAGAATAAAATGTCTATGCTTAGGTTTTTATAGGCATTTCTATCTGCTTTGTGTAGCCGAGTGGTTCTTCAAGCAAGTTAGTGCATTCATTGGGAGGTTTCAGGGAGTTACAAGGGATTTTACAGCTGTAAATGCAGTTGGCTACAGCAAATTATTGAAATTCAAGTGATATATGCGTTCAAATACAAATCACAAGTCAAAACAGAGCTAAATTTGCCTGAATTATATAAGGTATAAGTGGTAAAATGAAGAGCCACTTCTTGCGCAGCATTGCCCTGTGCCCGGTAGGGTTTCAGGGTTAGCTTCTGGGACCCTCTGTCAAAAATATCGATACTTTGATACCATGTGTTAAAAACCATACGGACCAAACCATAAAAAAACAAAACAGATCTACATTCAGAATGAGGACGATCAGAACTGTTCATTTAAGAAAAGAAAGAGAACTTTTCTGTTTTTGCTCTGTCATGGTCAAGTATCCAGTATTCTAGTATTCAGTGATAGTATTAGATGTATAATGTACTTACTCTTACTGCCTACTATGAGATAAATACTACACATGCACACAATGCCCCTTGACAAGTTCAATACCATGAACCAATCAGAACACAGTACACTTCACGTGTTTGTTACTCACCCTCCTGATCTCCTCTTGCCCCCGCGGCCTGGCACGGTTCCTCCCATCCTCACCTGTCCGGCCCCCACTGCTCCCGGCATCGCTACTGTCCCCGGCAACTCACTGCCCATCTCTGGAAGATACGAACATAACAGCAGACCAGCAGAGGGGTTAGTTAAGTACCATCACATCAACAGTTATTTCACCAAAAAAACATGCTATTAAAATCAGCATTACTCAATCTGTATAACTTTATTAACACACTATTAACTAGTATCAACAGCTCTGTCGTGCAGATCGACTCGTGATGTCGTACATTCCCTACAGCAAACATTCAGATTGTTAGTTATTTTCATTCTAGATTTATCTGTTGAATTTATTTATTTATTTAAGATATTCACAATGTGGCATATTCAAATAACCTGATTTGTCCAAAGAACAATTCAAAGCCAAAGATGTCTGACTAGAACCAGACGATTCTGAACGTTTCACTTGAAACACGACCGGGTCACAAAATTAGCACCAGCCAAATGCTGGTAAAACATGAGTGGCACCAGCTTGGATTGTTGCACAAGTGAAGCCAACAAAGAAGAGTGAAAGAAGAAGAAGTCTCCATAAGTCCCCATGTTCAAATGTCCAACTTCACAGCAGAAATAAACATGTTTACAGCCTGGTACAAAAAACAGTTTTGCTCTCTATAGATCATTTCCCCGTTTATGACAACTGTACTGAGGGTGAATTTATATACAGCTCACCTGTTCACATTATATTAAGGCTTAAAGTTGTCCCCTTTTTGGATTAGATATCAACCAGAGCCACCACACTGTGCTTCACAATGGCTCCTCAGAAACCTGTGGGTGTCATGGGTGATATTACGGCTCTTGACATGACTGATTCAGAATTCAGAATAACTTCTCGATCCACTAGTCTAGCTGGTTACTCCACGTCAATGGATGATTTCCTACTATTTGTACCTTACATCTGGTACTGATAGAACTCTCTGGTTCTGGTCTGAGTCTGTTGTCAGAACCAGGTTCCAAAAGAGGACTGGGATCTGTAGAGCAATCAATCTACACAGACCTACAGCAGTGTAGCCTGAGGCTCTGTTACACAGCACAGGCTTCTGACTGAGCTCTTATTAACAACTATGAAGCTGTAATAATTATAGCAATAATAGTACGCTGAGAGGAGTTATTCTCTGTGTCAGCTGTCATATTTACCTCTCTCCCTGTTGCTCACTGTGGGTGCACTACTTTCCTCCTCGCTCATCCATGAATCCATTCTGTTTGCCTTGCTGTTTTCCCTCCATCTCTCTGCTCCATCCACTCACTCATTCAGCTGGATGCAATGGATAGGCCAAACAAACCCTCCGGTACGCCCCAGCGCACCCGGTAACATAGTTAATATTTGATACGGTGTGCATTCACCTCGTCGTCTTCGCTTCCAAAGAGACACGCGCTCTTGCTGTGCAAGTGCACGGCCTTCCATCACTCATTCATGAAGCGGCTACGAGTAACACAAGGCTCTGAAGCAGCATAATCTGATGAAGGGACGGCTTCATCTGACAATCAGTGCAGTCATCCGGCCTGGCAGGAGCAGCAACAGTCTAAATAGGCGCTCTGTTGCACGACTAATGTACGACCCATGGTGCACTTCATTCAGTGTTACACCTGGGCCATAAAGGGATACACTGGCTGTTTGAGCCAGTCCCATTGCTCAGCTTTCCTGCTAATTATCAGAACACTGAAGCCAAAATGAGCCTTTGTGAACTCGAGTTATGTGTCAAATATATGTAAAAAAAAAAAAAAAAAAAAAAAAGAAGAAGAGAGTTCGGGTAGCAATGTCTGTTGTATGTATGTAAGGTTACTAAGAAACCTTCTGGAAACTCTCAATGGGAAGTTAAGCTTGGGAATTTTGGAAATATTCAAAACTGGAAACTCCATGGGAATTGTGGGAATTTATGGGAAATAACTGAAAATTGGGGGTAATTTAAGCCAACTGTATAATATCCAAACATAAATATAAACACTTAAAGCAGACATCCACGCAAAATAATACATTACAAAAAACTGATATAAATCAAGATTATGCGAAAATATATTTTCCCTAACTATATTTAATTTCCCTGTTATAGGCCAACCTTCAATTTTCTAAATTCACGGTTTATTTCTGTTTATTCCCATAAATTCTGGTTGATTCCCATAAATTCACACGGAAAGTTCCCAACCCCATGTCATCCCACATCTCTCCCTGCCATTCTTTCCTGACACATTTCAAATGTAATCACGTCAAAAACACTTTTTAAAACTGTCCAGATCAAATTTCATTTGGGGCAACCAGCTGATATAAAAGTCCACATTACATCATGGTATGTCATCACTTCTATTTTTAACTGTTGTATTTTTACTCATAGATTCACACATACCAACCCACTCCCATCCTTTTATGGATAAACTATGGTGACCTACACTCAGAACTGAGTCTGAACCAGGCACCAACCAACTGTCTGTGAAGTGAAGCCAATGTGGAAGTGCCAAAAACTGCGTTTGAGGCTGGCTACAGAAGTGAGTCAGTCTCTATAAGTCCCCATGTTAAAATGTCCAATTCAGTTTTGGTCTCTAAAGTTAATTTCCCCGTTCATGACAACTGTACTGAGGGTGAATTCTGGTCCAGAAGTGTGTGTTTGCTATTGGCAA